>JAAGEH010000101.1:3248933-3441199 GCA_011751065.1 Lasiurus cinereus
AAGAAGAAGAAGAAGAAGAAGAAGAAGAAGAAGAAGAAGAAGAAGAAGAAGAAGAGAGAACCTGATATACCAGATACTAAATGTCAAATACCCAATCTGCTATTGCATTTGGACATCATCAGGATGAGCTTGGTAATTTTTAATTGCCATTATACAAAATAAATGAAAAGGAAAATCATGATTACAAGGAAGTAGTGAAAGCTTGAGTCCTTGGAAACAGAGCTCTGACTTAAGTAGGTTATTTTCTAATCAGAGTCATCAGCATCCATTTATCCACTGTGGTCAACTCACTACATGCAATTCTTTTTCTATTTACCTTTTGGTATAAGCCCTTCATTTAAATTAGTGGTCATGTTGGTTGGGAAACAGTCATGTTTGCTAGGTAAAGAGGGATCCATCTACTAAGCTAGCAGTCACACTAGGCCCATATTTTCATCGTGTTGACTGGAGAAGTCTCATATATTCAGCTCTGATGAGAGGGAAGACTCAAGTAGTTTTAATTAATTTGTGAAAAATGTAGACATTTCATGCTATTTCTTGTGGGCTTGTCTCTGAGATAAAGAACACATCTTTGTTCCCTGTTTCCTGATGACCGAGCTGTCAGTACAGCATCTTTTGCCTACGTATCAACTCAGTTAGAGGGAGCTGGAAGGCTGTACCAGCAGAAATTGTAAAACTCTAAAATTAGCATTGCTGAAATATGATATAGTAGCAAATTAGGTCCTGTGGTGCTAGAAAGTTCGGAATGTTCCCCTAAAATTGTTCCTAAATTATCTTTGTTTTCCAAAATCCACCGAAGCCTATTTGTTCCTGACACACATGGTATGAAGAGGACCCCTGTGCATCTACCTGATGGAACACATCAGGTTTGGAAGAAATTACTTCTCAAACCTTGGCTGAGTTTGGCACTCAAGAAGCAACCTGTGCTTGTTTTAAAGTTGCTCGGCCTCTATGAGCCACTGCTAAGACTGGCTTCAAGAACTAGCCAAGCAAATCAACACAGATGCCTTCCTTTCTTAACCCAGGAGATTCAGATTCAGCGAGTGGTTCCAATTGGCCTTTGAAAAATTACTGAAAAATTTGTTTGACCTTCACAAAGCCTCAAAGGCAATAGAAAAACATCTCCTGGGGGTTGTTTTGCATTTATATTTTAATTGGTTCCAAGTCAGGTCTGAGTCCAGCTTCTTTACTTGAAGTTTGCTGTTAAGCTTAATTTTCAACAATTCTTCTGGTTCAGAATTCCACTTCCATTCCAATGACCAGAACCAGGGGTGTGTGCTGTTCAGCCTTCTTAGATGCAAACAGGTCTCCACTCCAGTGAGTGTGAGCAGAAATGGAATTCATTACTAGGGCATCACAGAGTGCACAGAAAGGACAGGGGGGCTGGAGAAAATGGAAATTATGTAATAGCAAAGGAGAGCAGGGGGTCTGAGCCCAGAGCATGCCCAGAGAGAGGTTGTTTGGGGCTCAGGCAGCAAGCACTGCTGCAGCCAGGCTGTTGCTGACACCACTACAAGGGAGTCTTCCTTGGGGGTCCCCTAATTCCTTGCCTCACTTACTCCAGAACATAATTCTGGGGAAATCATTTAACTGGCTGAGGCTTACTCCCACTTCCAAGCGATAGCCGCTGGAATCTGGGGGAAAATATTGCCCACATTTGGACCTCCCCTGGTGAGATAGCCTCTTACCAACCACCAAGCACCACCTACAGATTCCTCAATCACAGGAAGGGTGTTTGGGCAATCAGGGAGGAGGAATGGCAGGAAGGTTGAAATTAGGTCTTCAATTCTGACAAGTCCAAAGTAGATTTGTGTTTGGAATCTCAATTCATATGTTGAAGTCCCAACCCCCAATGTGACTATATCTGGAGATAGGGTCTGTGAGGAGGTGATAAAGTTAATTGAGGTCATAGGGATGGGGCCCCAATCAGAAAGGACTGGTGCCCTTGTAAGAAGAGGAAGAGACATTGCTGTCTTCACGTGTAATTAGAGAAAAGGTATGTGAATCCAAAGTGGACTTCCACAAGCTAGAGAGAGATCCCTTACCGGAAACTGAACTCTGCTGGAGGCTTGATGTTGGACTTTCCAGCCTCCAGATGTGTAAGGAAATGAATTACTATTGTTTAAGCCCTACAGTCAGTGGTATATTGCTATGACAGGCTGGGCAGACTAATACAAAGGGATAAAACAGATGGTCACTATCCAATATTTACTTTTAGGAAACATTTTCCCTTTGTTGGCCTGTTGGTAACCACTTGACTTGCTGAGAGATTATTCCGCTGCAATTTTTGGTAACATTCCAGAGTTTGTTTAACAATAACAAAAGGCTTTCTAAGTTTGCGAGCCTTTATTCATTATGAACCTTCTGGAGTGTGACGGGATGTAATATTATCATTAGGAAACTCATCCTGGAACAAACATTCTATTAAATGAAAATTGTAATTAAGTAATGAAAACAGAGATCTGGGGAAGATGGTTGAAGTTATCCCACTTTTAAAGGCACAGCTAAAGGTCATGACCAATTAAAACACTGACCAATTCTTTAACAAAACCTCAGACTCTGAACTTCCCAATGGCTTTTTACTTTCAGAGTAGGGGCACCAGGAACCAACACTTGCAAAATACTTTGGAACTTTTGTTCTGGAATTGTTTCAGTATAAAGCCTATTATTAGAAGCGTTCTCAATAGATATACCATTGACCCTTGAACAAATTGGGATTTAGAGGCACCAACCTCCTGTATAATTGAAAATCATGTGTAACTTCTGACACCTCCAAATGTAACTAAAGTCATCCCTCTGTTTCAGGACACACCAGGGATGCTGAAGTCAGTTATATAAAATAGAATAGAACAATGCATACAGTCAGCCCTTGATTCTCAACCTCGGATCAAAATACTAGTTTCTATTCATGCTTGGTTGAATCTGCTGCTGGGAAAGCCAGGGATATAGAGGGCCAACTGTATAGTTAGAAAAAAATGCAAGTATAAGTGGACCTGTGCAGTTTAAACCCATGTGGTTCAAGGGTCAACTGTGTAAAGGTTGTCTTCTAAGATAGCTGTTAAAAATTGGAAACACCCCAAAGTGTCTTGGAACCAGATCTGGTAACACACTGAGTTACATAAATATTCTTTGGTCACAAACAACAAAGATTGAGAAGACAACGATTAATGGATTTTTTTTATGGTTCTCAAAGTGGCTCAAAGAAGAGTCAGAATGCTCCCCCAAACAATTGTAAATGGCAGCACTGTTGACATAGGTCCATTCTCTCCCATGGTGACTATTTTGAAGGACAACAAGCATTTGCTTTGTTATTTTTTAAAAAACTGTTTTTATTGATTTCAGAGTTAGGAAGGGAAATGGAGAGAGATAGAAACATCAATGATGAGAGAGAAATATGGATTGGCTGTCTCCTGCATGCCCCACTCTGGGGATCAAGCCAGCAACCCAGGCATATACCCTGACTGGGAATAGAACCATGACCTCCTGGTTCATGGGATGATGCTCAACCACTGAGCAATATCAGCCAGGTTGCCTTGCTATTTTACTGTCACTCCCTCTGAGATGTCTCTCAACATTTTAGGGTCTTCTTCCTTTTATATACTCATTTTCCTGAGTTAGTAACAGCCGGCAAGTAAGCTTTTAAAATGCATAGCAGTCAGGATGGCTGTTAATACTTGTTTCCCCCAAAAAAGATGCCCTGGTTTCTACAGAGCTTTTATGATGAGCAAAGTTTATGAACTTTTTTCTATGCCATGACCTTTCTGTGTCTAGGGAATAATGCTAAATCCTTGAGCTAATGCATTTAGACACATTACTAGCTCTAGAAGTAAAGAGAGCAGCTGGGTGGATCCAGGCCCAGAGGAATCTCACCTCTCATCAAATCCAAAGAATATTTTAAGGTGGAAGACACTTTCTTCCGTGGAATCAAGGCATTGAAATAAGAACACTTTTGAAGGGAACTATTTGGCAATTCAAAGCAGAAGAAACTAGGCCTTGGGCTCTTGGACTCAGACTCTTTTTCCAATTCAGGCAAATATTTACCATGTGTTTTTCATTTTTCAGTCACAGTGATAAGTCTTTTAAAAGACGTGGATTTACTATGAGTTTTTACCTGCCTGAATCTTTATCTTTGCGTCAAAATGGTACAGTGGTACCTCGAGATACGAGTTTAATTCGTTCCGTAACCTTGAGGCGTGGGAAACTATGAGACACTCAAGTCTCGGTAAACTGGTGGGTCGTGTGCAGCCGGCCAATCCGCGTGATTACTCCTATCTCAAATGTTGCTCGTATTTCAAAGCAAAAATCACTTGCTCGACGTCTCATATCTCAAAAATCTCGTATGCTAGGGCACTTGTATCTCAAAATCACAGGGTTGCTATAGAAAGGTTTGCATACTTATAAAGCAAAGGATTGGACCAGAAATAGTATCATGTCTGATTTTCTAACATAGTAACTGAAAGTAGATATGTTCCCTGAATATATTCAGTATTGCAAAAATTGCACATTTAGTTTTATAACCTGAAATAATTTTACATTACCACTAATAAGAGGATAAGAAAAGTGAGTTCAAACATAGCTTTACATACAAATCAGCTTCTTCTTTTAAAAAAAATTTTTTTTATTGATTTCAGAGAGGAAGGGAGAGAGAGAGAGAGAGAGAGAGAGAAATAGAAACATCAATGATGAGATAGAATCATTGATCAACTGTCTCCTGCATTCCCCTTACTGGGATTGAGCCTGCAACCCAAGCATGTGCCCTGACTCAGAATCAAACAGTAACCTCCTGGTTCATAGGTAGATGCTCCATTACTGAGCCATGCTAACCAGGAAGCTTGCTTTTTATGGTAAACAAATCATAATAATAAAACTGAAAACTAAGGCTAGAAAGCCTAATTGTAAATATTAAAAGACTAGAGGACCAGTGCATGAAATTTGTGCACTTGGGGCAAAGGGGGTGGTGTTTCTCAGCCTGGCCTGCACCCTCTAGGAGTCTGGGAGTCGTGAGTCAGACATCCTTAGCACTGCTGCCACTGACACTGCACTCAGCCGCCATGATGAGCCTGGCTCTGGCTGAATGGCACTCCTGTGTTGAGTATCTGCCCCCTGGTGGTCAATACATGTCATAGGGACTGGTTATTCTGCTGTTAGGTCAATTTGCATATTATCTCTTTATTATATAGGATCTGCTGGCATCGTCCTCTGTGGGTCTTCTATATAGTATTTTTGATGACTACTCAAATCCATCAACTTTAACTGAGCCTCGATGGAGATGATGACTCCATTGGGTATTCATGTGACATGAAGTGTTCGTGCTGGTTGTTCACTTACAGACTCTTGGCCCCAAGACCACCCCACAGTGCTCCATTCTGATGCAAACTAGACACCCTGGACCCCATTATGTTCTTGCATCCTGTAGCCTGAGGACATGTCACTGCATGGAGCTCCAGTGGGCTATGGGAAGCAGGAGAAGGAAGATTTCCTTCCTGTTTCCAGCTGCTGTTAACATCTCCCCCACAGCACATGCCAGCCACTCACCCCCCAGCTTCTTTTAAGACCTCTGGGACCTGCTGTACTCTCTTCAGAGGTTTTTACAGCAGCTGTGCAACAGCCCCTCAGAAACCTAAGCACAAGCCAATTTCACCAGAAACTCACCCAGCCACCCTTTGAGCTGTCAGGGAATGGAATTACTTCCCTTCATTGTCTTTCCCTCAACGCTAGAGTTGGTACCTGCTTCCTGCAGTTCTGAATGCCTCAACCTCCCAGTACCTGTGTAACCCACTTTCTGTATTCAATTCCTTCTATTTGAAAAGCCGAATGTGGTTTCTAACGTTCATTGGACTCTGACAATTATACTATTATTTTATCCCATCATAGATTTTTTTTCCTGGAATTTAGCACAGTATGGCTTCAACATACATTTTTAAACAATAAAGGAGAGAGAACTTTCCTGCACTAATTGATGTTAGGAGAGTAAGTATGCCAAAGATAAGTACTAGCAGGTTTTCAACCAATAACTGGAGATTAGAATCTAAAATATTCTTTCTCTGCTGCCAGTAAAGCCCAGATTTTAAAACTCTCTTAGGACCTTATTCAAATAAACATACTAACTTTTATGGACCACTGGTTTAAGTGGTCAAGCATGAAGATTACTATGGGAATATAATCTCATATGTTTATAGTTCTTCTAAGGATGTTGTCTGCTCATTATTGAAGATCGAATTCTGATCATCATGTCTTACGCTTTTTTAAAAAATATATTTTTATTGATTTCAAGGGAAGGGAGAAGGAAAGGAGATAAAAACATGACGAGAGGGATTTCATTGATTGGCTGCCTCCTACATACCCTCTACTGGAGATCAAATCCACAATCTGAGCATGTGCCCTTAACCAGAATTGAACCTAGGACCCTTCATTCCTCAGGCTGATGCTCTATGCACTGAGCCAAACCAGCTAGGGCATGTCTATGTTTTTAGTAGTAGAATGGAGAACAGAGGGAAGAAGAACCATAGCAAGTCCCTTTAAGGACACACCTAGAACTCACACACAGTACTTCCTTTTATATTTCATATGCCAGAATTTAGCCAAGTGGTCATACTCAACTGACAGGGAAGCTGTATGTAGCTTTTAATCTAGATATTCAGATGTCTTGCTAAAAATCTGGGATTCTCTAAGTAGAATAATAAGAGAAAGGGTAATGGAGAAATGATTGGAAGTCTGGGCTAGACCATGTTATAGAATAGGAAGTCCTCTTAGTCAACAAGTATTTGTTAAGTGCTGGATGCCCTTCCAGATACTGAGATTCAAAAGTAAATAAAATAAAATCTTTGCCTGTGAGAGCTTACATTCTAATGGAGAAGGTGGAAGGCAGATCACGGACAGATAACAAGAAACAAATAATACTATAATGTCTGCTCAGTGACTTCAACAGAGACCTGGGAAAAGAGCATTCCAAGCATGATATACAAAGGTCCTGGGGTGAGGAAGACTGAGTGTTAGAGGAGCAGCTGAGCATGGGGTAGCAGATGATATTGGAGAGAGGATCAGTATTGAAGCGATCCAGGGTTACTTAGGAATAGAGAAGTCCATTAAACATTGGATGCTCTGAACACAATTCTTTCAATTAACTAACAGAGTGAAAACATTCATGAGTTTGTTCAATAAGCTTTTAAAATCAAATTTTCTATGTGCTGGCTACAGGCAACATTCCAGGCAAAGGAAAGATCCTTGCAGGCAAGAAACAACTGTGTGTGTGTGTGTGTGTGTGTGTGTGTGTGTGTGTGTGTGTGTGTGATGTAGTTTAATGTTGCTTCAGGATGAGACCAGAGTGGGAGGGATGTCTTGTCCAGGATAGGTCTGGATAGCTTCCTGTGGATGAGAGGAAGTTGGAGAAGGGACAGAAGCTGGAGAGTGTCGTGACGAACACTGTATTCCATCAGGTCACTCTGTGGTGATGGGGAGGCTAGTGGGAGATCAGAGAAGTGGCAGAGAATTTGGGTGTGTGACAGCTGCCAGACTCCAAGGGGTCAGGAGTCATAGAGAAAGGTGCTGGCTCTAAGGCTGATAAATGGGCATTGCTCTGACTCTGAAGCAGTGGGCTCAGAGCTGCAGGTGCACGAGCACCTTGAAGGAATAACACACACACACACCATAGGTTCAAGATGAATGCCAGGACATGTCACAGATACTAGAGATAACATGATGTAAAAAGCCAGAAGAAGGTAAGCAGCAGGCTTTCTGGGGGTCATGTTTTCTGAGGAGGTTCTTAAAGGATGAAGGGGGTTCTGAGGTTAATCTAAGCAAAGTCTGAGTTCTTTGGGATGTTTGGCTGTCAAAATGCATGACAAAAAGAACTTCATGAACAGATAATTTGGGTTAATGTTATCTATATATAATCTATATATATAAAAAAGGCTAATATGCAAAGTGTCCAATTGGGAGTTTGACTGAGAGAACAGGAGTTCGATCACTTGCTATAATGTGCACTGACCCCCAGGGGGTGGCACAGAACATGGTGGACTACCAGCAGTGGGTGACAGGGTTTGAGGGAGTGAGGGAAAGAGGAGACAGGGAGGCAGGGAATCTGATTGGCCCTGATTGTTAGCTAGGCCTAGGGACCCTTACCCATGCACAAATTTTATGCACTGGGCCTCTAGTATATCATATCTTTTTTTTTTTCAGATTATTACAGAGCTTCTTTGCATATTAAAGGCTCTGAGAATTCCTGCAGTAAAGAAGCCCATTTTTGTTTAACTTGTCTCCTAAATCATTGTCTGCAAAAGCACCCCATGTTTCTAACACACGTTTGCACCTCCCTATAACCTATGATTTTCCTGTAGAACTATGCTCCACAAGGCACAATTTGACAGAGAAGGAACCCCAAGCAGGGAGTAGGCAGAGCTGGGACAGGGCCTGGAATATATATTGTCAGCCCATTCTTTCTGTACATCATTCTTTCCAACCAAAATTCCTTGTGAGAATCTAGGTGTTGAGTACTGAGCAAGTCCTTATGAGGGACACAGTCCACAAGTAGTTCCTGCCAGTCTCAGCAAAAAGGGTACAGAGCAAAGCAAACCTCACTGTGTAGTACAAATGACACAAACATGCAGAGCATGACCGGTCAGCTCTGATCCAAGGTGTCAGCAGGGCCCTGGGACAGCATGCAGCTCCCAGGAGGGCTTGACTTCCAGACAAAGCCCAGGCCAAAGGTGGAAGGCACAGGTCATTTCAGATCTTGGGAGGGAGGGAAAGGTCAAGTCTAGGGTGAGCAGGAATGTGGTCTCAGAAGTACACAGCAAGAAGGACCTGGCCCTGATTAGGTCAAAGGCAAGCAGTCTGAAAACTAGAGAGAAAAGAGTGGAAACCATGTCTATTCTCTGGAATGGAGGGGTTGTCTAAAATGGGGCAAGAAGATTCTAGTTAATATGTGAGGGCCAGTATAGGATTCTCTGTTAGATGCCAGTGTCCTGGTGTGTGTGTGTGTGTGTGTGTGTGTGTGTGTGTATGTATGTGTGTGCACATGCCTGTGTTGGTGTGCATTTGCTATGTGTGTGGGTGTGGGTTTGTAGGGAAAATATGGGGATGGAGAAATCCCAGATACTAACGTTAAACAATTGATAGAACAGAGCAGGCTCTTGCCTTGCAGAGATAACTGAGGCAGCACGTGAAAGCTAGCTAGAACCCTCAGACATATATCAAAATAATTTTGCCACCCACACAGAGCAATGGCAATTGCAGCTATAAGCATTGATAATTAGAACAAAGCACTAAGGTCTGGTCAGATCTAGTTTGCTGGCAATATTTTCCTAAGCTTGATAATGGTAATAACTAATTCGATGTGCCCCCTGCTGCTGTTTTAATAATGTGGTGTTCTTTTATTTACAAAGATCATTTAATCCCTGTTTCTTATTGCACTCTCTTCATATCTTCCTAAATTAGCTGTTGTCAGAGTCATTTTTCTAAACAGAACTCTGATCATATTCCTTGCCTACTCAAAATAATCCGTGAACACTCTCCTTCCTCTTAATGAATAAAGTCCAAACTTGAAGGTATGACATTTGAGGACACCCATCAAAAATTTTCATCCCCCAAAACTTAATTTGTATCTAATGGGGGATTGATTCCAGGATACCAAAACTTATCAAGTCCCTCATATGAAAAAGCGCAGAACAACGCACACAGTCAGCCCTCCTCACCTGCAGATTTCCTACCTCGGATCAAAAATTCTGAATTTGAGCCTAGCCAGAGTGGCTCAGTTGAGTCTCATCCTGTGCTGGAAAGGTTGTTAGTTGAATTCCAAGTCAGGTCACATATCTGGGTTTCGTGTTCAATCGCTGGTGGGGGCACATACAGAAGACAACTGATCTCTCTCTCTCTCTTTCTCTTTCTCTCTCTCTCCCTTCCTTCCTTCCTTCTTTCCTTCCTTCTTTCCTTCCTTCCTTCCTTCCTTCCTTCCTTCTCTCTCTCTCTCTCTCTCTCTCTCTCTCTCTCTCTTTCTTTCTCTCTCTCTCTCTCTCTCTTCTTTCTTTCTTTCTCTCTCTTTCTTTAAGCATGTTCCCAGGTGAAAATTAATAAAAAATACTGTTTTTGATCTGTTATTGGTTAAATCCACTGATGTGAATCCAAGGATACAGAGGGCCTATTGTATATATATTGAAAATAATTTATGTATATGAAAAGTACAAAGAATAATATAGCAGACATATTAAACAAATGTTATAATTTATACATGTTTGCCTCAGATATTTCTTAAGTCATAAAACTTTACACATGCAGTTAAAATTTTCACCCCATTTTCATAAAATGTATTATTGTGTAAGTAGTAGGTGTTTAAGAATTGCTTTATAGCTTTTCCTTAGATCAGGAGCAAGACAAGGATGTTTACTTTTACCACTCTTATTCAACATAGTACTGGAAGTCCCAGCCAGAGCAATAAGATAAGAGAAAGAAATAAAAGGCATTCAAATAGGAAAGGAGGAAGTTAAACTATCACTTTTTTGTGGATGACATGATGCTTTCTGTATATAGAAAATCTTAAAGACTCTACCAAAAAATTACTAAAAACAATAAACAAGTACAGTCAAGTTGCAGGATACAAAATCAATGTGCAAAAATCCATTGCCTTCCTGGATACCAACAACAACAATTCAGAAAAAGAAATGGGAAAAACAATTCCTTTTGCAATAACTATATACATAGGAATGAATACTGTAATAAAGAATGTGAAAGAACTATATACTGAAAGTTATAAAGCATTATTAAAAGAGATTGAAAAAGACACAACAAAATGGAAAAAACATCTTGTGTTCATGGATTGGAAGAATCAACATAGTTAAAATGGCCATCAAAGCAATATACAGATTTAAGGCAATACCCATCAAAATCCCAATATCACTTTTTAAAGAAATAGAATGAGAAATCATCAGATTGGTATGGAATCACAAAAAACCCAGAATAACCAAAACAATCCTAAAAAAGAAAGAAAGAAGCTGGAGGTATAATGCTACCTGACTTCAAATTATACTTCAGAGCTATAATAATCAAAACAGCATGGTATTGGCAGAGAAACAGGCACACAAATCAATGGAACAGAATAGAGAGCCCAGCTACAAAACCACACGTATATGGATAGATAATTTTTGACAAAGGAGCCAGAAATGCACATTGGAGTAAAGATAGTCTCTTCAATAAGTGATGATGGGGAAACTGGAAAGCCACATGCAAATGAATGAAACTGAATTGCAGTTCGTTCCCATGTACAAAAATTCATTCAAAATGGATAAAAGACCTTAACATAAGACCCAAAACTATAAATTATATAGAAAAAATATAGGTACCAAACTTATGGGCCTGGGTGGTAGAGAATATTTTATGGACTTGACCCCAAAGGCAAGGGAGGTAAAGGCAAAAATAAATGAATGGGATTATATCAAGCTGAAGGGCTTCTGCACAGCAAAAGACCTGGACAACAAGACAAACAGGCAGCCAACCAGATGAGCGATTATATTTGCAAACAGTAGCTCCAATAAAGGTTTAATTTCCTAAATATATAAAAACCTTGTAAAACCCAACAACAAACAAATAAACAAGCCAATCAAAAAGTGAATAGAGGACCTGAAAATACACCTCTTCCAAGAAGACATACAAACAGCCAATAGATATATGAAAAGATGTTCAACCTCACTGGCAATTGGGGAAATGCAAATTAAAACTACAATGAGATACCACCTCACACCTGTTAGAGTGGCCATTATCAACAAGACAAGCAACAACAAGTGTTGGAGAGGTTGTGGAATAAAGGGAACCCTGATTCACTGTTGGTACAAATGTAGACCGGCACAACCACTATGGAAAGCAGTATGGCAATTCCTCAAAAAATTAAGAATACAACTACCATAAGACCCAGCAATCCCCATTCTGAGTATATACCTCAGAAACTTGAAATCATTTATACATAAAGATATTGCACTCCTATGTTCATTGCCACATTATTCATGGTGGCCAACACATGGAAACAGCCAAAGTGTCCTGTGATAGAGGACTGGATAAAGAAGATGTGATACATATACACAATGGAATAGTACTCAGCCATAAAAAAGGATGAAATAGCATCATTTACAACAACATGGGGAGATGGACCTTGAGAACATTATGCTAAGTGAAATAAATCAGACAGAAAAAGCTAAGAACCATATGATTTCACTCACGTGGGATATAAAAGTGAAACTTATGAACACAAACAGCAGTGTGGTGGTTGCTGGTAATGTGGGGGGAACAGGGAGTCCTAATATGAGATAACAGGAGAAGACTTGACCTTGGGTGGTGGGCACATGGTGCTATATTCAGATTTTGTAACTTAGAAATTTACACATGAAACCTAAATGCTCATGTTGACCAATGTCACCCCAATAAAATTTAATTAAAAAATAATCCATCAGAAAAATAATGAATAAGTTTGAACATTAATAATTATGGAATGCAAATTAAAATCATAATAACATAGCATACACACTTGTTAAAAAAAAAAAGATCTTACAATCCCATGTGTTGGCAAGATTGTGGAAGTACACAATCAGTGTGAAGAGTGTAACTTGATAAAAGCTTTTTGGAGAACTAACAAAATCTACTACTAAAGTTGCCATATACATACCCTTATGATTCAGCAATGGTGCACCTAGGTGTATATCCACCAGGAACACATACTACAGCAGCTGTATAAAATATTTATTGTTCCATCATTTGCATTAGTCCCCAAACTGGAAACAATTCAAATGTCTACCAATAGTAGGAGTATAGATAGGTAACTGCACATTCATATAATGAAAATTTTTGCATCAATAAAGAAGAATGAAATCCTGCTAAATACATCAACAGGATAGGTACAAAAATCATAATGTTGAGTGAAGTAAGCCAGACATAAAAGAACACATATTGTGTGTTTCTACTTTATACATTTTAAAACCAGGCAAGTATGGGAATAGTGTGCAGGAGAAGGTTGGTAATGATTGAAAGAGGTGGCAGGGGTGTTAGAGGGGGTGCTTTTCAAGTGTTGGCCATGTTCTATTGTTTGATCTTGCTCATGATCATATGGGTGTGGTAACTCATTAAAGTATATTTTTATGAAAAAAAGAAATGCTTTATGAATGAATGTATGAAATTTGACACCAGTGCATTGTTTTCTCACTGGTGATAATTGATTCAAATTTTATGTCCTTGCATTTCCGGGATCATTTGCTAACATCTATTTTGGTTTGGCTCCATGAAGTGCAATGAAGCTAAATAATTCAGACTTGATTGGAAGCCAAATCAGTTGCCCCCATTGGTATCAAGACCACATGTACTCCCTGGCCACAGCTGGATCTGTAGCTGAGGGCAACTGGTTTTCTCCAGAATGCATAAATACCAGACATTCTTTGAAAACAAAATTCGTTTTTCTCATTGTAAACTAGTACAGTTCTATTAGTTTATTTGAATGCAAATATTTGTAAACCCTGAGATTATGTCTTTCTAATATATATTTCTATTAATTGATGCACATATCATAGTATATACAGGGTGTCCCAAAAATGCATACACACTTTGGATAATTACTAATGCCAATGGGTTTAATCTGAAGAGAAAGAAACATCAATTGAGCTATCAACCTGACTGTTACATGTGTATACATTTTTGGGGGACACCCTGTATATAATATAAAAAAAGCCAATAGTGCTATATTAAGAGGCTATGTTATATTATCTATTACTAGAGGCCTGCTACACAAAATTCATGCACAGCAGGGAGCGTCTCTCAGCTTGGCCTGCACCCTCTCCCAATCTGGGAACCTCTGGGGATGTCCGAGTACTGGTTTAGGCTTGATCCCACAGGGAACCCTAAACTGGCAGCCAGACATCCCTTTCACAATGCAGGACCACTGGCTCCTAACCGCTCCCCTGACTGCTTGTCTGATTGGCCCTAACCACTCTGCCTGCCTGCCTGATCACCCCTAACCACTTCTGGCTCAACCCTCGCTGCTGTGGCTTTGTCTGGAAGGATGTCCGGAATGACGTCTGGAAGGTCGTTTGGCCTTTTGGTCCAATATTATGCTTTTATTATTATAGGTTTATTAAATGCTTTATTTATATTTACTTCTATATTTTATCTTGTCTTTAGACACATTAATATAACTCTAAAACAAACCCTCGTTAAGTAGAATTAGAAATATGTGATAAATAAGCTTCATTTTTACTGTGCTCTTTGGATGGAAGGATTGATACCATCTAGAATACATTTTTCTAACTCAGCTGCACATTAGAATCACCTGGTGAACTTTAAGAGTCCCAAATTCCAGTCTGCACTGCACACCCATTAAATCAGAATCGCGGGGAATGGACGCAGGGTTCAGTATATTTTAAAACTTTCCAGATGACATCAGTGTGCAGCTAAGTTTGAGGAATGGAGCTTTAGAATTTTTAGTTTACAGATATTCTTTGCATTCCCCCTTCCCCCCTCCACCAGAAAGTTCCTGGGCTATGAAAATGAAGTTGCTTTCGTTATATCAGGTAAGCAAATGAGTCAGAACATCAACCTGCTTTGACCAGTCTTCACCGTGGCAATACATTGCATCATTCGTAGTAAATGGGACTTGACCATCCTCAGCCCACACTCTGGTACATTGCTTAGTAACCCTCTCCCTGAATAATAAGATTGTACATAAAAATCTTCATTATTACAATCATCAGAAATTACACAGTGTTACACTGTGTAATTTCTGATGATTATTTAATTTCCAATTGGTGTTAGGAAATTAAAGTCATTAAAATCTAATAACAGGACTACTTGCTAGTCATTTTGTTTCCTTCGAGAAGAAAAAGTTCTCATTAATAATTTATTTTCTGGAGTCCATCTTGCCATTCTCATCAAATGATACTTTAGTGAATGGGAAAATATCAGCCATCTGAGCACAGAGACAGAAATGAGTAAAATTAGGAAAAGTGTGACCTTTTCTTTGTCCCCAAAGGAATTTTTAAAGCAGATATTCATATGAGGAAAGATTTACAGAGGAGGCCCGAGTTTGGAGCATGATTTCCACACTGAGCAGAATAAACAAAAGCCCGAAAAGTACCTCCTTTACTTCCAAAATGATGCTGTGGTGAAGCAGGTGCTAATTCTAGTTCTCGGAGTAGTCAAGATGGTTCTTGCTAACAGGGACATAGTCTCATCAGGGCTGCGTGTGCCATTCAGAGGTTGCGACAAAGTGCCTGCTGTGTAGTGCACAGGGAAAGCGACTTGCGCAGAGCCCCCTGCAGTGTCACTCAACTGGAAAGCAAGTGCAGAAGCTCATTCATTATGACTAGCTCACCTGGTCTCTCCTCTTAACCATGGAAACTCATTGTGATTGGGTGGAGTCTGATTCTTGTACAGAAATATGGTTTTAGGATAAAGAAGGAGAGGCAGTGAGTGAATTTGAAATAAAGTTGCCAGATTTTCCTTTGCACTCACCTGCTTTGCCCTAAACGTTTGATAGTGTGGAAATTGGTAGAACTGGGTAAATAACTCACAGAGTACCCCTGAAGCTTCATCAGAGAAGGCAGGTAGGAGGGGTGCGGGGTGAGTGGAAGGGATGCAAGTAAGAAACTTGGCTGAAAGTCTGAACATGGGGGCAAGATATTCAGGCCCTCTGTCCTATACTCAGAGTCATCTGGTCACACCATCAGGAAAAAGGGAGTGAGTTTAGTCTCTAAAGGAATTGGCCAATAGATGTTTGGGAAGCAGAGACACAGGGATGGAAGAAAAAGGATTGAAAAACAAGTGCATTAAGTAAAAGTCTGGTTTTAAAAAATGGTGAGATGTCCTCCCCAGATTCTTTTCCTTAATTTCTCACTTCAATAATTCAGGAAGATGGCAATGTAGAGATTCTTCTCCAGAGAAAAAGAACAGCCCAGAGAAAAGGTATTAACTGTAGGGGTCTTCCAATGAAATGGCTGATTCCTTTCCAAATCATCTGGCCATGGAATTCCGGAGTCAACAAGTCCTGCCCAGGCAGTTTCCAAGTATTTTCAGTGTCTTGCTCTGAATAGACAACTGAAGATCCCCTCCAAGTTAAAAAAAGAGAGATCAAAGTTAACAGAGGAAAACATCCTAAGAAATTGTATATTATGTAGAGAATAAAAGCATAAGCAACTTCTAATTAATATTCTCAAAGGAAAAAAAGCCAACGTGTTGTGAAAAACAGAGAAGAAAGTATTTTCAGAAGTAAAAAAATATGCTACTATTAGTATTAATAAAAAGTAGTAGATAGTAAGGAACAAAGACATGGAAATTGAAAAATAATAGAGAAATATAAACTTAGAAAATGTATTCAGGAGATCTAATTTCTGATGAATAGGAATTTCAGAAAGGGAAACTAAAGAAAATGTGGGGAAGAAATTATCAAAGAAATAATGGCAGAAGAACAGAAAGATTCATCCATCCATCCACTGAACAAACATTTGTTGAGTGCCAGACATACTCTTAATAAAGGGGATACAGTAGTAATCAAAATGGATTAAAAAAGATCTATGCTCTAATGGAATTTACAATCTGGTAGGGGAGATAGATATTAAAATAAAAATAAGTAAGTAAAATATAGACTATATTGGTAATAAATGCAAGGAAAAATATCTAGCATGGAAGGAAGAAAGTGCCAGGAGAGTTTCCAATGTTAGATAGGACAGCCAGTAAATGTCTCACCAAGAGGATGATGATTGAGTAAGCCCTAAAGGAAATAAAGGAGAAGACACTTGAAGCCCTGCAAATGATCGAAGGTAGAAGTGTGCCCATATTGAATTGCCACTACAACCAGTGTCTGTGGAGGAATCAGCTGGGAAGAAAGCAGTGGTAGATAAGGTCATTCTCTCTCATCATTGATGTTTCTTTTTCAACTTCTCTTCCTCTCTGAAATCAATAAAGATATATATTTAAAAGAAAATGTGGGGAAGAACTTATCAAAGAAATAATGTCAGAAGAACAGAAAGATTCATTCATCCATCCATCCACTGAACAAACATTTGTTGAGTGCCAGACATACTCTTAATAAAGGGGATACAGTAGTGATCAAACAGATTAAAAAAAATCTATGCCCTAATGGAATTTACACTCTGGTAGGGGAGACAGATATTAAAATAAATAAGTAGGTAAAATATATATCTTTATTGATTTCAGAGAGGAAGAGAGAAGGAAATAGAAACATCAATGATGAGAGAGAACCATCAATTGGCTGCTTCCTACATGCCCCACTCTGGGAATCGAGCCTGCATCCTGGGCATGTGCTCTGACCAGGAATCAAACCATAACCTCCTGGTTCATAGATTGATGCTCAGTCTTTCAGCCACGCTGGCCTGGCTGTCATGTCAGGGATTTTGATAGTGACTCCATATCAGTTCATAAAAATTCACTCATTTCTTTTTTTTTAAATTAAATCTTTATTATTCAGATTATTACATTTGTTTCTCTTTTTTCCCCTCCATAGCTCTCCTCCACCCAGCTCCCACCCCTCCCTCTACCCTGACCTCCCTCCCGTTGATCTCATCCATAGGTGTATAATTTTTGTCCAGTCTCTACCTGTACACCCCTCCCCCATTTCCCCCTGAGAATTATCAGTCCACTCCCTTTCTGTGCTCCTGATTCTATTATGTTCACCAGTTTATTCTGTTGATCAAATTTTTAATTCACTCAATTTTTAGACTTACTTGTTGATAGATATATATTTGTTGTTCATAATTTTTTATCTTTTACCTTTTTCTTCTTCCTCTTCTAAAAGAGTACCTTTCAGTATTTCATATAATACTTGTTTGGAGTTGATGAACTCCTTTAGCTTTTTCTTATCTGTGAAGCTCTTTATCTGCCTTTCAATTCTGAATGATAGCTTTGCTGGATAGAGTATTCTTGGTTGTAGGTTCTTGCTATTCATCATGTTGAATATTTTTTGCCACTCCCCTCTGGCCTGCATCGTTTCTGTTGAGAAATCAGCTGACAGTCTTATGGGTGCTCCCTTGTAGGTAATTAAGTGTTTTTCTCTTGCTTCTTTTAATATTCTCTCTTTCTCTTTTGCTCTTGGTATTTTAATTATGTGTCTTGGTGTAGTCCTCTTTGGATTTCTTTTATATGGGGTTCTGTGTGCTTCCTGGACTTATAAGTCTATTTCTTTTACCAGATGTGGGAAGTTTTCAGACATTATTTCTTTAAATAGGTTTTCAGTATCTTGCTCTCTCTCTTCATCTAGCACCCCCACAATTCTGATGTTGGTACACTTGAATCTGCCCCAGAGGCTCCTTATATTATCTTCACATTTTTGGATTCTTTTCTCTTCTTGCTTTTCCAGTTGAGTGTTTTCTGATTCTTTATATTTCAAATTTTTTACTTGATTCTTGCCTTCTTCTAGTCTGCTGTTAGGTCTCTATATAATATTTTTTATTTCAGTCAGTGTATGTTTAATTTCTAGTTGGTCCTTTTCCATCTCTAGTTGGATCTTTTCCATCTCTAGTTGGTTCCTTTTCATCTCCTCTTGGGACTCGCTAACTTTATCCAACTTTTCTAGGATATTCTTGAAAAACCTTATAAGAATGGTTTTGAACTCTATTATCTAGTCATTTGTTTTCCTCCATTTCTTTTGTTTGTGATCCCTTCCCTTGTCTTGGCATTTTCACTATGCCAGGAGAACTTCTGTGTTAGATTCAGCCTTATGATACCAGACTTGCAAAACTGTAAAAGCCTCTCAGTTGAGCTTGGGATGGATGGAATCTCAGGGCTTAAGGGACCGCCTTGCCTTCCAGTCGGCCCCGCTCTCCATGGCCCCTGAGTCTCATGTGACTGGGTAATCGCTGGAGCAGTCCTTGTGCGTGCGTGCGTGTGTGCGCGCACCCATCTTCACAGTCCTGTAGACTGCTGCCCCTCCGGCTCCCTTGCGCTCCAGGACCATATGAGTCTGGGTCCCCAGGGTTTTGCCCGATACTAGGGTTTAGTGGAGGTAGAAGTGGCACAGTTGGGAGGGTCTGTCTCCCTCCCACTTGTGAAAGCCAGGGGCACAATCAGCAGTCGGTCCTCTGCGCACAGTGCCGTGCGCATCACCAGACTTCTGATCTTTTGCAACTCCTCTAAATTTCCATGCACTTCTCCCTTTTCACAGTCCAAACTCCCCTCGTATGAGTTTCGGCTGGATCTGGAGTTTAGTGTTGTAGGACAAGGGGTTCAATGCCGTTTAGAGTCTCCGGCTCTCTCCAGCCAGAGAAAGCCAGGCAGGTTCTCTGGCACCCGCTCTCTCCATGTGCACATCTCCGTACCTCAGCTTTTTGCAGCTCCTCTGGGTCTCTGTGAGCCCCTCACTTTCCTCCTAGTTGTAGAATTTCCACTCAGCCAGCTTTCCTGTGGTTCTGGATGATGTCCGTTCTGTCTTTTAGTTGTAGTTTTAAAATTGTTGTGCAGGCAGCAGTGTAGGTGTTTACCTATGCCGCCATCTTGGATTCTCCTCACTCATTTCTTTTTAATGGCTGTAGATTACTCTACTGTATAATTGTACTATGGTTTTTTCAACTGGTCTCCTATTTGGCCAGTTGGTTGGTTTCCAATATCTTGCCATTACTAGTAACAGAGTGAATACACTAGTGCAATATGGTTTAGAATTTGTCAAAATGTACTTTCAGGGTAGAATCCTACAAGTTGGATTGCTGAGTCAAAGGATAAGTATTGAGGTAGTTTTATTATCTATTCCCAATCCCCTTCTATGCCATCATGTAAACCAAGGACACAGCATTGTGCTCTGCTTGCACGGAGAAAGCCTGCTTCCCCAGCGTCTCACAAAGTGTGTTGTCAAGCCGTTGGTGTTTTGCCACCCTAACAGGTGGAAAATTGTAGCTTTGTGCAGGTTTAATTTGTGTTTCTCTCAGTGTGAGAGAAGTTGAGTCTTATAGGTGCTTAATGACCATTTGTTTTTCTCTGGGAAATGTGAGTTCCTGTATTTCACCCATCTCTCTTCATGGCTTCTAAAATGTTCTTCCTGCGTCTTCATGAGCACAGTACAGACATATTTAAAGGCTGACTCCATACTCTCTGTGTGAGAAGTCTATCATTCACAAAGAGGTTTCTCTGTAATAAACTCTTACGGATATAGCCATGTCAAGTCTTCCCTTACTAAAGGAACTACTCATAAATTGTAAATGATAGCAATAATGATATATTCATATTAGTATATAACATTAATACATTATTTAAGAATTATTCAATTAGATATTTCATAAAAACCTTACATAAGCAACCTTGCTTGGCCTTTGCAGGAGTCCCAAGAAGCAGGAATAAGTAAATTTACTTATTAGATGGAGAAACAGACTAAGAGTCTGTTCCCAAGCCACAGAGCCCCTAGGTGGTGAAGCCAGACTTGAAACCCATCTCAGGGGTCATGCAGTTGATCGTCCCTGTGTCACACTGTCCTCGTCCTGCGTGTCTCCCAGGCAGGAATTAAAACTCTTGCTCTGGAATTCTCACGTCTCTTCCGTTTTGTATGCTGTCACCTTGCTGTCAGTGCTGAGTCACCATCCATTGATTTTTTTTTTTTAAACAGGAGTTTATCTTTCCCTTTAATATCCCCTGCAAGCTGTTGGCTGCCTAGTCCAGTCAGTAAATAGGAGGGCTGTATGGCAGCCACCTGACCCCTCTCACCTCGGGCTCTGGCTCCACACTTAGTTCCTGGTTGCAGTTATTCTCTGGGCAGACTCAGCGCTCTCCTCCAAAACGGCGAAGACACAGCTAAGGAAATTACTAAACCATAAAGACCAAATCCAAACCAAAATGGAACCTAAGACTGATGTCATTGCTGACAGTTTTCAGGCCAGGCTTCTCCTAGAGGCTTCTCTGGCCAGCTCTGTCTTCAGCCCTTGGCAGGCACCATGTCTCAGGGATCCCCAGTGGGATTACCTTGCCCATTCCCACCTCTGCAGGCTCATTTTCTTCCTGCGCTCCAAAGAGAGGAAGACAGGTCCTCCCCATCTCAAGGCCTCCTCCAGCCAGCCAGGTAATCATCTGCAGAAATGCAATTCTGCACATGTGAAGATGAGCAGCTGAGCTCCATGTTCTCCCAGACACTGCATTCCTGAGCTGGAAGTGGGCTTTGCTTCTTAACCCAAGGACCCTCCTAACCGAGTCCCATCTTTTCCCCAAACAAAACGGCAGGAAATCTCTCCTGCTTTCAGATTCGCAGATTCCAGAAAGGTTGCGATCGACTCTTTGTTAGGGTGCTTCATCACAACTTAGGATCAAAACTGTGCAAGTTAAAATAACCCAGTACTAATGCACACGTTTTTTAAGTTTATTGAATTGAATAATTGTCCTTTAGACAAATACTTATTTGAACATTGAGGAATCTTAGGAAATTTTCCAGAAAGAGATAGAAGAGGAAGACTTGGGCGGGGCATGTTCTCCATGTGCTACCTATGGTAGCTGGAGAGACAGAGCCCGGGAAGGCCATGTCTCCATACCCCCCACCCCCATCCCAGGCCCGGCCCCGCCAAGAAGGCCACTAGGGGGAAGGGCACCTGCCCACTACCTCGGTTTCCCAATGACAGCTATTTCATTTTTATCAGTTTTCCTGGGAGTAGAAGTGGAGGAGTATCCGACTCAGACATATATTCAAACGAAGCCCAGTTATGAGAAATGTATAAACACAGAATGTTAATTCACGGTTGGAAATGATTAGCATGGATAGATCCATAATACTTTCTCTGCAACCTGCAATCTCCAAATCTTTAAATCAGTTTTTGCACTTAGTAGGGGATAAGACTTTCATGAATTTATGTGAGGGTATTTAAGTATCCTGTAATCTTCCTCCACATGGATATTCATGAATTGCCCTGCAAAATGTGTGTGCAGGTGCACAGTGCTGCCTCAAACTCTGCTGGAGGAGTTACATATCGAATGCAGTGAGCTGTGCTTTCTTTCTAAAATTTGAAAATGTCTGTGTTCTGAAGCATAGCTGGCCCCGAGGGTTTTGGGTGGAGGACTGTGGATCTGCTACTAGACACGGAGGACTTACACTCAGCACTAGGTATCAAAGTGCCCAGAAATGGGTAGGACCCAACGCCCAGAGGGGAGGACAGCGCCTGGCTTGTAAGGAACCTGAGAGGCTCATCCCTGTTTGTCTAAGCGAAGCCCACTTCATAACCAGACCACTTATTCTGTTGTCAGTTTTAAACCCCAAACCTCCCTACAACCAACTTAATATGCATCCATATTCCCTGTTGATGACCAACAACTTCTATCATTGAAGGACTATGTCAAGATAGTCGGATGATGAATTGTAGTTTTATTTGCCAAGGCATCTCTCTCTAGCTCTTCTTTCTAAAACGTTGCGTTGAGATGGGGAAAGGGACTCACATCATAAATGTACAGCTCAACTTTTCACAAATTGGATTCATCTGATAACTAACAGCCAGATTAAAAAAACCAGAACATTCCCAGCAACCCACGATGCAGACCTGGAGCAGGCATGCTGGGTGTTTTGAAGATCTGTGAGAGACACATTACTTTCCAGAGCACATTTGCAAAACATCATTTAATGAGGTTGACACACTGGAAATATTTACACAAATCAGCTAATTCCTTTTCTCTGTATGAATTCCAGTTATTCCTGTGAGAGGACCCTTCCTGGCCTTGTCATCCAGGAATGGGATGCATCTTATTTGTGGTCTGCCATTACTGTGCGCTGACTACAGCTGTTTATCAAAGATTTCAGGAAGGTCTAGAGCTTCTGGCAGTGTGTATGAATCTGAGAGGAAAAAAAGTCCTCCTTGCTGGGAAAGTCGAAAGCATAAGAACAAGATGGTAGAGAAATATGATAGAACTAGCTGAGACATTCATGATTGTAGAGACACTATATCTTCCCTGGAGTGCCTGCCTGGTATTTTACATGATAGAGAAATAAACTTTAATTTGATTGAAGCCTTTTTAACAAAGTTTTATTATGGAGTCTTTGTTATAGCAACTAAATTTACACTGAGTGGCCAGATTATTATGATCTCTGAACGCATAATAATCTGGCCTCTCAGTATATATTATATACTGACCAGGGGGAGGGGACATGGGCTGTTGGCCGGCCTGCCTGCTGACTGAACTCCTGGTTGAGGGGACAATTTATTAGCCTTTTATTATATAGAATATACACTGAGTGGCCAGATTATTATGCACTCAGATATCATAATAATCTGGCCACTTAGTGTGTATCCATATTAGGGGCCCAGTGCACGAATTCATGCACCTTGAAAGAAACTGTGGGCCACGAGACTGTGGTGGGCACAGGGGGGTCTTGGCCCATTCTCTGCACCTCTGCCTGGCCCCTCCCACTGCAGCCCCAGTGCCCTGTCTATCAGCAGTCCTGGTCCTGCTGCTGCCGCTCCCACACACTGCACTTGCTAATGGCATGGAGTGTTTGGGGCTGGTGCTAGCAGTAGGTGCAAGTAGGACCAGCACCGTCAGCAGGTGTGAGGGGTGGCTGCTGCCTGATCACCCCTCAGGAGCAGGGTGAGGTAGAGAAGCCCTCAGGGCTATGGGGGCCAGCAGCTGCTGCTCACACCCGCTGAGAGTGCCCAGTGATCAGGACTGGCACTGGGTACTGGCAGTGGGTATGAGCAGGGCTGGCACCAGCAGCAGGTGCAAGTGCCAGGCAGGATTGTAGCACATGGGAGCAAATAATTTTCAGTAACCACCAGAGGCTTGCCCCAATATCAGCGACTGGTACCTGCCTTGATCTGGTGCCCTGCTCATCTGCTCCATCTCCTGCCGTGGCTAATGCCTGCCATGTTCCACACACATCCCCTGGTGGTCAGTGGGTATCATAGTGAATGGTTGTTTGGTTGTTTCGTTGTTCAGTCTATTTGCATATTAGCCTTTTATTATATAGGATGAGTATATGGATCAGGGCAATTAGGAACATGTAGAGTATGACAACTGTGGGTGCTGTACTTACTTGCAACAGCTCTAGATTGCTGGTTAAGGAACTGTTTTTCTTGTAAACAGTATGCATATTAGTTGAGACTTATTTTCCTCCTGAGGCTTTGGTAAGTCTATTTGAAAAAAAATGTTTTTGTTTTTCTTTTGGTTTGTTTTTGTTTTTTAGAGAGAAAGAGAGGTAGGGAAAGGGAGAAAAGATAGAAACAACAATGAGAGAGAAATGTCTACCAGATGCCTCTTGCATGCCCTCTAGTGGGGATCCAGTCCACAAGCCGGGCATGTGTCCATTCCTGGGATTGAGCCAGTGACTTCTTGGTTAATGAAATGATGCTCAACAACTGAGCCACAATGGTCGGGCATGGTAAGCCTATTGAAATAATTTCATTACATCATTTTACAGCCGTTTCTTCAGAGTTCAAGGTGGAAAATTTGACATTCTGCTTTTGCAGTAAATTAATTCTTTAGTTTCTCAACCCAATTTTCAGAGAACATAAAGAACATTTAGGAGGTGTGACAAAACTGACTTGCATTCCTATTTCCATGTCACCTGTAACAGAGGTTCAATGAACCAGACTTCTATTGAAAAGCTACTGTATACCCAGCTTTGTGCTAGATGCTATGGCAAAAACAAGACAAAGACCTGCTATAAAACAGACCACAAACTGATGTTCTGTCCTGCCTTCGTGAGCTGTTTTGGCACAGCTATGCTCTACAAGGTTCCCCTTTCCATGCATAATGTTGCCAGAGTGACTGAAAAATCAACATGTACCAGACACCTATTGTGTAGCTAGAGTTACTGTAAGTATTATGGATATTACTAGAGGTCTGGTGTATGAAATTTGTGCATGCAGCGGGGGGTCCCTCAGTGCAGTCTATGCCCTCTCGCAGCCTAGGACCCCTTGGAGGATGTCTAATTGATGGCTTAGGCCAGTGATCAGCAAACTTATTAGTCAACAAAGCCAAATATCAACTGTACAATGATTGAAATTTCTTTTGAGAGCCAAATTTTTTAAACTTAAACTTCTTCTAACGCCACTTCTTCAAAATAGACTTGCCCAGGCCATGGTATTGGTGAAAGAGCCACACTCAAGGGGCCAAAGAGCTGATGTGGGTTGCAAGCTGCAGTTTGCCGACCACTGGCTTAGGCCCACTTCCCGCTCTGCTGTGGAGGCAGGAGAGGCTCCTACCACCACCCCTGTGCTTGCCAGCTGTAAGCCCAGCTCAGGGCTTCTAGCTGAGTGCAGGGGGAAGTTCCTGCATTGAGCGTCTGCCCTGGTCAGTGTGCATCATAGCAACTGGTTGTTCTGCAGTTTGGTAAATTTGCATATTAGCCTTTGATTATATAGGATAAGATACAGAAAACACAATCCTTTAAGACTAATGAAAAGATCTCATGTAACAATTAGCAAACAATATAATATAGTGTATAATTAATTGCCACTGATTTAATTGCTATAGGCATTCAATTTTAGTTCAAAGCATGACATATTTCTAATAATTTCCCTAGCCAAAATTCTGTAGTTTTCTGTCAAAGTCTTGATTTCTTTCTAGATGAACAAGTCAGAAAGAGTTAGGTGTGAGAGAGGACTGTAAGGTGAAATGTAAGGGGCTCCCTCTATCCCCCACCCTCCCACTGCTTCCATTTTGATACATCCTATTTGTCATGTTCACTGCTTTCTGGGTCTGCAAAATGACTTGCAGAGTCAGAGAACATGTTCGGACTATAGGGAATGAAAACCAGGCAACCAGCTTTGATGGAGATAAATAAACCTTTTTCCAAATAATCTACTTGTGCCTCTGTGATTTACTGAAATGCCAGACCCACATTTTCTGGATGAGGAATTCTAATTTCCGTACTGACTGCATCACAGATTGTTGCTCCACGGCCATTTCTACCTCATGGTTGTCTCTAGTCCCCAAGCATTCTGCAATTTAAGGCCATTATTCTTTGACCCTCATCACTCACAGGCTCATCCTAGATGTGTGGAGGTTCAGTGTTTCAACAGCAGCATATATTAAAGATAAAGTTGAGCTTTAATACTTGTCTTTTATTTTTTTTAATTTATATTTTTATTGATTTCAGAGAAGGAGAGAGATAGAAACATCAATGATGAGAGAGAATAATTGATCAGCTGCTTCCTGCATGCCCGCTATTGGCGATTGGGCCCACAACCCAGGCATGTGCCCTGACCGATAGTCAAACCTTGACCTTCCAGTTTATAGGTTGATGCTCAACCACTGAGCCACACCAGCTGGGCAATAACTCTTTTCTGTATGCAAATGCTACAAATGCTTCAAGAGTTTGTGACTTGCAACAAGGGAGAGAGACTGGGCTCAACTCCAAACAAGGTGAAGTGGGGATTTTTAGACAAGGAGCTGGGGAGATGGGTCAATCAGTGGATAGAAAATTATTAAGAAGGGAAGGTCACTCTTTGCTAAACTTACCTGATAGGATTCTTTTAAAAAAAATATATATTTTATTGATTTTTTACAGAGAGGAAGGGAGAGAGATAGAAAGTCAGAAACATCGATGAGAGTGAGACATCAATCAGCGCCTCCTGCAGCCCTACTGTGGAGATGTGCCCGCAAGCAAGGCACATGCCCCCAACCGGAATCGAACCTGGGACCTTTCAGTCCGCAAGCCTACGCTCTATCCACTGAGCCAAACTGGTCTCGGCTACCTGATAGGATTCTTGCTGAAAGAAGGCCAGGTATCACTGGGGGGTGGTGAGAATAGTGGAAGGTGAGGGTGATCAGATATCGAGGGTAGAGGATTCTGGCCAAACTGACTTTCAGCATGATTTTTGTTAAAACTGGGCTCTTGAGGACATCCTCAAGGACAGGGCCTACTGGAAAAGTACTCGGAGGTGCGCTGCAGAGTTTGCTTAAGCAGAGGGTTTTTATCAGCATCCTCAGCAGAGTGCTGGCTACCAGGCAGGAAAGTAGGCACAGCATGATTGGAGGCAGACGTTTTATGAGGAAAATGTGGAAAGAAAGGCCCTTGGAGCACTTGCTCTGTGTCAGATATGTATTTCCCTTCCCTCCCCTCATCTGATTCTCGCAGAGGCAGAAACAATGATTTTATGGACATACAATTTTATGGATATTAAGGAAAATTAAGTAACACCCAATTAACAGGGCTGGGATTCATACCCTGGTCAGTGTGTACCCTGTACAATGAGCAAATCGGAGGTGACCGGGCTGAAAAGGAGGGCTCTTTCCTAAGTGTCTTGTACTTTTTAGGTCTCTTGAGCCCTCCTCAAGCAATGGGACTGAGAGTTGTACTGAGGAACCCATATGATGCCTGACAGAATTTTTTGATAACCTAATGGATGGTGGGTCACATCATATTACTTTGGGTCTAGGAAATGTGGCATTTGTTGCACGCTGATGCTGTGGACTATAGTTTGTGTGTACACGCGTAAAGTGACCCACCAAAGCCACTGTGAGTGTGAACACTCCTTGATGCCATCACCGGGTAGCAGCTGGTTTTTACCTTGTCAACTCTAGATGTCACTCTAGGATTGTGAGTTAGATGAACCCAAGTTAACTGCAGAGGCCTTGGCTCTGCCACATTCTTTTTAGCTGACTCACCCTGCAGTTTTCTGTTTTCCTGAGGCAGGAACGGATGCGGAGCATAAAATCTTTTTAACACAGACCTTCAGGGCACCCTAAGATTAAGAGCAGGAAGTTGAGAGTTTTTGCATATCTGAGCCATTGCCCTGACCCCCACCGGGAAAGGCCAACAGAACACGCAATAGTAAGGGCTTTGTGACATGCAACAAGATTTCTCAGGGCAGGGCTTCTGTCCTGCAGCCAGAAATCTTCTAAGAAATAAATTTCTGTGAGAAAAAAAATCTTTCTGTAACTATCACAGATGGTGTGATACATTTGCTCAACCTCTGGCGGGTACATTTTGTGTTTATCTGGGAGGAAATGCAGATCCAAGATCATGATGGAGATGAATGAAGATTCCCTAGATTTCTGGTTTCAGGGAATGAGCTCTTTGCCCTGTGGTTTAGTTCTAGACAGTTCTGTGGGTACAGGCTGCTTCCTGCCACAATAGCCAATAGCAAGCAGAGGAAGAGATAATGAAAGGCCAGGGGTGAGAGGGGAAGAGGACTGGTTAGCTTCCTCCTTTACTGGACTACTTTAGAGCCATATAAGTATTCCAAATGGGAGAGGCTAAGTGTTCCTCTTTATTCTCTGTGGTGATTTAAAAACCCTCTTTTCCACTTCGTTTGCTGTGAATGTTTGGTGTGAGAAGAATTGCAGCAGTCTACAAAATAATTTGTTCTTTTGATTCATAAATGGAGTGTTTTGAAGTTAGCACTGCAAATGTGTTCAAACAGCATGCAAATTAGGATCTTGGTGATTGAACAGCTGAAAACAATCTGAGCAAATCGGAGGTGACCGGGCTGAAAAGGAGGGCTCTTTCCTAAGTGTCTTGTACTTTTTAGGTCTCTTGAGCCCTCCTCAAGCAATGGGACTGAGAGTTGTACTGAGGAACCCATATGATGCCTGACAGAATTTTTTGATAACCTAATGGATGGTGGGTCACATCACATTACTTTGGATCTAGGAAATGTGGCATTTGTTGCACGCTGATGCTGTGGACTATAGTTTGTGTGTACACGTGTAAAGTGACCCACCAAAGCCACTGTGAGTGTGAACACTCCTTGGTGCCATCACCGGCTAGCAGCTGGTTTTTACCTTGTCAACTCTAGATGTCACTTATAGGTACATTGTGCCAGGGTTTAGTTTAGATTATACTGCATACTAGTTGCTATAGGATTAGACTGGACTATTTTGGGGTAGACCTATGGAAATGGGGAGACAAAGAATTTGAGTGAATTCTCCAGCAGTTCAAATCCCTACAGCATCAAAAATCACTAACAACTTCTGGTAGATTTTCTGGCAAGTCACTACTTCTGAGACTTGAAATGTCTAACCACCCACTTGTCTACATGAACATGACTGTGCTATTCTGCTGTCTTCACTAATGTGCTTTATGATTATGGAAACTTTTGCCCAATAAGAAGAAAGTTGCATATAACTTTATTATGCATTTCGGGAACTTCTTGAGAAAACCCCTTAAATGAACATCAGACTATTCTATTTTTCAATAGATAGCATCAAAACAAGCATTTACTCTACAAAGTCTTTTCAAAACCCTTGCCTGAAAGCCTTCACCTTTCAGTGTCCACCAATCCTAACAACTATATCATGATTCTTACTTAGTCCTAGCCAGACCCAGCATTGAAAGACCCACCTTAAACCAAACCCTAAATTTAATATGTATTCTAACTTGGCCTACCCTTTGGAGATTAGGTGGTGTTCTCACTTGAAACCTCAGATTTTATTCTGAAATTTATAAGGAGACATTATCACCAGCAGATAAAACTGCTGTTTGAAATTTTAACCCTGCTATTTTGGCTTCTGTCAACACTTTCTTGTTAATTAATAAGAAAATAAGACAATTTGCATTCCAGAGAGGCCATAAACTATGCCCCAGACAGAGTTGTCAGTGTTGGCACCAGGCCAGGCCAACACTGACAACTCTGTCTGGGGCATAGTTATGGTCTCATGGTCCCTTTTTAGTACATAGGCCTTCTTTCTCAGAAGGCCCGGAAGTCTTATTCCAAATTTGGGAGATAAAGAACTAGAAAAAGTATAAATAGGGCAAGTTTCCTCCATGTTGTAGGGGCCCAGAATTTGAAAGACACATTTTTCTCTGGGCCTGGACAGAATTTAATAATAAAATGTAACTCCCCTTTCTCTAAGTGTTGCTTGTTTTTTCTCCGGTCTTCTGTAACACGCTCACCAATTAACTCAGCTTTGCTTTATCAACAGGTTGCTTTGGTGGCATTTTCTTGAAGCCAGCAATGCCCTTGATCGCTCAAATGCATCTGCTTCCTCATCATTTCTTCCATCCCCAAGTTCTGTTGGCTCTTGGAATCCTACATTCTCCCTGTCTCTTTCTAATGAAAAGGCATCTCCTTTTCAAGCCTCCCCATAACATCTCTAAACAGATGACATGAAATGATACCTTCAGCGAGATTCGTTTCTTTCTCCCTACAACAAAAGGTTTCCTCTTCAATATTTTTTTTTTGTTATCACCAATTCAACAAGTTCCTGACCCATTGCCTTCTTCCCATTTCTGATATTAGCACTACAGGACAGTCAAATTTGAAACCCTTTTATGATCTTTGACTCATTCCTTTCCTTATTGCCTATAAACAATCAGCCACTACATTTTGTTAATTCACAAAAATATTCAAGTAAACATTTGTATTGATCCTCCTCTTTGTGTTTTTACCCAGTTTAGGTTTTTATTTTGTGCTCTTTAAATTTCATTGTGTATATAGACTTCTTTGAGGTTTCATTAGAATTTATGAATCTCTTTTTTCTCAGAGAAGTATTATTCTGCACATACACACAAACTTTTGATATACTTCAGTTCTGTGAACCTCCTGGAGTCCATATTCTTATTCTCACATTTCTTTCTAATACCATCCTTCTCTTTCCATTCATTGGACAGTCATATTAACCTTTAATAATGTTATCCCTATAAATGAGTGATAATGGCTCCTTATAAATTTCCGAATAAAATCTGAGGCTCAGTTGGGCATTTCAAAAGCCTTTGTTAATTCTGTGAATGGAACGCAAACTGCCCTTTGACCTAAAATGACTTATAATCTTACCAGGGAGACAGAATTTATTCCTGAACAAATTAGACTACAATTATATATTCAGAAATGTATTCCCTTACAGTTTACAATTATATTCTAAACTGAAGACTCATGGAACCAATTTTCAACATAATTGGCTTCCAAGTATTTTATGAGAGAGAAAGAGAGAGGTTAGAATTGGAACTGGATCATGACTTAAGAGCGCTTTAGCATAAGCTCCTGTTGGGCTGATCTCTTGGGGGATGCTTTCCTGCTACTCCTAGGTGTGTGTGTGTGTGTGTGTGTGTGTGTGTGTGAGAGAGAGAGAGAGAGAGAGAGAGAGAGAGAGAGAGAGAGAGAGAGAGGTCTGATCCTCCTCTCTTTTTAAATCTAGGACTTATTTCTATTGAAGTCAGCTCCCCTCCATCTACCAGGCAGAGACCCAAACACTGGAATGGTTCCTGCCAGAAACAGCAACATCTTATGGGGAACGCTGCCCTCTTTTCCTCCTCCCTGAGTGCAGCATAAGTAAAGCTTAGCCCCTTGGGCCTTGAATGCAGAGCTGTGCTGGAGGAACCCTGTGTGACTGCAGCTGTGGCGCCCTGGCTGAGCTGGATGGACTGGCCACCCTTCCTCTTGCACAGTGCTGCAGCCAAGACTGGGACCTTTGTCTCCTTGTACAGAGAGGAAAGGGGGAAGGAAGGAATTGGCAAATAATTCTAGCAGCAGCCAAGGATTCCTGAGTGTGGTGAGGCCTCCCCCTCGGCCCCATCCTCTCTTCCATGCTCAGGAGAAAGAAAGGATGCTCTAGCTGTCTCTAGTCCCTGCAGGATTGGTCATGGCTTTCTCAGCTAACCGGATTCATGCCTTACAATAGCATCATCCTATCTAATGATACATAGATTTCAATTGTGATCAACCTGAGCTGCACTTTAAAATGAAATTCAAGGGACTGTGGAGGCAGAGACCCTCTCCACAGATAGAGGCCTTGGTGGATACTAGGACGTTGCATTTGGTTCAGGTTTATGCTCCTTCCATGGACTGTGGTGTCTGTTTTGTTTAGGATAAAGTGTAGAGAGCACCGGAAGGCACATGGGCATTTCTTTAATTATTGTCAGCTGAATCCAGTGGTATTGGCAAAACCATGTCCTGAAAACACACTTTGCCAAAAGGCAGTGGTGTTGTGGCTTGACCTTCAGCCCAGATGCCAGGGGGTGGGTTTTATTATTTAAATCCAGCCAAGTACCAGGAATGTATAGGACTGGGGCCACCTAAGAATGCACATAATTTCCTTTGTCTTAAATTTTAGTAAAACTTCCTGATTTTTTGAGTTTTTTATTTTTCTGTATAAAATAAACATGTGTATTGCCTCAGGGCCTTTGTCTCTGTCCCTGTTAGAGGACAATGGCCCCACTGGGCCCCAGCTTTTTCCTTTAATCTCTGTGTCTCTTTCTTTCATTTTCTCAATCCCTAGCCACCCCTACTCAGGAACTGGACTGCTCTCTAGTAGCGCTGGACTCAGAAAAGAGAAATATTTACAATGAAGTAAACAGTGTTTGGGAATATGGGAGGCTGGGGGAAGAGGCAGGAGCTGGCTATCTCTGCCTACTGACCTCCAATAACACTTAACACCTGAGAGGTCTTAGAACATTCAAAACAAGGTATTTCCATGTGCTGTGACAGTCGTGGGGTCAAGGTGTCTTCAAGGACTGAAGTTCAGCCACTTTCTTCTGACTTATGTCTAAAGGCTCATCATCTCAAAGTCAGAACTGGGGTCAACTCTAACGAGATTCCGAGGGAGGTATTAGCCAACCTATTGTGGCCACTGTCTGCCTCCAGCTTAACTAAGCACATCTGATCAGCAGGTGACATTCATGGAGAAGCAAGTTGCATTTTCTGAATATTTATTTGCCAGGCTCTTTAAAAAAAATCCTCACCAAGGACATAGTCATTGATTTTTAGAGAGAGGAGAAGGGAAGGGGGGGGGAGACAGAAAGAGAAAGAGAGAGAGAGAGAGAGAGAGAGAGAGAGAGAGAGAGAGAGGGAGAGAGAAACATAAATTGGTTGCCTTCCTTTCATATACACCTAGACCCAGGATCAAATCCACAACCAAGTTATGTGCCTTGATTGGATGATTCTTCAACCAACTGAGCCACCCCAGCTAGGGTTGTGCCAGGTGCTCTTTAACTTCTCATTGAATGAGTTCTGCATATTGAGTCTGATCATTATACAATGAAAGTCCTAGAGTTACATCTTTGCTCATCTGGCACCTAATCTGTAGTTTAAATCCCAGCTCTTTCACTCATTAACTGTTTAGGGTGAATCACTAACCCTCTTTGAATCTCTGTTTTGTCCCTCCCACTCCCCCCCCCCTAAAAAAATGCCCAACAACAACAAGGACAACAGTCCCTCTCTCATCAGGGTTTGGGATGTGCAAGAAGATGTATCTGAAAACACCCACCCAGTGTTGGGTATATGGAAGGTGCTCTAATGTTAGTCCCTGTCCTGCCCACAGTCTACAACCACATCATGAATCCAGAGACAGGGTAGATAAGAAGTTATTGTACCAGACAATATTCCAGTTCAGGATACACTATAAAACAAACAAATTCAATAAACTAGAGAATTCCTACTTTTGGTATTTGTTATTTTTACTGCCATAATTTAATTACATCTTGTATGAAAATAGGTTTACAATGTGTGTTATAATAATCATTATTGATCTTGTGAAGTTGCAGATAATCAACTGTATGACGGTCAAAATTGTCTTCAAGTTAAAACAGACCATGACTTTGGTAAGCTACTCATTGTGTGTCTCCAATATCATTGTATCCACCAAGATCTTAATGTCTCTGTTTCTCTCGAGATGTAATAGGCAGTCAGCTACCAGAGAGCAGCCTATATGCGATAGCAGTATTTTCTTTTCAGCCCCCTTTAGAGGAATATACATGATCTTGATTTGCTCAGTCTCTCCACTAAGTGTATGAACTGGGAAGTGGTTAAACTTCTCAACATCGAATTCATGGCAAAGCCAAAACTGGAAGCTAGTTTTCCTGATGAGCTGGAAACCCTTTTCTTTTCTTTCTTTTACCAAGCTCTGAAGGAACTGGTAGTCTTTCCTCAACAGACTTGGAAAAACATCTTCAAACAGTTCATACTCTTTCTTAAAATATTATTTTTCAAACAAAACAAAAGATAACATACTGTTTCTTATACCACATTGGTATGTGAAGGTGGCAGAGGAATATATCAATAGCCCCTTGAACATCTTTGATCCAAGAGAGAAATCCACCAGGTTATATAAGAATAGCAGATCCACTGCTCTGTGTTTGGTTGTGGTGAGATTTGACCATAAGATGGCAGAAGCGTCCAAAAAGTAAATCTTAGGTGAAAAGTAGGAATTGACAACATTTGTGCAAATATTGTACTTATGTGCAAACATACCAAGGCTCCACATCCTTTTGCCTCTTATTCTAAGGGCACTGTAGCCACTTGCAGAATGAATCTTCTGATGACAAAAGCCCCAAGAAAGCAAAAGTATGTGGGAGCCTCACCATTTCCCGTTCTGCCCCATGTTTTGCTTCTATCCTAAGGGAATAAGTGGAAGGGAAATCTATGACAGAGCCTCCAGGAGCAGACAGGAGCATTCAGCTCTCCTATGGTGATCCTTGACAAGCTAACATACGAGCCAATGGAACAGGGCCATAGTAACATCTGCTCCATTTTTTGAGATGTTCTCTTAGGGTGCAGTGCACAGTAAAGTAATATATAGTAGCTTACATGGTGCTATTTTAGAGACCTGCTATTTTAAATGGCTTTTTTTGTGCTTGTTAGAGCTGGGCAGTGTGGGAAGCCTAAAGACAGAAGGAAAGGCACGTCATTGGTGCTGTGTTCTATGTATCTTTATGTAACAGCAGGTTCTTTTTTTTTTAATTTTTGTTAATTTTTTATACATATCTCCCCATTGCCCCCCCTCCCTCCCAGGCATACCCCAACCCCCCAGTGTCTATGTTCATTGGTTATGCTTATATGCATGCATACAAGTCCTTTGATTGATCTCTTATCTACCTCACCTAACTTTAATCTTCCTGCTGTAACAGCAGGTTCTTGAAAAGGGGGAAATCTAACAAAAAATGTAGGGAGTGTTGTCCTGGGCACCAAAAAGGTTGTGGGTTTGATCCTTGTTCAGGGAGCAAGCAGGAGGCAACTGATATCTTCTCCCTCTCCCTCCCCTCTGCCCTCCTCCCTTACCCCCTCCCCCTTCCCCTTCCTCTGCCTCCCTTCCCCCTCTCCCTCTTCTTCCTCTTCCTTCCCTCTCTTTCTCCCTCCGCTTCCCCCTCCCCTCCCTTTCCTTCTCCCTCCCCTCTCCCTCTCTCTCCCCTCTCCCTCTCTCTCCCCTCTCCCTCCCCCTTCCCCTCCCTCTCCTCTTCCCTTACACACTCTCTAGAATCAGCAAAAACATACCGTCCGGTGAGGATTAAATAAAGACTAGAGAGAGGGCACAGGCAAATCCTCCGTGTGCATACAAGCTGTGCTAGGAACCATAGCTAGTACCTCTGTGATGTTTTGAACAAGAACCTGTTTCTGGAAGGCTCCTTCCTGCTTTATAATTTGTTATGAGTCCCATTCTCTAAATGAATGTGAATGGTTAAGGTTAAGTACACGCTCACAAGACAGCCATATCCAAACATAAAATCTTCCCAAAGTGTGAACACCACACACACACACAAAAAAAAACCAATAAAGCAAGTCCTTTGAATTTAGGACTTAAGCTTGAAAAAATCTGCCGAAGCCCAGTGCTGGGGATATCGGAAAGCCTCCAGACCCCAGCTTTGGGAATGACTTGTTCTTCATTAGAACCTGAGCTCTAATTAATTGCTTAACATCGGAAGTGTATTTTAAGAAAATCAGGGTGTGCCATTCCTGTCCATGGATTCATCTGGAGATGCAAGGAGCTCATGGCCCAGCCAAAGCTGAGCGGCTCAGGGTGGCCCTGCTGGCTTTGGGACAGCACTGTCCCAGCCTGTAACTGCCTTGTCCGGAGCTCCCTGTAGTACAGACTGCAGCAAACGGCTGACACACCCTATTAAGGGCCCAGTACCCAATTCCCTCCAGCCAGGCTCCATTTCCAGAGGCGTCTGGAAGGGTCTGGAGCAGGTTTTCAGCAGGGGGTCCAGAGGGGCTCAGCCTCCAGGCCATTTTCTGTCTGTGGCCAAAAGGTGGTGTTTCTGGGTTACATTTCCTTGACTGGCTTGATCCATCTAAAAAAGAATCAGTTTTGCCCTAGCCAGTTTTGACTCGGGGGATAGAGCAGACTCAACAGTTCCAGGTTCGATTCTGGTCAAGGGCATGTACCTTGGTTGCAGGCACATCTCCAGCAAGGGGTGTACAGAAGGCAGCTGATCCATGTTTCTCTCTCATCGATGTTTCTAATTCTCTATTCTTCTCCCTTCCTCTCTGTAAAATCAATAAATATATTAAAAAGGAAAAAGACTCAGTTTTATTTAGACAGGAAATGCTTCCCATATGTCCACCTGTGCATTCAAGCTCATTTTAACTCCTCCAGAACCTCTGAAAAGGACTGTATATCCTGTATACTAGTTTAGGTCCCAGTATAATAATTCCACAGAGGTTAATAATGGCTTTCTAAAATCCTCTCCTGAGGATATATTCTTTAAATTGATATTGATATTGATACTGAGAGAGAGAGAGAGAGAGAGAGAGAGAGAGATTGCCTTCTGTAAGCACCCTAACCCGGGGATCAAGCCTGCAACCTAGGTATGTGCCCTGATGGGAAATTGAACCTGCAACCTTTTAATGTACAGGATGATGCTCCATCCAACTGAGCCACCCAGTCAAGGCAAGCCCCTGGCATTGTTTGATAACCTGCCTCCTGAGAGAGGAGAGGCCTGGACAGTACACCCCATTCCTCAGGATTCTCCTCATCCAGGCACCTGCACTCTCAACTTACCTGCTGCCTTAGTCAGAAACAATTGCAGACCCGTTCACAGCAAAGTGTTAGGAGAGTAAGGTGCTTTCTTGCAAAGGTCTTTCTATTTTAACAGACAAAAGACTGGGAATAATTTTCTATCCTGGAGGAGGGTGTTATGTTAAAAACATGGTCTATTTGTGCAATGGAATCTATGTAAGCATTGGAATGAAAGAGGCAGATATATATCACTGATGTGAGATCCCCTGCAAGATACACAAACCTGTAATAGAAGCTGCTGAGAATCAGCACCAGGGGACTGTTATAAATACTGTATGAGTGTATATGCTTCCCGGATATGTAGGAACTAGGAAGGAGGATGTGGTACATTCCAGGTAGAGGGGAGGACATCTTTGGGGTGAAGAGTGTGACAAAGGCCTGGCATATTGGGGATGGGAGAAGGTTTAGTGCAGAAGGAGGTTAGGATATAGACAGTGAGGTGTCATTGTAAGGGTCTGAAGAACTTGTCTGTCCCTGACAGAGAGGCTGTCTGCAGCTCCCACTGAGGGGAGCAGTGAGCTCAGTTTCTGGAAGAGGGACAAAAAGCCACAGACCAAAAGTGACTCAGGTTCCAGGCCTCTCAGGCAAAGGCCATGTGTTTGCTTCCAGCCTAAATGCAATGAAGAGGGTCAACCAATCACCATGAGCTTGAACTCTAGGATGGGAGAGATTATTACCAATGAAAGGAGATTTTTAAAAAAGCATTTGAGATGGACCCTGAATGACAGAAAGCCTTTCCCCAGGCAGGTCAGAGGGAGGATATTTCAGACAAAGAAAACAATGTATGAAACAAGATTTTATTGCTCCCCTCAAATATTAACATGCATATCTTGTTCGAATGAGTACCAATGTTTTCTATTCCAATCTTACCACATTCATTTATTCATTGGGACAATTTTTTGGGGCACTTGCTATGTGACAGGCATTCTGCTGAACTGCACATGAGCCAGGCAGGCCTAGCCTTTGTCTTTATTTTTCTTTATGAACAAATACTGTATGAGCCCTCCCAACATTCTGAGCATTAATGAAGCTTTCCTTATCCCTCCGACTTAACCAGGAGAACTTCAAGGTTGAGAAGGAGAAAGGAAAAAGTTGAATTCAAGAGGAAAAAGGAAAAGATCAAAGAGCAGCCCTGTCCTAACCAGTTTGGCTCAGTGGATAGAGTGTTAACCTGGGAATGGAAAGGTACCAGCTTTGATTCCGGGCAAGGGCACAGGCCTGGATTGTGGGCTCGATCCCTAGTGAGGCACTTGCAGGAGGCAGCCGATCAATGATTCTCTCTCATCATTGATCTTTCTATCTCTTTCTCCCTCTTCCTTCTTTATCTGAAATCAATAAAAAAATATTTTTAAAAAAGTAGCCCTGACATGGCTGAGTTGGCTGTTAATTTCCTCTGGGAGTCAAGAGGAGGGAAGACCAGGTCTGAACTCCTCTGGGACCCCTGTCGCTAAGGGACTGGGAAAGGAATGCTGATGTTGTTTTTAAATGCAATGATCTGGAATGAGTGCATAACTCTGCCTTGACTTACTGGCAAGTATGATGCCCCTGCAAGCCTCAGTTGTCCCTCCTGTAAAATGGGGTGATAATGCTCATGTTCGTAGCACTGTTTCAAGAACCAAATTAGATGACACAGGGAAGTACTTTGCATGGTGCATGGCTTGCAGCGAGCCCTTGGTATGTGTGACTTGAAAGGCTAGAGGAGGAATTTTATTAAAGGGAGAGATGAAGGCAGCTGAGTTCAACCTTCTCTTAAGTTGCCTCAGATATACGCCTGTGCTCAAATGAGAAGCTCTGAGATAGTGCAGGTACACTGGGCTTCTGAACCCCTGCTCTGTGGGAGTTTAACCAGCCACCTATTTTTCTGCACCTCAGTAGCCTCACATACAACAACAGGGATAATGATGCTCCATTGGCAGTATTCTTATGAGAATGAGCTGAAGCAATGTGGTTAGAAGTTTTAGCACTGGGCCAGGTATCCATGAAGAATTCAATGCAAACTAATCTTCCTTCCTTACCCTAGGTCAGGGGCATGAAGAGGCCGGATGCAGTCACTGGCTCAGAATCTTCTTTACTGACCATAGCAGTCTAGACAGGACACGTATGGGCCCTAAGATACAATTGTGCATGGGTTCAACAATTGTCCAATGAGTGACCACCCCTAAACTACATTTAAGTGCTTTGACAGAATCATCTTTTAAAATTCAATAACCTGCAAGGAAAAATATTTGTACCTCTTTACAGATGAAGAAATCTGGGCTCAAAGAGATTACATAACTTGTGATGGTTCTTACAGTTTACAAATGGCAGACAGGAGATTGGATGTTGGGTCCAGTGTTTTCTATGTTACACAAGTATTGACTCCTCACCCAGAAACTCCCTCCCCAGGCCTTCACTGCACTATTGTCTGTGTCTATGGGTTATGCCCATATGCATACAAGATGCCCGATGCATGAAGATTCATGCAGAATGGGCCTTCCTTACCCTGGCTACTGGCATAGCCTTTGCTCTGGCCCAGAGCTGCCTTTCCAACTTCCCACACTGCCCAGAGGCCCAGAGTGGCTAGGGCGATGATAACCCATGGACACAGACAGTAGTGTAGTGAAGGTCTGGGAAGGGAGTCTTTGGGTGGGGAGTCAATACTTGTGTAACATAGAATCTCCTGTCTGCCATTTGTAAACTGTGATGATGCAAGGTTCCACCTTGGCTGCTGGGTGTTTGTGATTGCAAATCAACCTGCCATCTTTGTTGGGTTAATTTGCATATATGCTCCTGATTGGCTGGTGGTGTCACTAAGGTATGGTCAATTTGCATCTTTCTCTTTTATTAGTGCAGATAATCCCCCCTCCCTGCCCCCCACTCCTTCACTCTGAAATACGCCAGTCTTTTGCATGCTTTGATTGTTGACTTTTCTCTTAGGAGATTTTGTTGCATTTTAGGGAAGGACTCAAAAAATAAAAAACATTATAATAATTAGGAGGATCAGAAGAGGGTATCAGGAACTGAATGTTCACATTGAGCTCAGAGAGGCAAACATTTCCACCTAAAATTATGACCTGAAAGTAAACATTTCAGAAAGGATTAGAGACTCCACTGGGGGAACTCAATGCATTTGGATGCTGAAAGAAAAATAAGGACAGTTTGAGTAAAAAATAAAGGACATAAGAATGGGAGGGGAAACATTTTAAAGAAATTTAAAGTGCATTGATATACTGCTCTAGAAAAATGCTTCTAATAAAAACATTCCATGGTAGAAAATGAGGTGTTATAAGAAGCAAGTGGGGGAAAATGTGGTACAAAACTTAAGGATATTATGACTGTACACTGAGTGGCAGATTATTATAATTTCTAAATGCATAATAATCTGGCCACTCAGTATACACACACACACACACACACACACACACACACACACACACATATACACACACTGGAGGCCTGGTGCATGAATTCGTGCATGGGTGGGGTCTGACCATTATGGCAGTGGGAGGGGACATGGACAATTGTCTGGCCTGCCTGCTGGTCGAACTCCTGGTCGAGGGGACATTTCGCATATTAACCTTTTATTATATAAGATATACACTGAGTGGCCAGATTATTATGTGTCCAGAGATCATAATAATCTGGATACTCAGTATATATTAACTAGTTCTACCACTTCTCCCAAACCCTGAAAAAAAAGGTAAACATAAATACTTATTTACCACTTTAAGCCTTTAATAGGATTTGGATTAACTTCTATGATATGGTTAACCTTCAAATCCTGTTTCTCCTGAATTTAAACTAATTCTTATTTCTGGCTTAAAGCACTCAAGGAGAAAGATGGATATTGACAGGGCAATTGAAATGTAGTCCTGTCTCTTCAGAAATAAAGGATTTGTGTCAAGTGAAGGTGATGAACATGTTCAGTTGAAGCTTGAGAGCTGAGGCACTAATTTACTAGTGGCTTACAGAGTTCCTAAGGTCAATAAACCCAGAACTACTCAACATTTTTGGACTCACATGAAAAACCTTTACTTTATCCACACAATTCAATTGATTGAACAAATAAATATTTGTTGAGTCTCTTGTCAGTATGTTAGATTTATATGAATGCATGAGATTTACATCAAACTTCTATAAATTAGTGAAAAAGCCCTCAAGGGCAAGTGAATCTCAGGTGACAGGGGTAGGAGCTGAGGGCTTGGCCCTACCTGTGCTCCACATAGAGTTCCTCTTCATTTGCAGTCTCTAAGGATCAGGATTTGATTTTCATTAAGGAAGTTGAAAATTACCAAGGGTGCCTACACAATACCAACTAATACGATCAACTAATATGATCATTGTATTTTAAGAAATCGTCATTTTACCCAACAATGTACCAATCCCCTGCAACCCTCACTAAACAGATTAATATTCTAGTGTCTGGACTCCTCAACTGCAGTGGCTGGTCCCCGGGTCCTTCCATGGTGCATGCACCTCCCCTCTATGCCAGTCCCATCAGTCCAGCCTGGCAAGGATGATTCAAAGACCCAGCTCTACAACTCCTGTTTCTCCAGCAGCCTAGATTCCCTGCAATGCCTGACCTTACTAAACTAAGCTAAATTTCTATGGAATTTCTCTATCACTTGTGAACTATGATATCACTTGAATGATTTAAAATCACAGAGGCTAACTAGAATAGACAGAAAGCTGAGGGAATCTTTATCCTGTGCTGTCTCTTCTTTCTGAGGTGTGATAGGAGGAACACTAAGTTCATCTCCTGGAAGTAGAGTGGCAGGAAAGAATGGGAGATGGGTTGACCTGAAAGAGCCCCCATTCAGCATATTGCACTCAGTGGGTATTTATTAGACACAGAGTATGTGCCAGGTGTTTACCAGGCAATATCTGTATTCTTAGGTCATGAACTCAAAAGAGATAGCAACCATCTCAGCTTGTCTGATTTCCCATGTCTGCTACTGGAAAAGACTCTCAATACATATTTGTTGAATGAAAAATAATAAATGCTGTAGATTGATCTTTATCCCAGTATTTACAGACAATAAAACCGAGTTTCAGGGAATTTTAAGTAACTTACTAATAATAGCTTGCTAGCAGTAGCAGATGGAGGATTCAATCCAGTTACTGACTCCCAGATTAGAGTAATTCCATTGCACCATGGTACATGTTTATGGTACCTTGCCAGTATATTTCCCATTGAATTAGCTTCTAAGAATTGGGCTAACTCTTCAGAGCACCATAGCAACAGTAAGAAAGTTGCATGATAAATGCAGTAAGTGTAAGGTAGGATCCCAGAAACCTAGATGACTTTAGAAAAAAAATCACCATTTACCAAGAGCCTATTATGTTTTAGATACTGTGAGGACCTTCTTACAGTGTAACCCTAATAACTGCCCTATGAAATAGGAATTATCAATCCCACTGGAGAAAATGAGGGCACTTTGGAGTCAAGTAACTTGCCCAAGGTTGCCATGCGGGTAAGTGATAGAGCTGAGATTTGAACCCTGCTGTCTGGCTCTAAGTACTGTGCTGTTTAAAACACAGCTAAATGTCACAGCACTAAACAGCATATCTAAACTTAGCCCATTAAATTCAATCCAACAAATTATTACTAAACCCTCAGTGACACTAGATTAAACAGTAGAAAATATGAAGATGAACCTGCTTTGGGGAGGTTACAATATGGTGATAGTACAAGAACAAGCATGTAATAGGCATTCGATAAATATTTACTGAATCAAGGACCAAATGTTATATCTGACTATAACAGCAAAATCCTATTAGAGAATTTTATATTGAATTTATTAGAAGAACTGCATTGTTGCTCTAAGCTAATGTATGTAGAATGGATATTAAAGATTATTTAGTGCCCAAGGACACATAGTTAACTAACAACAGAGGATGACTAAAAGTTTCTTAACAGATTCCATGCTCTTTGATTGTTTTTCCCTTTACCACCTTCCACAAAGCCAAAATCCTATTTCTGTCTTTTCTCTGCATATAATCATGAAAGAGCTATTGTTATGTCCCTCCTCAGAGAGAACCTCTCTATCTTCCCAGTCCACGGGGGAATATGCATTAGCTGACAGGAATTGACTATGTGTCAATCATAAAAAACAAGATTTTTTTTTTTGGTAAAAAGTGAGTCACTTCAGAGAATTGAACTTCTAATACATAAAGCTCATTGATTTGCTACTATGATTCTCTGGACACCTCAGAAAACACATGGGGCGCATGCACACACACACACACACACACACACACACACACAACCTAACAGTGCATTTGTACTGAGCTTAGCTTTACTGATAATCAGAAGTATTGGAGATACAGGATTATATGCAATAGCATCAATGAGAATGTTCAGGCAAACAGCTGACATATTTAAAGAACCATTATAACTCTAGGTCTTTTCCTTTTTTCTCTCTCTTATCCCTCCTCCCCTTTTATGACCCTCTCCACTTCAGTCAAGTCCCATCCACCCTAATTAAAATTCTGCTATTGAAGGTGACTAGGAGTAATATTTCTATAACATCACAGTCTCCCACTACTTTTATTTCCACAATCTGACAGCACTGAGACACTCAGCATAATAATCTTCTTGTTATTATTTACTAAATACCCACATTAAATCTTTTCTTCAAGGAAACTATTGGTGCTTTTAGTGACTTCTTTTGCAAATTGACCATATCTCTGCTATACCAACAAGCCACACCCATTAGCCATGCCCACCAACCAATCAGAGTGAGGATGCAAATTAACCCAACCAAGATGGCTACGGCAGCAGAGAGAGCAGGAAGAAAGCTTGGGTTGCACCTGGCAATGGAGGAAGCCAAGCTTTCCTCATACCATAGCTGGCAGGCCTCTGCTTAAGACAACCAAGTTTCAATGGCTGTGCGAGCAGAAGGCTTGGCTAGAAGGCTTGGCTAATTGTAGAAGATAAATAAATCCCAGATACCAGGGCCTCCACTTGGGTCACCAGAGGGCGTGGCCAATCTGCAAACCACCACAGGTCCCTCACCCAGGCCACCCCACACCCCAAGGGAACACTCACTCTGATCTAGGTCACCCTTCAGGGCAAACCAGCTGGCCTTCACCCATGCACCAGGCCTCTATCCTATCTAATAGAAGAGTAATATGCAGATTGACCATCACTTCAACACACAACATGACTGTCCTCATATGGTCAAAAGATCCTGCCCCCATGTGGACACAAGATGGTCACCACAAGATGACCAGCAGGGGATGGCAGTTGGCAGGGACCAGGCCTGCAAGGGAGGGCAATTGGGAGTGATCAAGCCTGCAGGGAGGGCAGTTAGGGGTGACCAGGCCTACAGGGTAGGACAGTTAGGGGCAAACTGACTGGCATGGGAGCAATTAGGCATAAATCAGGCTGTCAGGGGAGTGGTTAGAGGGTGATCAGGCTGGCAGGCAGAAGCAGTTAAGGGCAATAGGAAGGCAGGCAGGTGAGCAGTTGGGAGCCAGCAGTCCTGGATTGTGAGAGGGATGTCCGACTGCTCGTTTAGGCCTGAGCCTACTTGGATTGGGCCTAAACGGGCAGTCGGACATCACTCAAGGGGTCCCAGATTGGAGAGAGAGCAGGCTGGGCTGAAGGATCCCCCCGCCCCATGCACAAATTTTGTGCACCAGGCCTCTTATGATGGAGACCCTCAGAACTAAGTACAGTCAAATCATTTATTAAAATCTTACATATTCCCAGATAAGACAGTTGTAATGACTGAAACAACACACACACACACACACACACACACACACACACACACTCACACATGACATGAAGTTATATAAAACAACCACATTTTATCCCAATTCTCCAGTAGTTAGCACATTTCAAAAACAGTAGTTCCTAGATCATACATATATGCCATTCAGCACACATTTACTAATAGATTATTTTGTGGCTTTGTCCTCAGGGATCTGATAGACTAACTAGAAGCTTGGTGCACAAAATTTGTGTACAGGTAGTGTCCCTAGGCCTGGCTGGCGATCAGGGCCAATCAAGTTCCCCATCTCCCCGCCTCTTTCCTCCTTTTCTCACTGCCCACACACTGTTACCACATGGTCCTCCTCCCAGTCTCCCCTTCTCTTCTCTTGCTCTCTCAGTGCCCTGCTACCACCCCTGGTTGCCTGCCATGTTCTGTGCTGCCCCCCAGTGGTCAGCACACATCATAGTGAGTGATTGAACTCCTGGTAGAACTCCCAAAGGGACAATTTGCATATTAGTCTTTTATTGTATAGGATTAAAAGAAGATCTATAAACAAATAATTTCAGTACCATGGGTTAGAAACTTGGGTACCAACATATACAATATGCTTATCCAGTTAGCCTGCAACCAGGGGAAGGCAAGGGATCTGCAGAGTTGTGATTCCTCTATGGAAAACTTCTCCTACAGCAAATGTACACAGAGAACACTTTAGCTTATAAATACGGGGAAGAGGGTTCTCCCTTCCAGCTTTTAGGAAGGAGCAAGAGTTGACCCATTCATTACACCAGGGGGCAGAAGACTCTGGCCCTGTTTCTGATGTGTCACTTTCAATGACTTGGATTCCTCATTCATAAATAAGACTGAAGTCTTTGCCTTATCTATCTCCATAGAAGAAAATGAAATACTATCATAGCATTCTGGAAAGAGGTAACACAAATTGCCTTTGTTGGGTGAGATACTCTGGACTTGGTCCTCTCTTAGCTCCATACAGGAACACATTTACAGCATCCCACACAAGTAACTTCAGTTAAAAACCCCGAGGACAGAAGGCTTTGGAACACTTTCACAGAGGGTGGAGGCGGCACTATGTGTGGGAACACATCAGCTCTGGAGTCTGAAGTCCAGTTTCCAGCTTTGTCCTCTGGGCAAACACTTTAATCTCTCTGGTCTGGATTTCATTTCTGCAAAATAAAGGATGTAGAATGAGTGATCATTAGTTTTCTTCCTATTGAAGTTAAAGATGCATAGACGCAAAGAGAGAGATGTTGCAAGTCATGGGCTTCCACAGAGAAGTGATATAAGAGGAAATCCAGGTCATTATGAAGGAGAAATTAATTGGGAGTCAAGAAATGCCAGTTCTCAAAGGAGCTGAGAACCTATCTCCACACAAGAACTTCCACACAAATGCTTATAGCAACTTTACAGATTGCCCAAATCTGAAAACAACCAAGATGTCCTTCACAAAGGTGAATGGATAAATAAACTCTGGAATAAACAGATGATGGAATCTTATATTCAGTGCTAAACAGAAATGATCTAGTGAGTCATGAAAAGACATGGAGGAAACAATGTTTATTGTTAAGTGAAAGAAGCCAATCTAAAAAGGCTGCACACTGTATAATTCCAACTATATTACATTCTGGAAAGGTAAAATTATGGAAACAGCAAAAAGACCAGTGATTGCCAGGGGTGGTGAGGGGAGAAAGGATGAATAGGAAGAGCACAGAGGATTTTTAGGGCAGTGAAAATATTCTGTACAGTACTTCTACAATGGTGGGTATATGTCATTATACATTTGTCCAAACCCATAGAATGTACACCAATCAAGAGTAAACACTAATGTAAAGTATGGACTTTGGGGATAATGATGTGTCTATGTAGGTTCATCATTTATAACAAATACTAGAGGCCCAGTGCATGAATTTGTGCACTGGTGGGGTTTGGCTGGCCCAGCCCAATCAGGGCTGATCGAGGTTGGGCCTGTTGGGAAGAGAAGATGGCGGGAGGTTGGCTGGCTGCCCTGTCCTGATTGGGGCCCAGTCAAGGCTGGGCCAGCAGTGGGAGGGTGGCAATTGGCTGGCAGTGCCTGGGGGAGGGGCCATGGGAGGTTAGCTGTCCAGCCCCACCCCCGATTGGTGTGTGGGGGGAATTGGGGTGAGCTGGCTGGGAGGAGGGACTGCAGGCAGTTGGCCAGCTGGCCCTGCTCTGATTGGGGTGGGAGAGCCCATCAGGAGTGGGGCTGGCTGTGGGGGCCACCGAAAGTTGATCTAAAGCCTAGTCAACTGGGACTCCAAGCTGCTACCCCCTACCCCTTTCCCTGTCCTATGTCCTACTCCTCTCTCTCTCTTTAGCTTATTAAGATTTTCTACTTCAATAAAGGGCTATATTGCCAGGACATTCCTCCTAAACTCATTATATTCAAGGCTTCTAGGCAATGCAGAGTTGCCTCATCTGAAAAATGCTAGGAATTTCTGCCATTGTCTCCTGCAGATATTCTATCATGAACCCACTTTTCGTGGCTGTGGGTGATCCATGAACTTCCATCTATCATCAGAAGTGGGCATTTAACACTCTCCCTACAAGAGCAAGATGATGTGAATTCAAGGAGGTCCCCAGATGTCCTCCTCAGGGAATGTCTTCAGAGCCACAGATGAGGCCAAGTGATTCAGCAGGAAAAGGCAGTTTCCAGGAGAAGAACCCTACAAGTTGGCACATGCTCTACTTCAGAATGATGGAGTTCATCGATTTGTCCCTGGCCATTAGTCTAATTCTGCCTGAAGATATTGATGACCAGAGAATGGCACCCCATCCCTTCAGATTTTTCATTACTTTCATTTAAGATGGTCAGAAACATAAACAAAATATTAGTTCCCAGTAAATAAACTTCATCTCTGGATCAGTGATTGGACACAGATGATGACCTGTGTTTAAAACTGAACTGTGCAGCACAAGACAGGGCAGCTGTTTGCTCCAATAGGGGCTTCAATTTACCATGTTCAGAATAAAAAGGCTTGTGACGGAGGGTAAAAAAAACAACCTGGTGAGTTTTTCCAGAAGGCTCTCTCACTTAATGGCCTCTAAATACTTTCAGGTCATAGTATGTCTTGTATAGAGAGCCCTACAAATCCATCAGACGCTGTCTTCTTTCCTTTCTCCTCCACAAAGAAATAATCCAATAACCAATCTCCTGTTAGGCCCATCTAGCAGTTAACCACATGTGGGGAGGTGACCAGTTGGCCTAGATTAACATACTTAATCTTTAACTCATATATATTCAAAAGGCTCTAAGAAGCATCTGGGTATCTTTATAAAAATTGTTAGTGAGATGATTAAATTAATACCAGCATAATAAATTAGCCTACAGCTGCCTGTTTTAAAAGAGGGTCATCCTCCTTAAAAAATGATGTATGTAAAAGACAGTAAATCCCGTTAGACCTCAGGGAAAAAGCTGACATTGTTTGTGGGGATTAATTGCCAGGAACAGCATATTTGCTGGAGAGCAGCATCCCTTCCTGGGATTTCCAGCTTCAGCTGAGTGCAGAGGCAAATTCTGCATTCGTTAGTGGTGAACGTTTTAAAGAGCCTTTTTGCAGCATCACTGGAGATAATGGGTAAACCACAGGCAGCCATATCTGAAAGTTCAGTTCCCAAGAAATTTGGGAGACCGGGCACTCTGTTTCTTACGCAATTATTGCTACTAATCAAATTGCCTAGATTCGTTTGATTTCATGCTGTGTAGACCCAGGCTTATTAATATCAAAGGCTCTTTGATCAATTCTACTTTACTGAAAATAAAAAGGAATTGATCACCAAGATTAAGCTGCAAGGAACCCAAAGCAAAAGGCCAGATGGAGGCCGTGGCTGCACTCTCCTGTGCCATGAACCTGTATCCTTTTATCTATCTTCATACACTCAAGGTTGAAGCAAAAGGCTAACAAATGTACCATGAACACTCGCTCTTGTTTTCACTACTTCTTGTCTGCTAAGAACAAGACATTGGGCCCAGATGATGACCTGTGTTTATGCAATTAGCTAATAGCCCCCATGATCCATCACTTTCTTCAAGCCCAAGTCAATTCTGCTTAACAAACTAAAATTTCAAAGTGGCCACTGCTGCGTGTGGGACCCAGTCTGTGGGAGGTCTGGTGTGGAATGCTAACGACATGCGCAAAGCACTGCAACAGGGAGACTGTCAGGAGAAGCAGGAGACTGCTCCCAGACAGTGGCCTTTGTTCAGTTGCAATTCCGAAGAGCCTGCCCACCAAGTGAAAATAACAGTGGTTCATTTCTGTATTAAGTACCACTTTCTTCTGGTTGCTATTTACAAAGGATTCTTTTTTAAAATTTTATTTTTATTATTTTTTAGAGCGAGAGGAAGGAAGAGGGAGAGACAGAAACATCAATGATGAGAGAGAATCATTGGTTAGCTGCTTCCTGCACACCCTCTACTGGGAATCAAGCCTGCAATCCAGACATGTGCCCTTGACCGGAATCCCTTCAGTCAGCAGGCCGATGCTCTATCCACTGAGGCAAACCAGCTATAGCTACAGAGGATTCTTAAATCTAAAAGAAACATTATATAAAGCATAGTCCCAGGCATCTTTATCTATAAATCATGCCTGTGTGTTTTAAGTATGTCATGTATGGACACTGAGTTATAAATTCAATTTACGTGCCTGGAATATATATATATATATATATATATATATATATATATATATATATATATATACACACACACACACACACACACACACACCACCCTTGACTCTATGGATCTAAAATGGGAGAGTGGACAGGAACCTCAGAGACAGAGAGAGAAAGAGAGAGAGAGATCTGAATTGCAGAGAGGAGGGAACCGAGGCTACATTGGTTAAATGATTGACCTACAGTTACAGAGCAGATTGCCCCTGGAGTCCAGTCTCCCAGCTCAGCACCTGTCACTCAGTGTCTCTGGCTTTAAGACTTAAACCAGCATGTGGAGTAATACGTGTGCAGACACACATGAGAGTAAAAAGAATTTACACCAAATAAGTTGTCTCTAAGTGCAAGTGAACTTTAACTTGTAATGGTGCTATTCTGTACCCAAGATTTTGAGAACTCAAAAGAAAACAGAAAATCACATTAAAATCTCAGATACCCTTCCCACTGGGGAGTCCTTCCTGCTACTCAGCGGGGTCTGCCTGGGGGCTTCCCTGGCACTCTGTGTGTGGCACATGCACCTGCGGAGGTTTGAGAACCCCCTTTCTAAAGCCAGTCTCACTGTGCTGGGCTTACAGAGAACAGAGGTTGTATCTCCTTAAATGTTTCTGCATCCTCCTATACAGAGGCCGCCTGTGGAGCAGGTTTGTTGAATGAGTCAGTGAAAGAACTCATGAATAAATGTCATCTGACAAAACTATGTGTCCTCACTTGCTACTTGTACCGCAGCCCGGAGGCTCTCGCTCACCTCCTCAGAGATCCTGCTGCAGTCAGAGGCTGCTTTGTGTTCATAATGACCTCTACAGGGATAGATCAGACTCCTGTAGAAGATGCTCTACGAAGGATGAGAAGAGCCTCTCTCTGAAGCCATTGTTACTCATTTTTGCTTTCCTGGAAGGGACATATGTCCCTGGACTCCTGTTAGCCTAATGTGTACGCTATGCCTTGCCCTGACTTTAGCTGAGGGTATTCCTCACAGCACCCTGAGTACCCCTCAGATGACCCTAAATGAATCCAATTTCAAGAGCCCAGAAAACTTTTTTATTATAGTAAGGTTCTCATATACAAATAACCAGACCATAGCCATCCATAATAACCCTTTACTTTTCCTGAAACCTGCTGGACATTTTTAGTCTCACTGTGTTCTCTTACTCTCATTTGGTGCATGACACACAGATGGGGAACTGGATCTTAGAGAGGGTCAGGATTTGCATAGGAGGCAATGCCTCTGATGAAAAGCAGGAGGCTCTAACGCCACTCAGGACACTGTTTTACTTATTGCAGCAACAGAGGAGTTGAACTGATGACTAATTAGGACCCCTATTCTTGGGCTGTGGTCTGACCATTTTAAAGGGAAATTCCAGAAGTTGGTAGGCCAATTTGTGGTTTTAAATGAAGTGCTACCATAAAGGATATACAACGTTCTCTCTCACCCTTCTCTGCAGATGCTTTTTATTCTCTGTACAGCTTTGCAAAACTGCTGATTCATTCTATTCTCCTCACAGTCTCCAGGTTGAGAGCATATAAATAATTTACACTAAGACAAGCAGTGGTTTTGAAATTGTTGCATTCCCTGCCTGGGTTGTTTTTGTGACACTGAATTAAACTGAAAAGGCCACTGATGATTGGGGGAAGCTTTTAGTACAGAAAAAAACTAGTCAATTTGCTGCAAAGTCCTAGCTAAAAGGTTAAATAAATAAATACTTTATGGTGCCTCTAGTTGGATGTGTGGGGACATTTTCAAGGATCAAGTCTGAAATTTAAATGGTGATTCTGGGCTGGTTTTGAATAAAAAGTTCAGGTCAGTCTAAGGGACCATAAATATGGTTAAATTGATGGCTTATCTGTCATCTATGAAAAGTAAACATTTTAGACATTTAAGATTGAAGTAGATTTTAGTGACTAATTAGAGGATTTCTTTTTTTTTAATTTAAATCCTCATCTGAGTATATATTGTTTTTTTAAAAAATTGATTTTAGAGAGAAAGAAAGAAATATCCATTTGAAAGAGAAACATTGAACTGTTCATCCTGTATGTGCCCTGAGCAGGGATTGTACCTACAACCTAGATATGTACCCCAATCAGGAACTGAACCCACAATCTCTTGGTTCATGGGAAGATGTTCTAACCCACTGAGCCATCACCTGGCCAGACCCAGACATCTGAGACTTAGTTATTAGGGATAGCTGGAAGAAGGGGACCTCCGGTTGCAAAGTCCAGATGGAGAAAAGGGAAAAATGGAAGAAGGCTTGAGGAAGCGAAGAGTAGGAAGAGAATGGGAGGCCACTTCCTGTTTCCCTTTCTGTTTCTGCACCTTTGCATTGATCTGTTTGTCCTCTTCCTCCCATTCCTGTATCTTTCTCTCTGCCCTGCCTCACCTTCCTCCTTGTGCATTCCAACTTTTACTTCTAGACTCTTTCTTATTCATTTGCTGCTCTTGATCATGAGACTGCTTTGCATTTCTAACACAAACTTAAGTTAATGTGCAGAAAAAAGAAAGGACAAGCTTTAAACTGTAGTGGTTTTCACGAATCCTCTTCGTGAAAGAGAATCATTCAGTAGGAAAATAGAAGATGGGAACTTCACACTCCTCTATACTAGCCGGCCAAATGCGGTTAATCAAATGGTACCCTTTCCTGACAGTCCTCAGAATATTTTTTAACCCTGCATGCTTAGCAGCCACAGTCAACTTATCAGGGTGGGCATATGAGATGAAGCCAGTTTGTTAATTTTAATTTAATAATTGCAAGTAAATGGCATGGGTTTATTTCTAGTGGTTTCAGCTTTCACACCACTCCGGGGCACTCTTGAATGTCTTAATCAAGGTAGTGGCAACACATAAAACTATAAATGGCACTTCCCCTTCCAATGTCCTCTTCAGTAAATTTTAAAAAATATATATATTTTATTGCTTTTTTACAGAGAGGAAGGGAGAGAGAGTGTGAGTTAGAAACATCAATGAGAGAGAAACATCTATCAGCTGCCTTCTGCACACCTCCTACTGGGGATGTGCCTGCAACCAAGGTACATGCCCTTGACTGGAATAGAATCTGGGACCCTTGAGTCCTCAGGCCAGTGCTCTATCCATTGAGCCAAATTGGTTAGGGCTCAGTAAATTTTTTACAATGAAAACAGAAATGTCAAGATTACCTCATAAAGAAGCAGAGTTCTGGAAGCAAATTACATGAAAACAAACATTCCTTGGTGCCCATGACTAGGAGCTATGAGGCATGCTTTTATTTGTTTAGGCTGTACTGTATGTAAGCTAGATGCTTTCCAAATATGTAAAACCCAGCAATTGAGATATTAATAAGTAATGTACTTCATAGCAATAGTATCTGAGTCCATGATGTAGAATGATTGCCTTGGGACCCTCCAGTTCCAGAAAGTGCTGGCAACTGGAATGCAATCAACAGTCCCATGTGGTATATAAGATAGGAATTCAGGAGAAATGGCTCCATGGCTCTGTAACATGAAAGAATATATGTGTCAAGTCCTCAACAAGCTTATTGAAAACAGAGAAAATTTCCAGGAGTATGACTTAGATAGTGAGGGTCTGTAAAATATGATTTGATCCACACCAATTATAAATCATGATCAATGTCAGGATGCCATTCTATGGGGCTAAAACAAATCCACTATTCAGGCCTGAGAGTCAGAAAACTTGCTTCTAGTGCTTTCCAGGAGATGCTGAAGCAGCTGGTGACCAATTGCTCCATGAATACCATAAATCTCTAGTAGGAAGTTGGCCCTTTGGAAGGAAGACACTGTGAAGTGAGATCAACCAGATCATGGTTTTAAATGTTGTAAAACAGATCTAAGTTTTAATCTCCCTTCTTTTTAATCCAAACCTTAACTGAAACTCAAGAAGAATTAAAAAATCTGAATGGTTCTAGATCTGTTAAATAAAATAATGTAATTAAAATCTTTACAGAGAGACTCTTGCCTTTACTGTCTTTACTGTAAATGGAAATGTATTATCTCTATAGTAAATGTCTTTACTGATAAATTATTTTTAAAAATTTAATGATGAGGTACTATTAATCTTAAAATTATTTCAGAAGACAGAGGAAGAGGGAATATTTCCAGTTCATTTAATGTGGACAGTGCAATCCTGATATTAAAACTTGACAAGGATGTTGTAAAAATTTTATAGACCAATATCCCTCATAGATACATAAACATTATTAGCAATTTAGGTCTAGCAATAACATAAAAAAGGTAATACATAAGGATTAGATGAGGTTTATCTCAGGAATATAAACTGGTTTAACACTTGTAAAGCAACCAATGTAATTTGCCACATTAACAGAATAAAGAGAAAGGCAAGCAATCTTAACATATGCAGAAAAAGCATTTGGCAAAATTTAGCACTGGTCATTTGTTAAAATTTTTACCAAACTGGGAAAGATGGGACTTCCTCAGTCCAATAAAGCATATCTAGTACTTTCAGAATGCCTAAAATTATAAAGGCTGACAATACAAAAGTTGGTGAAGATGATGAGCATTTGTAATACTTACATTTTCCTGCTTGGAGTAAATAAGGTACAGCCACTTTGGGAAACTCTTAGATAGTGTCTAATAAAGTTACATATATGTACTTATGATCCAGCATTTTCAAACCAAAATAGCTACCCAAGGGATTTGGTGTGTATGTCCATAAAATGATTTGTACAAAAGTATTACAAGTGAAAACCAAAAACACCCAAGTGTCCATCATTAGGGAAATAAACAAACTATAACATATTATCTACCATGAAATACTATGCAGCAATAAAAAACAAACTATTGGTAAATCTCTATATATAAAAGCCTAATTGACTGGCAGACTGGCTGACAGGCTGACTGGCTGGCCAGCCAGTAACTGTGATGTCCATTGACCACCAGGGGGCAGATGCTCAATGCAGGAACAGAAACCACAGACATGGAAACATGGAACAGACTGTTGAATTTCAGAGTGAAGGAGGAAGAGGGGATGGCAGGAAAAGATTAACCAAAGATGTTATATGCATACTAGAGGCCCGTTGTACAGATTTGTACACCAGTGGAGTCCCTTGACCTGGCCTGCAGGGATCAGGCTGAAACTGGCTCTCTGACATCCTCTGAGGGGTCCCAGATTGTGAGAAGGTTCAGGTCAGACTAAGGGATCCAACTGGTACATGAATCCATGCACCAGGCATCTAGTACAATAACGTGGGCGAATCTCAAAAACATTACGTTGAATAAGAGAAGCCAAACACAAAAGATTACATATACTGTGAGATTCCATTTCAATATATGAATCAGTTTATATGGATTTAAAAATAGTCATTATAAATCAGTGGCGATTGGAATTAGAACTGTGGTTACCCTGGGTAGGGGAAGGATTACACTGGGGAGGGATAAGAGGGAACTTACTAGGATGATGTAAAAGTTCTTAATTTTGATCAAAATAATGATACATTATTTATTAACTTATACATTTAAGAGAAGAATGACTCAACAGGAAGGAGGGATGAATAAGCCTTCAAAGAGTAGGTGGAAAAGAAACTGAACCCTGTAGGATGACTGGTATTCATAGGTGAGGGGATGAAATGGTTATAGTGGGTAGATCTACCGAGGAAAAATTCTCGGTGCTCACAGTAGCACTGTGGCTCTTCATGAGTCAGAATCATTAGTGTATATTTTAATAGAAGATTTTTTTTGCATCTTACATAAGGATGAAAGATTTATAAAGGATACTAAAAACTTCGGGCCAACTGAATAACTTCGGTATTTGCCACATTCATATTTAACATTTTATAAAGTTCTGATATTATTTTGAAATTATTTTCCTGTTTTGTTGAACTATACCCAAAACAATGAGCTGGGAAAACTAGAAATACCTCAAAGTTTTTGGGAAGTAATTGAAATATAAAATATAGAGTGATAAAAACTGATGCCAAACACCCATCTTGGGTATTAATTTTCTCATTTTAAAAAGTAAGATTCAGCATCATCTTTAAGGCCCCTTTCACTTCTAAGAACATTACAATCAAAGCATGATTTGCTAATTAATATAATCATGTTCTGACATGGAAGGTCTTTATAATCTGACCCCAAGACCTCTTACCATTTGAATCCTGTTTCTTCTCCAAATAACCACATTCTCACTTGGAGCCACCTTATCTGCCCCTTGAGTCCTACCCATCCCCATAGGCCCATTTACTCAATAAAGAATCCTCTTCCTAGCCTTTCTCAATCTCCTGCATGCCTTGAATATTTGGGATTGTTATCATTTATTTGGCAAGCATCTTCTATTGCTTTGTGTGATGAGTTATCATTCTATGTATGTGTGTTTTCTCTTGCAGCTAGAATGTTAGCAGAATTAAAGTGTATACCTTTTCTCCTAAATTTCCCACAGCATCTGGTTGTGTTATGTTTTTTTTAAAAAATATATTTTATTGATTTTTTACGGAGAGGAAGGGAGAGAGAGAAAGTCAGAAACATCAAAGAGAGAGAGACATCGATCAGCCACCTCCTGCACACCCCACAGTGGAGATGTGCCCGCAAGCAAGGCACATGCCCTCAACCGGAATCGAACCTGGGACCTTTCAGTCCGCAAGCTGACACTCTATCCACTGAGCCAAACCGGTCTTGGCTGGTTGTGTTATGTTTAATAAAATAAATATTATTCCACAAATACTAGATGGTTAACTGGTTGGTTCATCCAGTTTAAAAAGGATCCTTCAGATACTACCCACGTTTTAGAATGATATCATTTTGAACAAAAGAGGCATCAATGTGATTCCCCAAAGGAGGGCATCCTTACTGGAAGGAAGTGTTTTCATGTGAAGTCAGGGCAGCAGTAGCAGCAAGTCTCAGACCCAGATTTCCACGGATGTTGATGGATTGGAACATGTTATCAGCAAAGGCAGACCAGCTCAGTCACAGACTGAGAAGTATAAGAAGCTACAGTTTCCAGAATGCTTGGCTAAATTAAAATTTCAAAAGGAAGACATGAATAAATAAAATAGCAAGCTGAATGCCAGCCTATTAAATGAAAATGAATCTATAGAAGCTCCAGAATATACCGAAGTCACTTTGGATACCACTTAATCAGGAAGCTAAATTATCCTCCAAGCTCTCAACTCACTTGTGAGTTTACGGAGCACAGATTCGGAGTCAGGAGAGGAAAGAATTAGTACCTAATTGCAAAGAACACTGTAAGTTCTTTAAAAATTCTAACCTGGTTAAAAAAAATTCTAACCTGGTAACAGTCAATCATTACTACATAGGCAGAGGCTGCATAATTTTGGATACTTTGATGACATCAATTCTCATTTTAATGACTTCCCACTGTCTTTAATATAAAATTCAAAACCCATTACACTCCACAACGCTCTACACGATGGTAATACTACCTCTGCAGTATTGTCTTAGTCTGTTTGGGCAACTCTAATACCACAGACTGGGTGGCTAATAAATAACAGAAATTTATTGCTCACAGTGCAGGAGGCTGTGAGTTCAAGATAAATATAGCTGAATGAGGGCCTCAAAGCTGGCACCTCATAGCTGGCCCACTGATGTTTTGCTTCTCCAAACATTATACATTACTTCTTGTTTCAGGCCCTTAGCACATGCATGACCCCGCTTTTTGCCAAATGCTTCCTATTCATTCATATTACTTCCTTGGGAAGTCATGGTAAACTTTTCTATTATACACTGCTATAGCATGCTATCCTTCTGCTTCACAGAGGAAATAAAAATCACTTAAGTGCACATATAGTTTCTTTTGCTTAATATCTGTCTTTCACACTAGATTCTGTTCGGAGGCAATAGTCTTCCCGTTGGCTTCGCGCTTTCCCCTGGAAGTACTTCTTTGGAGAAATCTTCATGTTTCTCTCTATTTCCCTTCTTAGAAAGTGACCCACTTGGAGAGGAAAGAAGGAAGAACTGAGTGTGTGTGGCTCAGTCCTTAGAGAACTTCTCTTTTCTGTTGCTGGTTTGCTAGCAGGAACAGCATCCTGGAACTGCTTGGTGCCCTGTGTAAGAGGCATGTCCCTAAGGAAGAAAGGCCTGTACTTGTCCAGCAGGGCCAGTGATCAGGTGACAGGGGATCCAATAAAATTAATCAATAATGTTGCTGACATTTTGATCTTTCTCTGTTTGGTGTGTTTAATTATTCCTATAGTACAAAACTCAAAAGGGGAAGAAAAAGATGTTAAAAATCCAAAAATTAGATCATAAACTTGTCTTATTCATAAAATGTAACTTGCAAATGATGGATATTCCATAAATATTTATCAAGTATAGAATTATTGAACCTCTCTGAGCCAGTTTTCACAATGTAAAATGTTGATAAAAATTACCAATATGGCAAGGTCATATGGGTATTCAAGATTCTAAACATTTGGTACAGTACCTGGCATGTGGTTAAATTGGATAAATGGATAAATGTTCCATAGCTATTATTATATGGTTGTACCAACTGAAAATAATTCCTATATAGAGCTACTCACTTCAACCAGATGTCAAGATAATAACCACAGGCCATTTCTGTCTACCTGATTGGTTCTAATATCTTTTTAAAAGTTAATATAAAGTTTTAAAAACCTAATACTATACAGACCAGAAAGATAATCTACAACATAGAATTAAATATAAATATCTTTTCAATGTGTGCATTCAGACTAAGGAAATTACCAAAAATATGTGTGTTCAATTATTCTCTAATTCTACTGCTTCATACCAATACTTCCATACTAAATTATCAGGAAAGCACTTTCAAAAGCATAGTTAGGGTAATATATTTTCTGCAGCTAATTTAAATCCACTTTCTGTTTTTAATGTGAATTCTGCCCTGGTGTATACCACACTAGCAATTTCTGGCAGCAAGAATGTTGTGCTAGCTGCATTCAGCTGTTACTCCCTCAGTCTACAACTTCCTAGACTCAATTACTGAATATAGACAGTCAGTTAAGAAGTAGTGTCTCAGGAAATCTACACTAATAAAACAGTAAGATGCAAATTGATCATACCTTTGTGACATCCACCAGCCAATCAGGAGTGAGTATGCAAGTTAACCCAACAAAAATAGTGGATTAATTTGCAGACACAACACCAAGCAGCCAGGGGGGGGGGGCGGGGGGCAGGGCAGGATCCTTGCATTGTCACCATGGTGATGACGCAGGCATTCTGCACTGCCCCAGCTGTGCTGGGCCTCTGGGCAATGTGGGAAGGCAGAAAGGTGGCTCCAGGCCAGAGTGAAGTTGGTGCTGGCAGCCAGGGGAAGGAAGTCCCATTCTTGCATGAATCTTCATGCATCAGGTCTCTAGTAGATTGTAGAACACAAGCCCTGGTCCACATGGCTCAGTTTGTGGAGTATCATCACATGCACTGAAGGTCTGCCAGTTCTATTCTGGGCAGGGTACATACCCAGGCTGCAGGGGCTCAATCCTCACTTGGGGGTGTGTAGGAGACAGCCAATCAATGTTTTACTCTCACATCGATGTTTCTTTCCTTCTCCCTTCCTCTCTCAGTGAAAATCAATACAAAAATCTTTTAAAAACCATGAAAAAATGTGTTGAGACTGAGGGCTGGTGGGGGTGAGGGAAAAAATTCCTTTTATATATGACTACCTGTTGGAAGTCTCATTCTAAAACTTGTGGAATTTCTCTAGTTTCTTACATGACTAATAATTTTATCTGATTGAAGATCAATGGGAGGTTTGCTTCCAGTTATGATGAAGAAGGAAGTGAAAGACCTCCACTCTTAAGGTAAATATGTGACTGAACTGAAGGAGTTCATTTACTTAGGTGCACCAAAGCCCAATAAAATATGAACAGGAATTTTATGCAGAAAAAGTAAAAGTTTATTTAAGGAATTGGTGCCAAGCCCAAGACACAGGTGGCCTCTAAAATCTGGCACCTTGATGGCCTTGATGGGATCAATTATACAGGTGAAAAATCCTAAATCCTTGTAACAAAGGGAGGTGAGGTTGTGGGCTACACTGATTGGTTGGGGCCATTGTAGGGAGTAGTTAATATGGTATCAGATTCTGATTCAGCCACAGCCTGGTTCTATCTGGTTTTGTGAGGATGTGGTTGGTAGGGTTGTTCTGCTTTCATGCATGGATCTAGGCCCTGAAACACAACTGAGGCCAATATATTAACTTTAGTTTGACAGAAACTCTGTTCTATTTTATTTTATTTAATAAATCTTTATTGTTCAGATAATTAAAATTGTTCTTCTTTTTTCCCCCACAGCTCCCCTCTAACCGGTTCCCACGCCACCCTCTGCCCTTACCTCCCCGCATTGTCCTCATCAATAGGTGTATGATTTTTGTCCAGTCTCTCCCTGCACTCCCCCGCTACCTCTTTCCCCCTGAGAATTGTTAGTTCACTCCCTTTCTATGCCCCTTATTCTATTATATTCACCAATTTATTCTGTTCGTCAGATTTTTTATTCACTTGATTTTTAAATTCACTTGTTGATAGATATGTATTTGTTGTTCATAATTTTTATCTTTACCTTTTTTTCTTCTTCCTCTTCTTAAAGAGTACCTTTCAGTATTTCATATAATACTGGTTTGATGTTGATGAACTCCTTTAATTTTTTCTTGTCTGTGAAGCTCTTTATCTGACCTTCAATTCTGAATGATAGCATAGAGTATGCTTGGTTGTAGGTTCTTGCTATTCATCATTTTGAATATTTCTTGCCACTCCCATCTGGCCTGCATAGTTTCTGTTGAGAAATCAGCTGACAATCATATGGATGCTCCCTTGTAGATACTTAACTGTTTTTCTCTTGCTGCTTTTAATATTCTCTTTTTGTCTCTTGCTCTTGGCATTTTAATTATGATGTGTCTTGGTGTGGTCCTCTTTGGATTCCTTTTGTTTGGGGTTCTGTGCACTTCCTGGACTTATAAGTCTATTTCTTTCACCAGGTGGGAGAAGTTTTCAGTAATTATTTCTTCAAATAGTTTTTCAGTATCGTGCTCTCTCTCTTATTCTGGCACTCCCATAATTTTGATGTTGGTACGCTTGAAGTTGTCCCAGAGGCTCCTTACACTATTTTCCAATTTTGGGATTCTTTTTTCGTTTTTCTTTTCCCGTTGAGTGTTTTTTGCTTCTTTGTATTTCAAATCTTTGACTTGATTCTTGCTGTCCTCTAGTCTGCTGTTCGGTCTCTGTATAATATTTTTTGTTTCAGTCAGTGTATGTTTAATTTCTAGTTGCTCCTTTTTGTATATCCTTGAGGGTCTTGCAAATTCATCAGCCTTTATTAAGAAATTCTTGAAAAACCTTATAACTATAGTTTTGAACTCTATATCCTGTCATTTGTTTTCCTCTATTTCTTTCATTTGTGATCTGTTTCTTTGTTTTCCCATTTTCTCTGCTTCCCTGAGTTGGTAGAGTAGCTTTGTGTTCTAGGTATCCTATAGGGTCCCATGGCTCAGACTCCCCAGTTACCTGAGGTAGACACTCTTGATGCATCTCTTTGTGGACTATGTGCACAGCCTTGTTGAAGTTCAGTCTTGATTGTTGTTGGTATCACTGGGAGGAATTGACCTCCAGGCCAATGGCTGTGAGGATCAGCTGTGCCAATGTGGGAGAACTTCTGTGCTAGAGACACACTTTTGAGATAAAACTTGCAAAACTGCAAAAACCTCTGTGCTCAGCTTGGATGGGCTGAGTCTCAGGGTGGGGCAGACAGCCTTGGTTTCCCATCAGCCCTGCCCTAAGAGGCCCCTGGGTCTCAGTGTCCCTCTGAGAGAAAGCTGCCCTGAAGTTTCACCCACTGTCAGACAGTCCAATTTCTCCCTAAATGAGTCTGGGTTTCCAGAGTCTTGCCTGGAACTGGAGTTAAGCGCAGTCAGGAGCTTCCATCTCCCTCCTGCTTGAAAAAGCCAGCCACGTACTCAACCGTCAGTCTTCTCCACACACACGTTTCCATACCTTAGCCTTTTGCAGCTCCTCTGAGTCTCAGTGTGCTTTTTTCTTTCCTTCTAGTTGTAGAATTTCTACTCAGCCAGCTTTCCTGTGGTTCTGGATGTTGTTCATTTTGTCTTTTAGTTGTAGTTTTGAAATTGTTGTGCGAGGCAGCAGTTTAGGTATTTACCTATGCAGCCATCTTGGTTTCTCTGAAACTCTCTTTTCTTGATCAATAGACGTGGGGCTTTATTCTGAAGACAGTTTAACTTTGACCACAGCCTGTGGTCCTAAGTGCCTAATGATTAAGGTAGTGGACATATGGTGTGTCATGCGTTGTTAGACTGGACAAAGCCAGCTTGAATCAAAGAAAAGGTTATATTAAAGAAATGAAAGATAAGATTGATCAGGCAATGAAAAATGATAGTTTTTTAAAAAAATATTTTAAAAGTGGATTTTAGAGAGAAAGAGAGAAGGACTGAGAAACAGAAACATTGATGACAGAGAGACATCAATTGGCTGCCTCCTGCATAACCCCTACTGGGGATCGAGCCCACAACCCTGTACTAATAAAATCCAAAAAGATCAGCCCCTGGGCAGTGGGTCTAGTGCTGGAGGTTGGACTAATAAGACAAATAGACTCAATCTAGTTAAAACTATGGCCCAGATCTTGTTTAATTTGGATCTAGGAAGAACCTAAATTGTCAGCATCCCTTTTCCCCCAGGCTTTCACATAGTTTAGTATAACACTAGTGAAGAACAGTCAATGCCAGGATGCCGCAATGGACTGATGTGCAGAGAGAATCCACTCCCTTTTCAATGAGTAGAGTTGAGGGTGCTGCCAGCTTTGGTGTAGATACCTGGTTCAGTGGAGGTGAGAACGAGTCAGCCATGGAAGGAAACTCTACATGGATGAGAAGAAAGCATCCAAACCTTGATGACAGTGAAGGCTCATTGGATGAGTTGGTTTTGAAAGAGCTTCAAACACAAATCAAGTCACTTGGTCCAAAAACATCCTCCTGCCCATCTCTCCTCCTACATTCACCCTAAATTTTACAGAAAATGGAATAGTGGTGAAAGGATGGAAAGCAGAGAGATCACATTTTCAGAACTTTGTTTGTATTGTTAAGGAGCAAAAATTCAGCCAGTTAAATTTGAAGATCTAATTGGATTTATTGAGTGATTCATGAATTAGTCAGTATTCCATCCCTCCCAGAGGCTATACAAAATGCAAGGCTTTTATAAGAAGAAGGGTGGGCAGAGGAGTTATTAGCAAAATAAAAGAAATAATTATTTCTAGGCCACATTATCTTTTGGAGGAGGCAGGAGTTTCACAATACAGATTGCTTCCCTAGAATTGATCAGGAAGTTCCAGATTGATTGATTTAAAATTCCACTCCTGGGAAAGGCTGAAACTGCAATTAGGTTAGTTATTTAAGTTTTGACTTGGTGACTTGATTTAGCACAAATAACTCCATTTTGACCTGTTTATTTTTCAAACACTACTCTGGGGCCCTGTTGGAACTGAATTCCAAAGATCAATCTAAACCATCTGAAATAGAAGCCTAACCTACTCCAAGTTGGAACCCTGTATTGATAAGATCCAATAAGATCAGCCATTGGTCAGTGGCTGGAGGATGGGCTAATCAGTCAGAGACAGATACTCAATCTAATTAAAACCATGGTCCAGCTCTAGGTTAATTGGAGTTTAGGGAGAACCTAAATTCTTAGCATCCCTTCTCCCCCAATCTTACCAGCAGACAGAGAAAAAGACTTACTCTCTGGAAAACAAACAAAACAAAAATATAACAGAAAAATATAAAACCACAGTATCTTCTTTTTAACATACAACAGGAGTAAAAAAAGAAATGTTGAGACACATAAAGAAGCAAGAAAATGTGACCTTTCACCAAGAGAAGAGCAGTCACTAGAATCAAATCCAGTCATTAGAATTAGCAATGACTTTAAATATTAAAGTACTATTAAAATATGTGAAAGAATTTATAGGGAAGAATAGATATAATAAGCAAAGAGGTTCATTTCAGAAGAGAAAATTTTAAAAATAACCAAATAGGTCTGTAGAATTGAAAAATATAAAATTTGAAATAAATAACAAAATTATTGGATGTGTTGAAGAGCCCACTGTATGCTACAACAGAATGAATCAGTAAACTTAAAATAAAGTCAATAGAAATTATCTAAACTGAAGTAGAAAAAGAAAAACATTGAAAAAAAGAGAGAGAGCAGAATCTTAGTCATCTATGGTATAATATCATGTGTTCCAAACACATGTAATTTAAATCTTAGAGAGAATAAAAAGAATGGACCCAGAAAAACAATTTGAAAGAATAAGGACCACCATGTTTTCCAAATTTGATAAAAATATCAACCTACAGGTTCAAGAAGCTCATCAAACCCTATGCAAAATAAATATGAAGATGTCTATACCTAGGCATATTTAAATTATGGTCCAGCGCAGCTCTACTTAGCTCTAGAGTCTGGATGAATAGCAACCCTCATCCCAACCTTACCAGGAGACAGAGAAAAGAACTTTCACTCTCCCAGAAATTCACAAAGCAAAAATATTGCATTCAGTCAAGGTCCTCATTTTTAAACTGCTAAAAATCGATGATATCTTGAAACAACCCCAGGGAAAAGAGACTAAGATAATTGTTATTCTGGACCTAAATCTAACAAAAACAAAGTTGTTTTATAAAGTAGAAGTGAGGAGAAGTTTATATAATAATCCAATTGAAGTTCATGAGAGAAAGAAAAGTGTGTGTATTGTTTTTAGAAAGTAGCATTGGAAATTGAAGGTCAGCATGACTCTATGGCAGAAAACTCTGGAAGGGAAGGTAAGACAGGAAGCCCCACACAAGTAATTCTGAATGTGTACTTGGGAGGAATTTCAGAAAGTTGTGTTATTAAGAGAGAATAGAAGGTGAAATTGCATCTAGTTAAATTAAAGTCCAAGGTTATATGTATTTTTTTTTTGCCAATAAAGTATTATTGCCTAGAGAACTGAGATGACTTGCAATAAACTGCTATCCTATAAGCATATATGTTTGTGCACTTTCATGTTTTTTATTAGTCTGGGAATCAAAGGAGATACCAGAATATTAGAGAGGAACAAAATTTGTTCTGCTTTTCAAAAAGGTAAAGATGGTATGTTTTTAAAATGTTAGGCTAGTAGTCTTGATATGTGATCTGACACGTGGAATTACTTACACAATAATCTGTTCTGATCTGGAGGCTGAGTGCCTAATTAAAAACATAATGCTAGGTTAACATTTATCTTTTGAGTGGAATAAAAAACTGAGCAGTTTGGAACAAAGCTCTTGTGAGCTTCTGAAATACAGTCAAGTGTTGGATCAAATCTTTCATAAGGTCTTTGTGGGAAAGTTGGAGAAATAAAGGATAAATGTAAGAACTAAAAGGTAGGCTAATAGCTGGATATAGAACCATTTTCCAAATGGGTTGATAATTGAGCAGGTGTTAATCATCCTGTAGAGATGTTTCAATCACTCCCCTTTCTCTGCTCTCAATGCCTCTTTAACCATCTGTGACCCAGATTCTGCCCACTTTACTCAAAGGAAATAAAACTTGCTAAGGCTCCCAAGGACTTGGTAGTTTCTAAACCTAATGGACATTTATTTCACTTGCCTTCTCTGGGGCATTTGGCACTCTTAAAAAAAAAAAGAACATATTTTGATTTCAGAGAGGAAGGGAGAGATAGAAACATCAATGATGAGAGAGAATCATTGATTGGCTGCCTCCTGTACATCCCCTAGTGGGGAGTGAGCGCAACCTGGGTTCAATGCCCTGGACTTGGAATTGAACCAGGAACCTCCCAGTCCTCAGGCCAACGCTCTATCCACTGAGCCAAATCAGCTAGGGCCATTTGCACTCATGAATGCACAATCTTTCTGACGTTTTCCAGACTTGACTATGAAGTCACCACACTCACTTGTTTTTTTTCCTGCATTTTGCCCACCTCAATCTCACAAGCTCTGCTACCTAAGAAATCCTTAAATGCTGGTGTTCTCATCATGTGTTTCTTCTAATCATTTTCATTCAGTTTTCTTCTTTGTTCACCTGCATTTACCTGGCGATGCTCAGGTTTGAGTCTCCAGCTCAGATCTGTCTGAGACCAGACACACTCACATAGCTGCCTTTGGACATCTCCATTTGGATGCCCCACAGACAGTTCACATTCAATGTGTTCCAGGCTGAACTTGCTGCTTTCATCAAAACCAGTCCCTGTCCCTCTTCTTATATTCTCCATATCAGTGAATCGGACTTGTCTACCTAGGTGCACAGGCCAGAAAACTAGGAGCTGTCCTTAACTGCTCCTTGTCATCTTCTAGGAATTGAATTCTGTGTCCCCAAATTCATATGTGAAAGTCCCCAGCCTCCAATGTGACTATATTTGGAGTAGGACTTTTAGGTAATGAAGGTTAATTGAAGTAAAATGAAGTCATAAGGATTAGGACCCAATTTTATAGGATTGATTACCTGGTAAGAAGAGGAAGAGAAAGTACATGTGAGGACATATCCAGAAGACAGCTAGGAGCCAGTAAGACAGCTCTCACTAGAATCTGCTTATGCTGGCACCCTGATTTTGGACTTGCAGCTTCCAGAACTGTGAGAAAATGAATGTCTGTTATTTAAGCCACCCAGTCCATTGTGCTTGTTATGGCAACTCCAGAAGACTAAGACACCATCAAAAAAATAATGAAGTTCTGGCTATTCTTCCTCCTTTACTGTATATGTAGAATACTTTTTTACTCAATATGCTCTGTTTCATTTTAAGTTCTCATAATTTCTTGTCTTAATGATCTCTATGATTTCTCCTTGTCTTTACTTTTACACCCTCCTCCCCCATTCATTTTCCCCTTAGTGTCAAAATCATTCTTCTAAAAGTACAAGCATGACTCTGTCATTCCCCTGCTTAAAACCTATCACTTGATCTCAATTATTTTCAGGATAAAACCCAAATTTCTTAGCAAGATATATAGGGATCTTCCTGTTCTGATCCTTGTTTCCTGCTCCATCTTTATCTCTCATTATTGCTACTTCCAATTTATGTTTTAATCATACCAAACATTTCCATTTCCCCCATACTTTAATGTCCTATTGAAAATTGAGTGTATTCTCCCAGACCTGAATCTCCCTGGTGCTTCTACTTTTTTGCTGAAATGGTAAGTCCAAATGGTAGCTTCACTACATACTTTCTACCTCTCTAAAGAGCAGTGGTCGGCAAACTGAGGCTCGTGAGCCACATGTGGCTCTTTGGCCCCTTGAGTGTGGCTCTTCCACAAAATACCATGGCCTGGGCAAGTCTGTTTTGAAGAAGTGGCATTATAAGAAGTTTAGGTTTTAAAAATCTGGCTCTCAAAAAAAATTTCAATTGTTGTACTGTTGATATTTGGCTCTGTTGACTAATGAGTTTGCCAACCACTGTCCTAAGGGGTTCCTGAGAGGCCTATGCTGTGACTTGTCAGTGACAATGTGGAGAGATCACAGAGGCCAGTGACCACACCTGTTTGTGATATTTTGGGCAATGGGTTCTCTGTTTATATCCACCTGCAGTGATGCTTTTAATACATGTACTTTATGTTGTAAGAGACATCACACAGTACTCCACACAGGGTCTTGATAAACACTTCATGATAATGAGAAGCAATCATTTTTATACAAACATCTTATTAGTTTAACAGAGAGCAGTGCTATATTTTGGCATAGAAGGTCCATTTTAAATGTTAAGACCTGTTTGGGGGAACCCCAAATCACATAAAGGATACATTACCCATGCAATTTTTGCTATTATCCTACAGTAGAAAAGTTCATAAGTAGCGATAGCACTTTTCTTTCAAAACAAAAAAAGAACAGAGGACAGGAAGTTACAAAGAAAGGAGGAAGAGGGGAACCAGTTTGTCATCTATGTGTCAGATAATTTTCACACAACTTATTTTTTATAAAAATATATTTTATTGATTTTTTACAGAGTGGAAAGGGCATAGAGAGTTAGAAACATCCATCAGCTGCTTCCTGCACACCTCCTACTGGGGATGTGCCAAGATACTGCTCTTGATTGGAATTGAACCTGGGACCTTTCAACCTGCAGGTTGTCACTCTATCCACTGAGCCAAACCAGTTTTGGCTCACACAACTTATTTCTTAATCTTATCAATAATTCTCTGTGGTGATAAAATTTCTAGATTCAAAAGCTGAGAATCAAGATTGAGACTCAGAACGGGAATTGACCAAAGTCGCAAAACAGATAAATCAAAGGGCAGAGTTCTTCTTGGCTGTGAGGAGGGTGCCTGTACTTCCCAAGTCCTTCCCACAACCTTTTTCTACCACAGCCTCACAGCAGCGCACTGCCTAGGCACACCGCCCTGTCGTAGTGTGGCAACCTCCCTCTCTTCCGTCCTCTGTCCTTCTACGCTGTGGCCATGCTCCCAACTTCATGTGCAGGCATCACATATGAGGGAGAAGCCACTGAAGGGCCATGCTCCCAACTTCATGTGCAGGCATCACATATGAGGGAGAAGCCACTGAAGGGCCAGGAAAGGGGCCCCTCGGCTCCGACCAGCCCTGCTCCAGCCTGGAGAAGGATCTGGAGCTGAGAAGTCACATCTTCTCTCTGTGCCTCTGTTTTCTCAGCAGTAAAGTGAGCAAATCGGGCTTATTTCCAAGACTTCCTCCAGCTCTGACATTGGGGGATTATGACAGTAGCTTTTACATTACCCTGACAGGAGGGTCATTTACATAGTCAGGGAGGTGGCCCCATCTTGCAGAGCTAATGGCTTGCTTGATAGCCTGTGCATTTACAGCTGCTAGCTCAGCAAGCTCCTTCCTGCTCCCAGGACTGCCAGAAGTGCTGCAGCCTGCGCCACAGAAACGCCTGAGTCACTGGACAGACAGGCACCTCCAGACTGACAGCACCAAGATGGCAGCTCCGCATGGTTCTGAGCCCTAAAGAAATTAGGTCCAGTTTCTCCTATTCATAGAAAGTGAGTAGGAAACAGGTTTTTTTTTGGTTTGTTTGTTTTGTTTTTGTTTGTTTGTTTCTGACTTGCAGCCAAGTGGGAGAGAAAGTCTAAGGCTTATAGACTCATGTATGGAATGCGGGATTGAAAGTGATTTTCCACTCACTCCTTCACATAAAGATGGGAAGGCTGAGGGAGAGAGTGAGGGTCCTGTAGACTACACTAGGAACCAGTCTGAGATTCTAGGAGCCAGTCTGATGTCTCCTTTGCAAGGCATCAATAAACAGCACTTACGTGGCCCAGCTGCTCCTCCTGCCTGCTGCTCCTCCTCCCACTGCCCTCCCCTCCACCCCCACAGCCTTCCAAAGAAAAGTGCCAGCAGTGAGGAGGTGGGAGAGGGAAGGAGAAAATCAGACAACTAAGACAAGATTTTGGGCTTTTCCTTCTTTATTTCCTCCCTCCCTCCCTTCTTCCCTCCCTTCCTTCTCCTCCTCCTCCTCCTTCTTTTCTTGTTAGAAACTAAAGTGTTAAGAGTTCTTTGCTACAAACAATATTGACTCTTTATGATCAATGAGAAGAAAATACTAGATAAAGAGGCATGCTGCACTTCCTGTAGAGTCTGAGAAAAAAATAATATTTGTTCCCTTTTCTAAATTCTCCTTTAATCAATTTGCAAACCAGAATGGATGATGGAATGATGGAAGCCAAGGCATTCTCAATCCTAGGCACTATGATATTGCTCCCTAATTTAGAAACAAAACACTACTTATTATTTGCATGACGGCCTGCCAGAGTATGGGCTGAATATTAATGTAGAGTTCTGCTCTTCTCAGAAACATAGGCAGGATTTTCATCCAGAATTTCTCCAATTCTGGTAAATGCATGTTTGCTTATAAGATTCTTTTGAGGAGAAGACAGGAAGTATTAAAGGACTCTTGTCCCTGTAATAAAACACTGATATAAATGCACAGTCATGGACCAAAGAAACACTGTTAGAATATTATGTTCTGTTTTTTCTCGCTCACTGAATGGTTTTAAATAAAAAGACAAGGGATGGGGAATGACCCATTGGAATCTGTTACACAATGACTCAATGCATATGAAGAACATCAAATGGCAATCAACTGCCAGAAACAGTCCTGTAGGTAAGGTAAGCAGTGCCCTGCATCTACGACATGAAGGGCCTTTTAATTTTAGTGTGACCTGCAAAGAGCTTTTTAATTAGAAAATATTGTCTATGAGCTTGAAAGGCAACCCAGGAGTCGTTGACCTTCACCTGTGCTGTGCTCTTTTCCTGATTTATTTATTTATCTGCCCTCCCCCCACTACCCCCGCCACACCTTGACCCCCTGCCTCTCTTTATAAAACTGGGTGGAAGAACAATAAAGGTGGCCTCTGAACTAGAGACCTTGGTTTCAACCTGAGGCCCAGTGTTCTTTTCGGTCAAGTCCTTGTTGGTCATCCCAGCACCTGTTTCTGGAGTTTAACAAGCTAGGGCATTGGTTTAGGGCCCATGTCTTGGTCAGACTTCCAGTAGCTGGGTAGTGACTCTGGGAGATGATGAAGAGACCACCTATTACAGCTGAAACACACGAACGACACACATATAGGCACAATCTACCAACACACCTGCTCCTCCCCAGGCAAAGGGGGTGGGCTACACATGCATCCACCATTCTTGGCCCTTTTGTGATTTGTTTCTCCTTCTTCTCTTCTGGAAAAATAAGAGAACGGGATGGATAGGGAAGGTGAAGGGAGAGGGTGGTTAGCCCTGTGGGCTACAGAAATAAGACCATCTTCTCTCTTTGTTCCTGGTTACACCCAGGGAGTTCCAACTTCCTAAATTCTCTACCTGCTTGCTGCACTAGGCTTTTGTGCCAATTCTCTTTCCTCACCTGCTCACCACTTACAGGTTCTCTCCCACCTTCAGTTTCCGAAACAAATTTGGACCTAACCCAATGCCCAGGTATTTTATCAGCTCTAGCTCCATGTCCAGGGCTCATATCATCTATGCTGTAGCCTTGGCCCCCAGGAGAGGTGAGTGACTTCTACTATCACTTCTGCCCATATATCCCCAGTTGAGCAGTCTGCTGAATGCCACATTCCTCTCCTTGGAAGAGTCCTGCCATGCTTTTGCTGTTCTCTTACCCAACCTAATAGCTAGTGTCTGGTACACTGAACACTTCTCACCTAAGCCTACTGGTTCTCTACAGGTGGTAGCCTTTGGAAATGAGTATTCGTGGGGAGAGAACGAGAGGGGGCATTTTTGGTTATCACAATGACCGAAGGACACTTCTAGCATTTAGAGGGTGAGGGCCAGGGATGTTAACTAATTTGCCCTGCCTAAAATACCAATGGCATTGAGGTTGAGGAATGCTGATGCATCCCAGCACTCTTAGAAGTACATTAAGACCCTCAGTCTCAACCAGAACCTGCTTCTTAGTCTTCTCTCTCAGTGAATAGCTTCTCTTCTCCTAGCTTGGTTTTGTGAATTGGAACCATACTCAACTCTTATTCCCTCCTGAAGAACAGTCTTTCAAGTCTTGGGCCTCGGGAAGACCCAAACAATTACAACTTTGCCCATTGAACTATATTTTTTCAACTTGTTATATTAGCCTAAAACCTATTTATTTTTCAGCTGCTATTTTTGACTCCACCTTCTAATGAAATTCTGCTTGCTTTCTTTTGTTCTAAGCTATTTCTTCAGCCCAGACAGGTGTTGCCTTACAGGTGTATGATATCAGCTCTCGAACCTCATCTGCCTTATATTCTTACTTCCTTGGAGATCATGGCCTCAGGGTCTTACAGTCTAATCAAGGGAGAAACACAACAAGCATGAAAATATAGTATAGTATATGCATTAGTGTGCTCAGGCTGCCATACCAAAGTACCACAGATTGGGTGGTTGAAACAACAGAAATGTATTGTCTCATAGTTCTGGAGGCTAGAAGCTCACAATGAAGATGTGGGAAGGGTTAGTTCCTTTTGAGAGCTATGAGAGAGTATCTGTTCCACGCTTCTCTCCCAGCCTCTGTGGTTTGCTGTCAATCTTTGGTGTTTCTTGGCCTAAAGGAGCATCACTCCAATCTTCATGTGCATTTTCCTTGTGTGCATGTCTCTGTGTTCAAATTTCCTCTTTTATTTTTAAATAAGGATGCCAGTCATACTGGATTAGAAGCCCACCCTATTCCAGTATGACATTATCTTAACTAATTACATCTTCAATGACCCTGTGTTCAAAAAAGGACTTCAACATATAAATTTGGGGAGGTTATAATTCAACTCATAACAGTATAGTAGACTATGATAAGTAGTAAGGGGAAAAATAAAGCAAGGGAAGAGGTATGGGGAACACAAAGGTTGGGGGGGTGTATGTTGTTTTCAAAGGATGTGCTGGGAGAAAGTCATTGATTCAACCTGAGGGCAGTGGGAGAGCCAGTCACATAGATATCCAAGAGAAGAACATTCTAGGCCAAGGGAATGACTCAGCAAAGACTTTGAGATGGGAGTGAGTTTGAAGTGGAACAAAGTATCAATGTGGACGATTAGAGACAACAATGGGATGGGCATAAGAAATGAGGTCAGAGGAAGAAGCTAGGGCAACCAGAACATGGACCACTTTCCTGAGAGTTTGTGTTGAATATAATAATAGCTACCAATTATTGAACATCTACAAGTTAAAAGCATCATGAAGTGCTTTAAAAAATCTTTTGTACAATTTTCTCTGATTTTGTCTTATTTTATAGAAGAGAACAGTAAGGCTCAGAGAAAGTTAGTGATTTGTCCTGTATCACCTGCTCAAGTGATGGAGGCAGATTGGATCCTTTGGCTATTTGGCTTAAAAGTCCATGTGCCTAAGCTCCATGCTAAATGGCGGCTATATTTTTGGGACAGCCACACAAGCTTTATTCTGAAATGTAGTCAACTAGCTGGGTCATTTGATGCCAAGGCACTCTAAAGGATTTTCCCAGCTCACCCAAACTAAGTCCTTCTTGGGCCCTTCTACAAACTGAAAATGATCATATAACTCCTCCCCCATTTTTTTTCCTTTTGAGGTCATGGTGGGTTGAACATTAAGCCAATTTGCTTTTGGTGTGTTTTGGGAATTTTCCACCCTTGTCAGAGTTCAGGTTCCAACCAAAAGGAAAGAGACTCAGTCTCTCCCCACACTGATAGGATGCGACCTAGACACAGGAAAGTTGAGAGACAGGAGCAAGCTTTGGTTAAGAATGGAGCCAGTGAGATTTCCAGATGGCAAGGATGTGAGAAGCAACATTGGCTGGAAGAAGAAGTTAACGGCTTGCTGCTTCACAACTGGACTCAAGTTCAGAGTAAGACACATTCTCTTTTAGGCAACTTGTCCATTTCTTTCCATCAGTGTCATTTCCCCCCTAGTTACAAACTTTAGCTCTAATAGACACATAATTCAGCAACTAAGAATAATGACCCTATCAGGTTTGGCTCAGTGGATAGAGCGTCGGCTTGCAGAAGTATTCTGGTCAAGGTCATGTACCTCAATGCAGGCTCCTCTCAGGCAGGGGTCCTGGTCAGGGTGCATGCAGGAGGCAACCAACAGATGTGTTTCTCTCCCATCTATATTTCTGCCTTTCCCTTTCTCTTCTGCTCTCTCTAAAAATCAATAGAAAAATATCCTTGGGTGAAAATTAAAAAAAAAAAGAAAGAAAGAAAGAAAGAAAGAAAGAAAGAAAGAAAGAAAGAAAGAAAAGAATAACATGTTCTATTCCTAAGGGAAAATTAATCAATGTCAGAGGAGGATGGCTTTATGGTTTTGTTAATTACCTAAAAAATCAGAGAGCTCCTTTGATCCAGTCCACCTTGAATGCTGCAGGGCCTGCTAAGTAAATGGCTTCCATTTTGCACCAGATACATTCTTTCATTTAAAAACCAAAGCAAAACAGAAAGGAACTTAAAAGCAACAGGAACAGACTGTACTGTCCTTGCTTATCTTGGCATTAATCTTTTTGTCCCAGCATTAAATAGTAGCTGGCAATGAAGAAACCTTCAGGAGAATAATATTCTTGGGATTATATCAGGGCAGAAGAGTGAACTCCTAAACCATTAGAGATGTCTCTACTTTGCCCTTCAACCCAGACAGAGGCTCTCATTGCTGTTCCATAGTGAAATGCATTTCTGCAGTGCTAGTGAGAATTTATAAGTAGCTCAAGGCTTCCTGTCTGAAGACATTTTCTCTCAGAAAGAGGGAGAGGAGAGAAGAAAAATGCAACCCTGGAAGTCAAAATAGATTTGCTTCATGTGATTTTATTAAAGACAAATGGATAGCTGTGCAAACACAGGTTGGTGTCTAAATTAGAACAAACAGAACTTTTCTATAAAATTCCTAGTGCAGCAAAACTTTCATAGAATTGAAATTTAGTCTTTCTCTTTGAAGTGATGAGTCACTGAAGTTTGGGTGTCATGATTCATTCTCCAGTAACCAGAAAATTGAAACAATGTTAACTATTCCAGTCTCCTTTTCACTACAAAAGTCAATTTCCATCCATCAGTTCTCATCTTAATTACACATCAAATTTGGTAAAGAAATTTACAAATCAGTTTCTCTCTGCTTAAAGAAAAGGGGTTCAGGCTTCTGGTGAGAGATAACAGTCTGGAAAGCTGGAAAGTAACGGAGTATCCCACTTGGCTCCCAGGAGCAGGAGAACTTTGAAACTGGAATATGGGATTGCTGTGGGCTGGGGGAGGGAAGGCAGTTATATTAAACTAGAGGCCCAGTGAACGAATTCGTGAATGGGTGGGGTTCCTTGGCCTAGCCCGACCAGGAAGCGAGGGGAGGGGGACCTACAGGTACTTGGCTGGCCATGGGAAGGTTGGCAGTGGGAGTGCACTGAACAACAGGGGGCAGCTCCAGAATTGAGTGTTTGCCTCCTGGTAGTCAGTGCCCATCACGACTGGTTGTTTGGTTGACTGGTCATAATGGTGGCTTACGCGTTTATATATATAGACAAGCTATTTTAGAAGGTCCTGGAGCTACAGACCAGTGCAGTCCCCCAGAAAGTGCCCTGAATGAAAGGAAGAGGGCAAAGTGAAAACCTTTCCATTTCCACACACATTCAACTATTGCTTATGTACACACACCAGGACACTACCATAGCCCACATTTCCCAAATCAAGTGACATGGCTTACTAGGGGAGCCCCAGATCCCCTGATTCCAGAATCCATGAGCACAGCTGGCTCATAAAGAGGCAGCCATCTACTCCATGTGCCAGAAGTGCCCACAGACCTTTCTGTCCCCAGTGTTGGCAGCGGCATTCTCCCCAGAATGTTAAAATTATTTGCACTTGACTTATTCATTTAAGGCAGCTGGTGTCCTGCTATAAGATCAATCATAAAGCTGTTGATAATTCTCCTGCCCTTACAGTACTGGTTCTGACTTTTGAGGTGGCTAAAGACCCCTTTGAAAAACCTTTTGCAATCTGTGCTTCCTCTTTCCAGAAAAATGCACAAATAACGTCAGTTTGTATGTACGTCAGCTATTTCGAAGACCTCTCGAAGTCCACCTGTGAAGTTTACCCCTCTCCCACCTCCTCCATAAAATCCTCCATGATTTCTCCCTTCTGACCACCTATAGCTCTTACCATCTGCACTGCTCTTTCATGTTGTCCTGGAAGGTGTGTTTTCTTTTCATTCATATATGCCTGGCTTTCCTGAATCATTCTATGCTCCCCGAGAGCAGATATGTCGTGTTCTTTAATTTTGTATCTCCAGTGCACGGGGTAGGAAGGAGAGACTCTGCTATGCCTCTTACCTAACACAAAAATTTCCCCCCTTACATTTCTTATAAATGCAACCTCTTCCATTAACATTAGAAAGCTGCAACGGACATGTATTTCTCCTCCAGCTGGACAGAGAATTCTTAACCAAGAAGAGCATGGAGTGGGCTAGAGAACACTTAGCCAATGGAAGCTGACCCTTTCCAACCAAACAATTATTATGAGATACAACCTGGAAAGTTTGCATTGCTAGCTGCAATACTATCCCAAGGGCTCAATTCATGATTCAAAGAGCTGGTATTACAAATGATCAAAGGCTCAGCCAATGAAATTCTCCTAGATCGAGCCCTTGTTGACCCTACTAATTGGGGCAAGTTCAGTATAATCTCTCATCTCCCTTTCTTCCCACAGGCCTTAGTGGATTTAACCTAAATTTCTTCAAAGTTAGCTACTATTTCATCTCTCTGAACCTTTCCCAAGAATGGATCCACAATAAGATGATGTCTTTAGTTACTTGCCTCCTTCTCATCCATCAGCAGTACACATTCACAGCTAATATTAAAAGACAACTTGTTGCAAATAAAGAGCTAAACTAATAACTTTCAGAAATATAAAAACTTTTTATTTAATTTTTCCTAGGATGATTTTATAACTTAGTGGCTATATGTTTTGGTGTAAGACTAACACAGACTTTAATATTACCAGCAATATCCCAAAGAAGTTAACTTCTCAACATCTTAGTTTCTCCATCTGTAAAGTGGAAATGATTATACCAACATCATAAGTTTGTGGTAGGGATTAAAATGAAATTGTGTATACAAAGTCTATATTAAAATGAAATCATGTGCCCTGACCAGTTTGGCTCAGTGGATGGAGCATCGGCCTGTGGACTGAAGGGTCCCAGGTTCGATTCTGGTCAAGGGCATGTACCTGGGTTGCAGACACATCCACAGTAGAAGGTGTGCAGGAGGCGGCTGATCGATGTTTCTCTCTTATTGATGTTTTTAACTCTCTATTCCTCTCCCTTCCTCTCTGTAAAAAATCAATAAGATATATTTTAAAAAAATGAAATCATGTATAGCAGGATGTCTAGCACAGAGTAAGTGCTTGATGAATGAGTACTGTAATCCATTCATTATACACCCTCAATCTTAGTTCTCCATATAGATGATTCTAGAAGCTATGTGGTCATGTTGACTTAAGTAGATCTGAATTGGATTGGAGCCAAAGTCTCAAGCAATATCCTCACAGGACGTGTTCTTAAATCTCTCAACTGTTGACCACTTCTGTAAAGGGTAGTCATTTCTGCCACAGAACATTGATATGTAAATTAAACCAGACTTTTGAAAGTGTCTAGCTTGCAGCCTAACATATAAGAGGCACCAAGAAAAAGTAATGCTCCACCTTATAGCACTATCACCAGTCAGGCCCCAGGGATAGACAACAATTAGCTTTAAGGAGGCTTATGTGAGAATGTCTTGACCTCAGCTTCTGTTTATTTTCTTAATATTTAGTTTTTGTTGATAGTATTACAGATATCTCCCATTTACCCACATTGCCCACGTCCATGGGCTGTGCATATAAGTATATAAGTTCTTCGGTTTATCTCTTTTATATTTACCATTTCTTGAGTCTTCATTCCTTCTTAAGGATCACCTGTTATCATTTTCCCATGACCCTTAGTTCTTTATAGTTTCTTATAGTGCAAGTCTGCTGGCAACTATTTCTCCCAAACATGTTTGTTTGTCTAAACATGTCTTTATTTCACATCCCTCTCCCTTTTCAAGGAACTTTTCATTGAATATAGAATTATAACTTGACTTTTTCTTTTTTCTTTCAAAGATGACTTTCTGTTGCCTTCTGGCCTCTGTTTCTGATAAGAAATCAAGTGGTCATCCTTGTCCTTAAACGTGTGTAATGTGTGTTTTTTTTTTCAGCCTGTTTCAAGACTTTCTCTTCATGTTTAATTTTCTGCAGTTTTAATACTATGTATCCTATATAATAAAAGCCTAATATGCTAAGTGTCTGGTTGTCCAATCGGCTGGTCAGCCATTCAACCAATCAAAGCGTAATATGCTAATGACATGCTAAGGCAATTCAACTGCTTGCTATGACATGCACTGACCACCAGGGGGAAGACACTCCAACTGGTAAGTTAACTTGCTTCTGGGGTCTGGCCTATCGAGACCTAGTGAGATGGGCCAGACACGCCCTGGAGCACTCCTTCAGTCCTTCCCTGGCTGGCCAACCTCCTTCCCCAGCCCCAGTTGTGCACCCAATTGGCCAGGCCTGAGCCCTCAGGCAATCCAGGCTGAGGGACCCCCCTCCTGAGTGTGCAAATTTCATGCACCTGGCTTCTAATATATATATATATATATATATATATATATATGTGTGTGTGTGTGTGTGTGTGTGTGTGGTTTTAATATTTAATAAGCTTCTTGGTTCTGTAATATTTTTCACCAATTTTGAGAAGTTTTGTCTTTATTTTTTCAAAATATTATTTCTGTTCAATCTTATACTCTATCTGAAATTCCAATTACATGTACATTAGATTGTTTGATATTATCCCACAGGTCCTTGTATTTCTGTCCATTTTTCTTTCATCTTTTTCTCTTATTTCTTCAGATTAAATAATTTCAGTCAATTAATTTTCAAATGGATTTTTCATTTTAGTTGTATTTTTCAGTTTTAGAATTTTAATTTAGTTCTTTCTCTTTTTTTCACAATTTTTATTTTTCTGTGGAGCATTCCTATCTCTTTGTTCATTAAGTCATGTTTTTCCTTTCATTCCTTGCACATATCTTCATTCAGTTCATTGAAATATTTATCATAGCTGATTTAGTTATCATAGTCCAATGTCTGAGCCACTTCAGCTTGCTAATTATTGACTGTTCTTTTTTTGGCAATGGATTACATTTTGCCACTTTGTTTATCTAATGATTTTTTTTTATTGAACACTGTATATTTTTATAGTATGTTGTAAAGATTATCTGTTCTGTTATCTTACTCTGAAGTATTAATTCTTGTTTTAGCCATCATTTCAATTATGGACTGATCACCTTGCATTCGTGTAAACTTAATTTGGTACTTTGTATAGGATTTGTGGGAAGCCCAAGGTATTTCCCACGCTTTTCTACCTTGATGGAGCCCAGCCTTCAGATTCTGCCTTTGCTGAGATTTTGTTAGGGCTTAGTTGTAGGCTTTGTTAATATAAGTCTGGAATAGTCTTACTCTATTGTTGATCCTCAGGCCAATTGTACCATCCCCCTGTTTTTAAAAATGAAGTTTTATTAGAATACTGCCATGATATTCATTTACATATTGCCTGTAGCTGACTTTGTGCTGCAGTGGCAGAATTGAATAGTTTTTTTTTTCAACTCTATAGCAGCTGCTACCTAGTAACCCTAGGTAGCTGCTTCCTGCTCATTTATAGGCTAATTCCTATTCATGGTCTCATGAGAGCCCCCTATATAGAAACTGGTAAGCCCTCTCTGCATAGTCCCCTCTTGGCTAATGCCCTATTCTGTAGTTTCTAGCTGTTTCGGCTGTGCTACACTCTGTTCTCTGTCTCTTCATCTCAACTTCCCAGGCCTGCTTAGACTTTAATGCTGTAATTAGAAAATTGTCCGTTTACCTTTCACTTTCTCTCTCTCAGGGATAACAGACTATGGGCTGTTTCTTGTTCACTCTCTGCAGACAATTGCCTCAAATATTCTCACCCAGTTTTATGGTGGTTTGCTGCTAGAGGGCTAGGTGGGTGCCAGTTACTCCATTGCGTCTAGAACTATAAATCCCTCCAGCCTCCTCACCCCCTTGCCAAATGACATCTTTCAGAGTCTGTGGCTCAATTTCTTCTTTCTCTTCCAACTCCCAGTTTAATGTTTATTGTATTTTCTCTTCTTCAAAGAGAGGCCATGTTCTCTTAGAGATCTGCTAGTAATTTTCTAATTTCTCTCTCAGGGACAGTTCAAAGCTCATTTGCAAAATGAACTGTCTCCAAACGCAGTGACTGGTACAGCCCTTTTGGACTCTGGTAACTGGCTCCCTCAGTACATTTTGTTCCCTAGGATTCAGGAAAATGTCTACTCACCCTACCCAGTTCTGGGGCTACAGAGGTATACTTCACAACAGAACATTGTGTTAACATTAATATGAGTGCACATTTCTATGTCTGGGAAAAGAGTAATTGGCTGCAGGCTCACATGCAAAGTAATTGATAGATCACCTACTCAATTCTCATCAAAGGAAAAAGGGAAAGTAAACCTTTATTTATGGCGAGACAATGATGAGCCAGGGGCTCTGCTAAACACTTTCACATACATAATATTATGTCATTCTTACTGCAGCCTTAAAAAGATGGTATTATTGTCTCCATTTGAATAAATGAAAAATGGGAAGCTTTGGGAGGTTAAGTACTTGTGCCAGCTCACAGCAGCCCGTGTGAGGTCCCAAAGCTGGGTAGATCTCTCTGACTTTGGATTTTCTCAGAAACCAGATGACCTCACCAAAGAGCCATTTTATGACTTACTCTCTTTTCTCTTTTCTTTTCTTTTCTTTTCTTTTCTTTTCTTTTCTTTTCTTTTCTTTTCTTTTCTTTCATCTCTCTCTCTCTCTCTCTCTCTCTCTCTCTCTCTCTCTCTCTCTGTCTCTCTCTCTGTCTCTCTGTCTCATCTGTCCTTGGTTTAAACTGATTTTATTTGCATGCAAATGTTGGGGAAGGAAAAAATAACACAAGCTATGTGCTGCAGTGGCAGAATTGAATAGTTGTTGTTGTTTTTTGAATAGTGTGAAATTAGCATCCAAGAAGTAGAATGAAGTAGTTGAAATGTTGTTAGTTTAGGAAGTCAATTTTCCACTCACCTTTTTTTTTAAACCTCACTGAGGATGTGTGTGTGTGTGTGTGTGTGTGTGTGTGTGTGTTTTATTGTTTTTTAGAGAGAGAGAGGAAGGAAGAGAGAGAAACATTGATCTCACATTGATTGGTTGCCTCCAGTAGGCACCCAACTGAGGGTCAAACATGAAACCTAGGATGTGCCCTGATGGGGACTCAAACCTGCAACCTTTCAGTGTACCAGATGATGCTCCAACCAAATGAGTTACCAGCCAGGGCTTTAATGTTACTATTTATAAGCACTTTCTGTCTGCCCCTGCATTACAAACGCATCTAATTTATCCCCCTTGGTGAAGCTGTGAGATGTGTTATTGTAAGGTCCCATCTTCAGACTAAAATAATAAGTAACACTTGGAGAGGTTGAGTAGTTTCCACTGGATGGTAATCAGCAGGATCAGAGTCTGACCCTGACTATGGGATTTCAGTTTGTGCTTCCAACCACTATGCTGTTCTCATTTCCGATGGACTCCTACAAAAACAAAACAAAACAAAACAAAAAACAGATTCTGCAATCCTGGAATTAAAAATAATGCTTAACAATCTTGTCCTCTTAGCCTCCATGCCCATACCTCATAACTATTTTCCTAGACATTGGAAGGCTTTAAAATTGCTTTGGGTTCAAGTCCAGACCTTGATATTCTCCATAAAACTGAGGAAAATCATTCCTTTTTCTGGCAGGGCTGTGAGCACAGAGAAAGTGGTCAAATCTTCATTGCGTATAGAATTACAGGAATACGCTGGCACCTGCAGGTCAAAGCATGATCCTGATCGTCAGTCTGTTTAATTTTATCTGCCCATGATTGGCAGATGGAGTGAGGCTGCTCTCAGTTAAAACCTTCATCTATTGTGAAACAAGGCCATCTGATCTCTCAAGAACACATAGCTAATAGAGTGGCCTTCACTTCCACAATACCAGAGTAAAAAACACTATCTCCCCCGTGTGTGTGTATGTGTGTGCGCGCGCACACACACACAAACACACACACACACAAAACTCCATGGAAAACATAGTGATTTGTGAAAATCCTATATAATAATCCTATATAATAAAAGGGTAATATGCAAATTGAACGATGGAAGGGATCCACCGGTCACTATGAGGCACAATGACCATGAGGGAGCAGATGCTCAATGCAGGAGCCGTCTCCTGGTGGTCAGTGAGCTCTCACAGGGGAAGCAACGCTCAGTCAGAAGCCAGGAAATGGCTGGTGAGTGCAGCAGCGGTGGCATGAGCCTTGCAGCAGCACTAAGGATGTCTGACTGCAAACTTAAGCCATCAGTTAAACATCCCCAAAGGGCACCTGGACTTCAAAAAGGAGCAGGCTGGGCTGAGGGACTTCCCCTGCCCCCCACTGCACAAATGTCAAGCAACAGGCCTCTAATTTGATAAGCAAAGCAGAAGAATAAACTGATTCTTGGAACAGGGAGAAGAGCTTTAAACAGCCAGAGTGTGCATTTTATTCCACAGAGCTGTGAGGGCGAGTGACAAATTTCGAACTGTTCAATCCACCAGCAAAAAAGGGTGTGAAGGCTCCGGTGCCTGAAAGTCCTCACCAATCAAATAAAGGTAAGAAAATGGAGAAAGGGGGTCAGGGGATAGAAATGTGGGGCTGCAGGCTCCAGTCTACATCCCTCTCCATCCTTCTCGCAAGCGCCCACTACCGATCCAGCCGATCCCACTTTGCACTCTTCTTAGTTTAAAAGGATCAGCTAATCGGGTGGAAGGTCTGGCAACTCAGATACAGAGGACATAAGGTCGCTTGTGGATGCCTCAGGAGAGCCTTTACCCACACTCTGCTCAGAAGGGACAGATCACCCTGCTGCTCAGAACTGGCGCTGGGGCAGTGGTGCGGTGTCCTCCGAAAGGAGGGACTGCAGTACAGGCGGCGAGCTTCCTCCCACCCGCAGCCCAGCCCGCATCCCCGTATTGTACCTTGGGAGGCTGCCAAGCAGAAGCGTAGATACGACACAAATTTCCTTAAAAGCCGAAGACTAAGAGACTCAAGAAGGTGTGTATGTGAGTGTATGTGTGTGTATGTGCGCGTGTGTGTATGTATGTGAGCGTGTGTATGTGTGTCTGAATATGTGTGTATGTGAGTGTGTGTATGTATGCATGTGTGTGTGTGGAAAGTGCGTGCAGGCCCGCAGAATTCTGCCCCCTTACTGCAGCCTTTTGCACAAAAGAGCACACATTTCCACGGTGTTGCCGGTGCACGGGCCAGTAACCAAGAGCCTTAATCTCCATGGTGAAGGGTGGGGTGAGCCGAAGAAGGGGAAAGGGAGAAACTGAGAGTGGGCAGAGGAATTCTCTCCGGGAAAATCGCAGAAATGGCTTTAAAAAATAGACAGGAAAGATGCTTTTGGCAAACCAAGGATGGGGAGAGGGCAGAAGCCCAGGCACTATCTTCAGGGTAAAATGCAAATCGAGGGCAGTTAGTGTAAGAGTGCTCTTGGGAGCCCTTTCCCCTCTGCGCACCATTTCCCAGCAGCAAAATACAGAGACTGTCCTGCCCAGCCCCGCGGCTGAGGGTGCGGAGTCAGCCCTTCCGATTGCTGGGGCTCCTTGCCTCTTTCCCTGTCTTCCCAGAGGAGGGGGGCGGGGGCGCCGGCGCCGCGGAGCGGACAGAAAGACTGGGCATCTTCCCGAGGCAGGGACGGGGCGGGAACGAGCCCGAGCTCTCCCACATTTGGCAAGTCACTCCCACCCCTTGTTTCCCTTGATCAAAGAACATTCATTCATTCCCTCTCTCTCTGGCTCAGCATGCCACGGCTCTGGGTGCAGCTTTCTGGGTCATCCTCCCTGGTCTGGGCAGGTCCAGGACACCCCACACCGCAGCTAGCATGTCCTACCAGTCAGCAGCCAGGGTCATACTCGCTGCGCTTCTGGGTAGGTCACGCCCCCCTCCCGACCCCGCAGTTGGGTTGCTCCACCTGGCAGCAGCCCGAAACCCGGGGTCACTAGGAGGCTGAAAATACAGCTGTCCTTCCTGTCTGAGGGATTGCCCTTCACCCCAATGCGGTGCTTTCTGGATTGTTCTCCGCCCCCCACTCCGCCTCGTTTCAATTCTCCGCCCCCGCCTCCCTTCGGGAAAAGTTGCATCTACATTGAACTTGGGAGGAGAGAATGCTGCAGCCGCAGTCCGCCCTGAGCCAGGCAGCGGCCAGCGCAGGCCCGCACAGCAAGGGGAAAGGAGGAGGTTTTAAAACAAAGACTTTCCGCACATATTTTGCATCAAACAGCGCCATTCTGGCGGCTCCAAACCCGCACAAACGGATGGCGACGCCCTAGGAGATCTCCCCCGGGCCTGGCTCTCCCTGATCTGCGCTCTGCGCTCGGCTGCATTTCGCCGGCAGAGGCGCTGTCGGCGCGCGCAAAGCGCTGATGCGAAGCAGAGACCTCGCACAGCTCAGGAATGACCTTTGTCCAGCTGCACAAGATCAGGAAGAACCCGAAAGTTTTTCCAAAAATACAAAAAACAAACAAACAAAAAAAAAAGGCCCTGGAGGCATGTAGTTAATTTTCTCTGTCTCCCATTGATTATCAGGCTGCAAGTCTAATTGTCAATCCAGTTAATAGGGAATGTTATATATAAGTAAGGGTGATTTCTAAGTTAAGTCACTTCGTAGCCCAACCTGCTTACACATGTATCCTCAGGGCCCGCTTTTGGTGCCAAGAGTTTATAGAAAGAACTATGACATCCTTTTCTATCCAGATGCATGTCCCCACAGATTCTTCTGACTTGTTCTTTGTTTCTCTTAGGGCGGAGTCCCAGGTTTCATGACAGCCCTGCCCAACCTCCCCTACTGGTCTTTTAAGGCTTTGTATTACCTCTTTCTTCCCTTGCGCATTCATTCACTCATTCTCACAGGCCCCAGGCACTCCTTTTGCAACCGGAACTCTCATACTCCCTTTCTGCCCCTAAACTTGGACATTCTGTGATTCTATGATTTCATTTCTCTGCCTGGCTCTGAGGGAACTGTGGCTGCAGCCCTGAATTGTTAACGGTAGCCTCTTCTTCCCCGTGTCCCCACAAAAAGGTTGTCTAATGACATAGCAGAACTATAAACTAAATGGGTGTCAGTGACAAAGCAGAATCTCAGCGCCCGGGAGACTCTTAATGAGACATAACTTCAGCCTCTGGCCAGACCTGCCAATGAGATAATGTCTCTGGAGGAAGAGGTGAACTTGGGCTGTAGCCTGTTAATGGTCTGACCAATCTCAGATCTGTTTGTGGCCTCTCCTGGGCACAACTTGGAGGGACGCCGATGCCTGCTTGCTTCCGCCGCATTTCTGATCCAAAGGTGTGTCATCTGAGTACAGTCAGGTTGCAAATTTGACCCACCGGAGTATGTACATTTCAAGAGAGACCAGTCACCCAGGCCATAGGCAGGCCTGTAAGTCACTTGTTAGAACTCTATGGTAAAGACAAAGGCACTGCAGAAAGGACTCTGTGCTCTGCTACTCTTCCCTGAGCCAGAAACATCACTGACGACCTTGGAGACTGGACCACGGGCCTCCTTTCCTGAATAGGAAACTGAGACGCAGAGACCTTAGGGAGTTTGCTCACTTTATGTATTAATTAAGTTGTAACTGAGGTCTAATTGACATTACAGCTTTATACTAGTTTGAGGTGTACAACATAAAGATTTGATATCTGTATCAAGGGGCTGGCTAATTTTAGCACCCAAGACTGGATTCTCTGTGCTGTGTCTTTTCTGCTATTCAGTTTTTTCTTTTCTAATTATGGCCTGGGAGTTGTGTGTTTTTTTTCCTGATATGTTCTTTTATTACACAAACATATCTATTTGGAAGGATGGGTGCACAATATTTTATAATACTAGTTTTTAATAGTATAAGAATGTCAATTCTTCTAGTATTGCAGGTTAGTAAGTTTATTACAAGGACATGTCTTCTGGGGGAGTTGGTGCATTTAAAATTTATTTTGTTAAAGTACAGTTGGCACAAAATCCTATGTAATAAAGAGCTAATATGCTAATTAGATGTCCTGTTGAAGCCAGGGCTGTGAGGGTTGGCAGAGGCCGGAAGGGGCTGGGAAGGGCTGCGAGGGCCGAGCCCCTTGCAGGAATTTTGTGCACTGGGCCTCTAGTATTATAATAGTTTTAGGTGTACAACATAGTGTTCCGACATTTATATGCCTTATAATGAGATCACCAGGACAAGTCTAGCAAGCATTTGTCACCTGGCTAAGTTATTATTCACTGTTCCCCCAGTGCTGTGCACTACACCATGGGTAGGCGTTTGAAAGGAGCAGCATAGGAAATGGGTGGTGAACACTGCTGCTGTGCAGTTCCTTGGGTATCCAGTTGACACATGGGGGCAGTTGCGGCTCCCAGGTGGGCTGAGAGGCAGGAAGATAAGAAGATCTGGAAAACAGCATCCTTCCAAATGTGCAGTCTGAGTGAAGTCAGACCCACAGTCCTCCTGCCAGGCTAGGTGCTGCTTAGACAAGTGCTCCCGGCAGGCTGAGCTGTATTGTTTATGATTCTCCAGTCACTTTGTCTCCTTTCATGATGAGGAGTGAGTGGGGAGGTGGGGTGAGGCATCATTATGCAGCAGGGAGCTGTGCACTTAGGAAAGCATCCCTGGCTCTCAATTTAAACTGTCCGAGCATCTGACGTTTTAATCCATCTAAAAGCTTTCTTCAGAAATGAGCCGGCTGCAGCCAGCCACTTGTCAGCATTAAGGGGATGAGCTCAGCTAAGAGACACTGTGGGAGGAAATGCAGTTGAGTCTAGATTTGGACAATGGGAGCTGTGCAGGCTGTAGTGGGCTGATCAGGAACATGACAGTTGCACTTCAACTTCTAAATTTTCATATTGACTTTTGCCTCAGAAACTTACCTACTCCCTTCTGTATTCTTTTCCCCCCTTTTTATTGAATTTATTGGGGTGACACTGGTTAATATACCTTCTGTATTCTTATATCATTTTGGTGAATCAGAGTTGTAGAGGCAATAGTGCTATGCTTCTATCAACCACATGGCACTATGGCATCAAAGAGAGATTAGGAGAAGCATGTACATACTTAAAGAAATATGGACACCCTGACCACTGACTACTCTCTTTATTTTTTTGGAAATAAGCATAAAGACAGTACACCAATAATTCAAAGATATTTATCCCAGAGTCATTGCTCCTGCAGTCCCCGTGTGTCTTGTAATGTTGACCCAGTGGCTAAAAGAATACCTTTGTCCCTAAATGATGCCTTAAATTTGCTGTAATTTATGCTCTGTAATACATGGGTTGTATTATTGAATGAGGGGGCAAACAGATAGACCAACTTTAATGTACAATATGGCCATTGAAGTTCAGATTTGGTTTGAGTTAAAGATGTGCTTAAATATAAAGGCCTTTTGATGATTTTAATATACTCAATTGTGACACTTTCCAGAAAGAACATCAAGAAATAAAGATTTTGTGGGATCAGTAGCAACACAAAGAAGAGGGAGTATTCAAATAACAAAATTATTTTTTTCCATATATTTCCATTTTAGTAAAAATACCATAAATCAACTAAATATTTCAATTGAGAAGTTTAAAGAGTTTTGATATCCCATTTTAAGAGGAAAAATAAAAGCTATTCAAGTAAGGTAGAAATGAATTTCTTTTCTCTATTTGGATCTAATAATTTTTAAAAAATGATATATCCTATTTAGGGCAGTTTAAGCAAGCTTGTGGTATCTTTAAATTACTTTTATCTTTATTTTTGGAGAATTCTGATTCCTCCAATCTGCCCTTCTCCTGCCCTTTATTCTCTCAGAGACTCCTTCTCTCACTCACTCACGCTTTTTTCTCAGGAAAAAATCTGATATCAGTCCCTTAGACCTTCATGGGAACATACTTCAAAATAGAAATTCTAACAGGGTCAGTAATATTTTAAGATATACCTGAGTTTGAAATGAAAATTTTGGAATTACAGAATGTAACATTTTCAGAATCCTTAAGAGGAAACAAAGAAGGTTTTTAGGAGGCAGAAATTCCTTCTGGAACATTTTGAAGTAGAGGATCCCCTCACAGATGGTTGGAAGTTAGAGAGGTGTGGCCTTGCCTGACCATGAGTTATTATGGCTCCCACACTCCTTCAGGATGCAGAGCTGAGTCTGTGCAGTGGTGAGGAGACTAGATACTGGTGTCAGACCTGCTCGAGTCCCTCTTCTGTCACTTACTAGTTGTTTGCATTTGAGCAAGACTCTGTCTTTTCTTCTGTAACATAGTGCTTATAACTGGGTTGACATTGCACAGGCTGGTGGAAGGATGAGAAAATATCTTGCATGCTTAGCACAGTGTCCAGTACAGGGCTAGCCCTCGATAAATCTTTTTAAAACTTTGCTTTTAAATTTCAGTTACATACCACATTATATTAGTATTAGGTGTACAACATAGTAATTAGGCATTTATATAACTTAAATAAGTCTAGTACCATCTGACTTCATAAATAGTGTGATATTATTGACTATATTTCCTTTGCTGTCCTTCCCTATAAATGTTTTTATAACTGCCAATTTGTACATTTTAATTCCTTACCCCCTTTCACCAATACCCCGAACCCCCTCCCATCTGGCCATCATCAAAATGTTCTCTGTATCCTGGATATATCTTAACTATTCTTATTTTTCTGTGAAAAGTGAATGTAAATTTGGGAGTTAGGAAGCCATGCTTCCTGTTTATATATTGACTAGAAGCCCGATGCACAAAGATTCATGCAAGAATGGGCCTTCCTTTCCCTGGCTGTGGGCACTGCCTTTGCTCTGGCCAGAGTCACCTTTCTGCTCCAGCCCAGCCTCGAGCTGCCTTTCTGCCTTCCCACGCTGCCCAGAGACCTGGAAGGTCTGGGATGGTACAGAACACTTGAGTCCTGCCCTGCCCCTGGCTGCTCAATGCCTGCATATGCAAATTAACCCACCATATTTATTGGGTTAATTTGCATACTCACTCCTGATTGGCTGGTGGGTGTCATGAAGGTACAGTCAATCAGCATGTTACTCTTTTATTAGGTAGGTTTTGTCTTTTTAAAAAATTTCTCTAAGAATTTTCTTCAAAAGTTTTGAAACCATTTGGCAAAAGTATCATTCCAGTATCTTCTTGTATCAGTAACATACATTCTAGGACAGGACCTTACCACTCATGAAAAAAAAAACAAAAAAACAAAAGGTTCTCATTCTTGCCAGGCTAGAATTGAAAGTGTTGTAGCTGCCTTTCATCCAGCCTCCCTTAAATTCAAATCCAGCACATATTTATCAGGTGCCTATTTGCTGATGTCCTGTGCAGAGAACATTAGGCTAACACGGATGTAGTGTAAAACAGGCTTTATTTTGTCTGGACTATAAAAATGTGGAAAATAAACATCTAAGAGGCAAAGATCTTATCTAAAACCACACACTCGTATATGGTTAACACATAATTTAGGTATAGTTGTCTTGATATTGAAATCTGCATGTTAATTTTTTAGGCTTCTCTTGGAAGACCAGTTCAGAGTTAGAATAATTGGGTTTTTGAGAGAATACAAAATGATCTTTTCTTCTTTTCTTTTTTTGTCTTTTCTAACTTTATTTAAAAAATTTTTATTTAATAAATCTTTATTGTTCAGATTATTAGAATTCCTCTTTTCTCCCCCCATAGCTCCTCTCCACCCGGCTCCCACTCCTCCCTCTGCCATTGTCCTCATCAATATGTGTGTGATTTTTGTCCAGTCTCTCTCTGCCCCCTCATTCCTCTCCCCCTGAAAATTGTCAGTCTACTCTCTTTCTATGCCCCTGATTCTATTATATTCACCAGTTTATTCTGTTCATCAAATTTTTAATTCACCTGATTTTTAGATTCACTTCTTGATAGTTATGTATTTGATGTCCCTAATTTATATCTTTACCTTTTTCTTCTTCTTCCTCTTCTTAAAGAGTACCTTTCAGCATTTCATATAATAGTGGTTTGGTATTGATGAACTCCATTAGTTTTTCTTATCTGTGAAGCTCTTTATCTGATCTTCAATTCTGAATAATAGCTTTGCTGGGTAGAGTATTCTTGGTTGTAGGTTCTTGCTATTCATCACTTTGAATATTTCTTGCCACTCCCATCTGGTCTGCATAGTTTCTGTTGAGAAATCAGCTGACCTAATTATGGGAGCATATAGATGCTCTCTTGTAGGTACTTAACTGTTTTTCTCTTGCTGCTTTTAATATTCTCTCTTTGTCTTTTGCTCTTGGCATTTTAATTATGATGTATCTTGGTGTGGTCCTCTTTGGATTCCTTTTGTTTGGGGTTCTGTGCGTTTCCTGGACTTATAAGTCTATTTCTTTCACCAGGTGGGAGAAGTTTTCAGTAATTATTTCTTCAAATAGGTTTTCAGTATCTTGCTCTCTCTCTTCTTCTGGCACCCCCATAATTCTGATATTGGTACACTTGAAGTTGTTCCCGAGGCTCCTTACACTATCTTCCAATTTTTGGATTCCTTTTTCTTTTTTCTTTTCCAGTTGAGTGTTTCCTGCTTCTTTGTGTTTCAAATCTTTGACTTGATTCTTGTGTTCCTCTAGTCTGCTGTTAGGTCTCTGTATAATATTTTTTATTTCAGTTAGTGTATGTTTAATTTTTAGTTGGTCCTATTTTATCTCCTCTTGGGTTTCACTAAATTTATCCATCTTTTTAAGGAAATTCTTGAAAAACCTTACAAGCATGGTTTTGAACTCTATATCCAGTTGTTTGTTTTTCTCCATTTCTTTCGTTTGTGATCTGTTCCTTTGTTTCTGCATGTTTGCCGCTCCCCTGAGTTGGTAGAGTAGCTTTGTGTGTTAGGTGTCCTATATGGCCCAGTAGCTCCACCTTCCCAGTTACCTGAGGTGGACTATCTTGGTGTACCCCTTTGTGAACTGTGTGTACAGCCTTGTTGTAGTTAAGTCTTGATTGTTGTTGGTATCACTGGGGGGAATTGACCTCTAAGCCACTCAGTTGTGAGGATCAGCTGTGTCTATGCCAGGAGAACTGTGCTGGAGTCAGCCTTATGATACAAGACTTGCAAAATTGCAAAAGTTTCTGTATTCATCTTGGATGGGGCAGAGTCTCAGAGCTGAGCAGAGAGCCTTGGATTTCCATCAGCCCTGCCCTGCACGGAGGCCCCTGGGTCTCAATGTCCTCGGTAATCACTGCAGCTCTTTCTGTGTGTACACGTGTGCATGAGTTTCCATGTGTTCTGGGGACCCGTATGAGTCTGGGTCCTCAGGGTCTCACCCGAAACTGGGGTTCAGTGCAGTCAGAAGTGGATTTCAGTGCAGTTGGGAGATTCTGTCTTCCTCCTGCTAGAGAAAGCCAGCAACACAATCAGCAGTCAGTCATTCTGTGTGCGCGCTCTCGCTTCCAGACTTGTGCCTTTCACAGCTCCCCTAAGTTTTCGTGCACTTCTCCTTTTTCACAACAGTCCAGACTTACCCCCGTATGAGTCTCGCCTAGAACTGGGATTCAGTGCATTTGGAACTGGGGTTCAGTTGGGAATTTCCATCTCCCTCATGCTAGAAGAGGCCAGCCAGCCACTCCGCCACCCATTCTCTCCACACGCGAGTCTCCGTACCTCAGCTTTTTGCAGCTCCTCTGAGTCTCTGTGAGCTCCTTTCTTTCCTTCTACATGTAGAATTTCCACTCAGCCAGCTTTCCTGTGGTTCTGGATGATGTTCGTTCTGTCTTTTAGCTGTAGTTTTGAAATGGTTGTGTGAGGCGGCAGTTTAGGTGTTCACTTATGCTGCCATCTTGGTTTCTCCTGATCTCTCCTTCTAATAAATCTCAGCCAAGCAGAGGAAAGGATCACTGGCAGAATGCGGCATCTTATTAGGATAGCCACAGCTAGTTTATTAGGATGAACAGGCCTAGTGTCAGTGCACAGTGAACAGGTATGGGAGAGTGGGTAGGTGCAGGCAGGTGGGCGCATGTGCATGAGGAGGCTGGAATAAGCCTCAAAGGCAAGGGAGAGGAAGACATTTATCATGGCTGACTTTAGGGTATGGAAATTGAGTCTTCACTCATTTGAAAACAAAACAAAACAACTTCTAGATGCTACAGAGCAAAACTGGCATTAATATAAAAAGGGTAGATTCACTGAATTCTGGTAGCGTGTTCATGTGTGAGAGTGTATTTATTTTAATAGGTTACTACCTATTAAAAGATGAGATATATCTTATCTCAGTGTAAGGCAAGACTTCCTGCATGTGAAAGCGATAAAACGAATGCAGGGAAGACACTTGTCCATTTATAAGTTAGTTACTTGCCACCCATAGAAGAGAAACATTTGATGAGAAACTGACACACTGTCACTAACAACCCAAAAGAGAAGGGAAAGAACACACAGGCACCACTTCCAGGAAAAAAAGGTACAATGGCCAACAAGCAAAAACAAAATGAAAAACAACTGTTCCATACCCTAGGGATCAGACAAGTACAAGTTAAGGCAGCGACACTATGTACAATGCCTATCAAATAACAAAGATTTAAACTATTGTTTTGTTCAATATTAGTGAGAACTTGGAGAATTGGGTGTTTTTATAATCTATTGGAGGGAATGTGAGCTTAAAATTATTCATATACACTGAACAAATAAGGTCTAGGGACATGGCCTAAGAACAGTACAAAAATTTATGTTGTTAAAAGCCAATTGAGACCAGCCTTGAACTTCCCTGAACAGACAAAACAGTTTGGCCATGAATTTAGCTTAATTACCAATCATAGTGAAGAAATGGCCTCCTCACTTCTGAATATAAACTGCTCTCTGAGGGTAAACATTTGCTTCATTCCATGCTTGGCTTGAATATTTCTGGTTTGTAAACTGTCTTTTTGGTGTGTGCACAATACATTTTTAACAATTACTACCTCAGTGATTCATTGGTTTTACTTTAGCTATTTCTGAACCTTTCTCAATGTTTAGGCATATTTATTGCTACATTATTAATACTATTAAGGAACCTGGAATTTATTTGCATGTCCAACAAGATGAGATAACTTAAACACATTATAATCATACTAGAGGCCTGGTGCATGAAATTTGCACATGGGTAGGGTCCCTAGGCCTGGTCAACAATCAGGGCCGGTCAGGATCAGTTTCTTCACTTCCTTCCTCCTCACCTCCTCCTTCCCTTGCCATCCATGCACTGGCCGCCCCCCCCCCATGTGGTTCTCCCTCCCTCCCCCATCCTTTTTGCTTCCTCCTTCCCTCACTCCCTCAGTGCCCTGCTGCCACCACTAGTCACCCACCATGTTCCATGCCACCCCCTGGTGCTTCGTGCACATCAAAAAGAGTGATCAAACTCCCATTCTCCTGGTCAAAAGAGGGGACACTTTGCATATTAGCCTTTTATATATAGAGGTATGTGGAAGAATATTAAGAAGTCTTTCAAATGAGTCATGGAATATTTAATAACCTGAAAATATACTTTAAAATATATATTATGAAATTTTAAAGTGCAGGATATAATATTATAGAGAGCATAATCTGAATGTGAGTAAAATTTCATTTAAACATCTAGGTATGATTGAAAAATCTGAAAGGGAATGTGCTGAGATATTAACAGCGTTTTTCTTTAGGCAGTAAGATTTTTACTTGCATATGTTTTGAAATTTCTATGCTAGGCATATATGACCATTCATACATGTGGAAGAAACTTATTCTCGCTCACCTCCCTTCCACTCATAAATTTAAGAGTCTGGAACGATCATTATGCTCATTTACTTAGTATTTATTACGCATGTGCATGCATGACTCCTGGGCCTTATTTCTGTTTCAGAGTGCTGACTGCCTGTTATTGGTGGTGGTTTTGTGCCTCTGTGGACATTTATGTACTCCAGATTTTTCATCTTGGGCTTTCTAAATAAGAGGCCTGATGAAGTCGCATTTAGTGGGCTTGTCTGGGGGCTGTGTATTTCCTCCATCCAGAGTCTCAGCTGATAGAAAGTAAATGGTAATTTCATCCACAGCCCTTGCACCATCTGCCTGCTATCACTGAAGCCTTCCTTGACACCCTTGATTAGATGTGGGTGGTTTCCTGGCTTGTCCTCATCCACACATGCTCTGTGTATGCTTCACTGCATTGGCTGTGGATTTAAAGAAAGGCTTGAGACATCTCGGAATGTCAGAAGCTGGCAAAGTGCATGGGATGGAACACAGTCTATGCAAAGCACATCTATATAAGAGATATAAAAATCTGCTTTATACCCTTCGCTGAGAACAAGTCTCAGCCTAGAAAAATGCTGTCTTTGATGAAAAAGTGAGAATATGATATCTTTCTCCTTTTCCCCTCCCCAGAAACCCTCCCCCTAGTATCAGTATTATTTGGATGGATAGAAACACAGCAGGGGCTCAAATATAATTACTTTATAAATAATTAATAAGGTACTATTATTATTACTTTTAAAAATCCCATTTTGGAACGAGTATCTTGATAATCAAATAACTGTTCTGCGTTAGATAATGTGCCCTATTATTTTTAGGCTCAGAAGATATTTCCAGATGTACTGAGACAGTGGCAATCTATCACTCTTTCTGGGGGCCATTTTTTTTTTTTTTAGCATGCCAGTGACATATCTGGGTTTATTACTTTCCAATGATAGTACCGGTAAAATTAGTTTCATGTCGTATTGTCCAAGTATCTATTTCAATACTATCGTAGAGTTCAAGTTCTAAATAAACTGCTTTTAATACTTTTGATTAAGTGAAAGCATTAAAAGCATTTCTGATGATATTAAGCGAAAATACCACAAATAAATATATAGTTAGTATAGAATTAGCCATGTTACTATCCCTAGTTGATTATATTGCATATGCATTTAAAGAAAACCTACTGAAATTATCTGTGATTCTTTGAGTGAAGATTTATTAACCATAGTATTAATTCTCTTCTGTCTACATCCCATAATGTTTACAAGGCCTGCATAACTTTTGTAACCAGAAAAAAAAGTTGGTTACAAAAAAAAAACCCCAAAAAACCAAAAACAAAATACTGTCTTTTTGAGGCTTTTGTTCTGGTCTCACAGAATGCATTATAAGACATTTCCACTGCACCCAGAGGGATTTAAACATGATGACCTGGCTCCTAGCATATCATAAAAAATAAATGACTGAAAATGAAATCCTTGGAGGTTTATTACCTCTATCCTGGCATCTCTGTTTCCCAGCAGGAAAACGGATCCTTAGTTAATTAGAGGGCCCCCACTATTCTGATCCCAGGTGCTCTACAAGACATATTACCAGTGAGCAAGAGCCTACATAATACTAACCCAGCCAGAAAATGCACAAATTGCTTGAGTCTAAATAAATAACATCAAGACTTTCACTTTTTTTTCTCTCAGAAAGATCTTTAGTATTTGCTCTGTGGTTAGTGAACCCTTCTGCTGAGAAAAACCAAGGCTCTGCTTCTATACTACTCATCAATTCAAAAGTGAAGCCCTAGAAGTGGACCACCTCTCTCCCATCCTCTAATGCGATTGCAGCCACAGAATAGTAATTTGGTTTTAAAGTGCCCCCCGTCCTGTAACTCAGATGGTGCTGGGCACTCATGGTGTGAGCATTCTTGGGCACCAGACTCTTTAGGACCAGTAGCAAATCCCTTAAGACCTGGTCTGGAGGATTTCTGGAGTTTCTCTGCATCTCCCTTGCTTCATTCTCAGCCCTGGCACTGAGGCCCAGCAAGTCTTTGCTCTCAGTTGAAAAGATAAGACCTGTGCTTTCTTGTCACTTTTACTGATGGAATTTCAGCAAATCCCTAAATTCCCAATGCATGTGTACTCTGGTCTTCCAAAGCTACCTCCCTAAGTTCCTAGAGAATCCTCTCAGTATCAGAAAGCCTGTCCAGAACTGGCCTTCATGTGCTTGGATATTTGATGCTCAGGGCATTGGCTTCTGCTCCCATTTGACTCATAATCCTATTAATGTCAACCATCATGAATGATCTTTCTCCTTTCCCTCTTAAGAGCTTTCTTCCTGGCACTCTTCTTTAAAATTACATTGAGTTACAATCTTTCCAATCTTTTTACTAAAAAATTCACTCACTTCAAAGGGGAAAATATACCACCTTCAAAACTAGCACAGATGTTCAATCTAAAGCTAGGACCTGTGAGAATGAGGAAATGAATCTCAGAAGGTTCAAATACTCATGTCTGTCTTGTTCTTCCGTTGTGCCACATTGTACAGTGTGCTCCTTGACATTGATATTACTCTTGAAATAGGTTTATTTTATCATGAATAAATTATACATAAATTTTAATGCTATCATACTGACCAAAACATGTTTAACTTGACAAAATGTTTCTAAAGTTTATCTAGAAGAACAAACACTTGAGAATGACTGAAAAATATTTTGGAAGAGAAAAATAATAATGGGAACTTGCCATACCAAATACTATATTAAGTAGATTAAAGAGAGTAAAAGTACAAATATAGGTTCTAGTGGCTGCAATTTTTGGTATGGGATCAAAAAATGATAACTTGAGTCAGTTCAGGAAAAAATGTATCTATATATATAAAAGCCCAACAACCTTTATGGCAGAACAACCAGAACAACTGGCTGCTATGATGTGCACTGACCACCAGGGGGCAGACACTCAATTCTGGAGCTTCCCCCTGGTGGTCATTGCACTCCCACAGGGAAAGTGCCACTCAGCCGCAAGCCAGGTTCACGGCTGGTGAGTGCAGCAGTGGTGGCAGGAGCTTCTCCCACCTTCGAGGCAGCACTAAAGAGCAGCAAGCCTGGATTCTCAGGGATGGGGCCTAAGCAGACATCCCTTGAGGGGTCCTGGACAGCAAGAGGGTGCAGACTGGGCTGAGGGACCCCTCTCCCCGAGTGCACGAATTTTGTGCACTGGGTCTCTAGTTATTTAATAAGTGATGTTGAAAGAACTGGCTAAGAATATATTTCTCATTCATCAAAAACATTTCAGATATACTAATATTATGTTTTAAAATAAGATAAATGAAACAAAAAATTCTGGAAGAAAATATAGGTAAATATTTATGTGCCACTGGAAAGATTTTCCAAGCTTTGAAACATGAAGAGAAGGAAATTAATGGGTTTGAATACAGCAAGCATTTTAAACTGTTGTAGTAAAAAATCATCTTAAGTAAGTTGAAAAGAAACAAAAACTGAACAAAACACAGTTGACTTCCTGATTTCAAATTATATTACAAATCAATCATAATAAAAACAACATGGTATTATTATAAAAACAGATGCATTGATCAATGGAACAGAATAGAGAGCTCTGAAATAAACACATCCATATATGGTCAATGAATTTATGAAAAAAAAGCCAAGAATATACAGTGGGGAAAGGATACTCCTCAATAAGTGATATTGGGAAAACTGGGCAGCCACATGAGAAAGAATGAAATTGGACCCTCATCTTACACTATACACAAAAATCAACTCAGAATGGATTAAGGACTGAATGTAAAACTTGAAACCATAAAATTCCTAGCAGAAAACATAGGGGTTAAGCTCCTTGATATTGATTCTTGGCAATGATGTTTTAAAAACTTGACACCAAGAGCAAACAAAAACAAAAGTAGAACTACATTAAACTAAAAAGTTTCTGCACAGCAGAGAAGACCATCAACACAATGAAAGGGCAACCTACAGAATGGGAGAAAATATTTGAAAAACTTTTATCTCATAAGAATTTCATATCCAAAATATATAAAGAACACATACAACACAATAGCAAAAACAAAACAAAACAAAACAAAAACCCCTCAAATAATCAAATTTAAAAATTGGCAGAGAAACTGAACATTTTTCCAAAGAAGACCTACAAGTGGCCAACATGGTTAATCATAAGGAAAAAGCAAATCAAAACCACAGTGACATATTACCTTATACCTGGTAGGATGACTATCATTAAAAAGACCAAAAATAACAAATGTTGGCAAGGATGTGGAGAAAAGGGAACCCATGTGCACTGTTGATGGAAATTTTAATTGGTGCAGCCACTATGGAAAACAGTATGGAGGATCCTCAAAAAGTTAAAAATAGAATTACCATATGATCCAGCAATTCCATTTCTGGTTATATATCCAAAGGAAATGAAATCACTACCTCAAAACGATACATAAAAAGAAGACAATCTTGCCATTTGTGACAACATGCATGGATCATAAGGGCAGGAGGCTAAGTGAAATAAGTCAGAGAAAGACATACTAGATCACCTTACTTATATGTGGAATTGAAAAAAAAACAGACTTATAGGTACAAAAAGCAGATTGATAGTTGCCAGAGGTGGGAGGTGAAGGTGGGTGAAATGTGTAAAGGTGGTCAAAACTTTTAGTTATAAATAAGTTCTGGGGATTTAATGGATAGCATAGTGACTGTAGTTAACAATGCTGGATTGTATATTTAAAAGTTGTGAAGAGAGTAGATCTTAAAAGTTTTTTTCTTTTTAACTTTATTTTTATTGTTGACACTATTACAGATGTTCCCAGTCTTCCCCCCACCCCATTTGCCCACATCCATAGTCGGCAAACTGCTGCTTGCAAGTCACATGTGGCTCTTTGGCCCTTGAGTTTGGCTCTTCCACAAAATACCACGGGCTGGGTGAGTTTATTTTGAAGAAGTGGCGTTAGAAGAAGTTTAAGTTTAAAATATTTGGCTCTCAAAAGAAATTTCAATCGTTGTACTGTTGATATTTGGCTCTGTTGACTAATGAGTTTGCCGACCACTGGCCCACCTCTACTCAGCTCCTGTTTCCTCTTTCCTCTAGCCATCACCACACTGCTGTCTGTGTCTATGTGTCATGTATTTACGTTCTTGGGCTAATCCCTTCACCTACTTTTATCTAGTCCCCGACTCCCTCTCCCTTCTGACAGCTGTCAATCTGTCCCATGTATTCATGCCTCTGATTCTATTTTGCTTGTCAGTTTATTTTGTGTGGGGCGCGGCTACCGAGTTTGGACAGGTTCAAGCCTTGGGCTAATGAGAGGGCACAGCCCTCTCATGGCCATGTGCCCTCCCAGCACAATTATAGCCAACAGCTGTAGTTGTAAGCTTGACCCTATGGTCCCAACATGTGGCCCCATGTTCCTGCGTGATATGGGATGCAAGAAACAAAGCTTGATCAGGTATATTGAGTTGAGCAGAATCGAAACCCACCAGAATGTTATAAACATCTTGACCACACCTTTACTTTGCCTCATGGCATCTGCTATAAAATAAAGACACAGCTTGTGGGCGCTGCTGCTGTCTCTCAGGAAGCAAAGTCCTACACGTCCCACCGAGACCTAGCTTTCATTCTCTTCTTTGTCTTTTCTCAATCCTTCACTGCCCTCTCTCAGGTTCACCCTTGGCCGTGCCAGCGCGCACAATTTTGTTCATTAGATTCCACATATAAGTGAGATCATTAAAAGTTTTCATCACATGGAAAAATTTATCTAAGAGAAGAGATGTATGTTAACTAAATGTAATATAGTAATTATTTTATAATATAAACATATATAACAAATTAATGTGCATCTGGAACTTATACAGTATTATATGCCAGTTATATCTCAATGAAACTGGAAAAATAACAAATAAAAGAATTCAATCATAAAACAACAACAAACTGAACTAAAATCTGAAACATCTATTATGGAAAAAAGGTACTAAGCATATTTTTGAAAACAAAATGCATGAAGAACTTTAACATATTAGTAAAATACAAACATAGAAAATAACAAAGGACATTGTATTAGTTAGGGATTAAATTCTGCTGCCTGCTGCAGAAATCTAAATAATAGTAAGATGAGGGTTTAATTTTCCCTTGCAGTGGAAAGTTTGAGGGGTGGTGGTTACTGACACTATTTTAAGCAGCTAAAGATATCAGAGCAGAGTTCTCTGCAATTACCTTGGCCTTTCCCTCAGGTCACAGAGGTTGCCTCATCTTCAGCATTGGGTCTATATTCAAGCTAGAATAGGAGGAAAAACAAAGGAGCATGTGCTACCTGAGCTTCTCCCCACCAGGTATATATTACATTTTATTGATTTCAGAGAGGAAGGGTGAGGGAGAGAGATATATAAACATCAATGATGAGAAAGAATCATTGGTCAGCTGCCTCCCACATGCCCCCACACTGGGGATCTAACCTGCAACCTGGGCATGTGTCCTACTGGGAATCAAACCATGATCTCCTGGTTCATAAGTTGATGCTCAACCACTGAGCAACACCGGCCAGGCTTCCTTCCCATCTTTAAAGAACTTTCCCCAAAACATCAATTAAACCTACAAATTCCAAGTATACCTCTTTTGTTTGACTTTATCACATGAGCATCTCTATTTACAAATAAAGCTTTGTAACCTCAGTTTTAGCTGGATACATGCCACCTCCACAGAATTACAATTGTTAATAAACAATAAGGAGAGAAAGTTCAGTAGTCACTTAGCAATACATGTAGCAGTCCAAACCAGACAATTTATTTAATAAAAGGATATTGCTAGTAAATAAATTAATGAATAAATAAACATATTCATTAATAGTCAAAATACAACTTAAAGTGAAATTGGAAACATGTAGGCTTAGTAAAGATATGATGAAATTGGCATTTTACCACCCACACTGATAGTATAAATTGATCCTATACTCCTGAAAAGCAATTTGGCAATAGTTATCAAAAGTATAAAAAGTTTCTCTACCTTTTATTCTTTAAATTTTTCATCTCTAAAAACATATTTTAACTAATGCCAGCCAACATGGCTCAGTGGTTGAGTGCCAAACTATGAGCGGGAAGTCATAGTTCTATTCCCAATCAGAGCATATCCCAGGTTGTGGGTTTGATCCCCAGTGGGGTGTGTACAGGCAGAAGCCAATCAATGATTCTCTCTCTCTCTCCCTCTCCCTTCCTCTTTGAAATAAATGAAAATATATTTTAAAAAACTTACTTTAAGTGAATAATTGTGGAAATGTGTAAAGATGTGTTATGAAGAGGATTATCCATTTAATATTATTCAGTCATTTATTTATTCACCTGTAATACTTACACAGCTGTAATTTTACTAGTCCAAGGATGGCATTCTAGTTTTTAAAAAGCATAGTCTAATTTGTGGATAATAAAGAACATTATAAACTGATGAACAAAAGGATAGATACAGAGGCAGTAAAGCATCAAACAGACTGTCAAATTACAGCAGGAAGATTAAGGAGACGTGGGGTAGATAAGAGATCAACCAAAGAACTTGTAAGCATGCATATAAGCATAACCAATGAACACAAGACACTGGGGGATTGGGGTATGCCTGGGAGGGGGGGTACTGGGAAGATATGTGTACATGTAACACAATAAAAAAATAAAATAAAAAGCATAGTCTATAGAGAACCACAGTAAGTAGTTAACTATTTCACCTCTTGTCATCCTTTCTTTCTTCTTAATAACTTCAAAGAGTGAACCTGATTTGAGTAAGGGTCCCTTTCCCTTTGTCAGACAGTAATTCAGCTATAATAATAACAATCATGATAATTAATGGGAATTTGTACAGTAGACAGCACATGAAATGGAGATTAATTTACTGTCATACTCTTCCTATCCCCACTTTACAGATGGAGAAACTGAGACACAGATTTGTTAGCTCATTTGTCCAATATCTCAAGTGCTAGGATTAGCATTTGAACCAAGGCATTATACTCTTAACAACTATGCTATACCAGGCAGGCCACCTGATTTTGGCAAGTGAGATATGAAGAGAAGTCTGCTAGGGGACAACTGGGCCAATTGGCTCTTCCCTAAAAGAGAGCTGGAGGCAGAGACAGTCTTATTTTCTGAGGTGGTTATTGTTTCCCCTATCATCATGCCAGTGGGAGATGAAGTCAGCAATGAGAATGGCAGAGCAGAGAAATAGAGCAACTGGGTATCTTTAAGATGTTGGTGAACTGCTAAAATCACTAATGAAAAGAACAAAAATTCTAAATACACTATTCCTGGAGATTGTACCATCTGTGTGGTTCCTGCTATGGGAAATAATTTATTATTTATCAGGTCTGGATTGGGGACTTTTAAAGAAAACATGAAAATACTCTAAACAAGAGCAGTCATATTTGTTTCTTATGAACAGGAGAGGTATAAGTTCACACAATTCTTATAAAGTAAATATCTACAGACTTTACCCCCTGCATTTCTCTAGTACCCACAAATACCTAGGAGTCTATTTTTTAAAAATTTTTATTAATTTTTTATACATATCTCCCCATTGTCCCCCCTCCCTCCCAGGCATACCACAACCCCCCAGTGTCTATGTTCATTGGTTATGCTTATATGCATGCATACAAGTTCTTTGATTGATCTCTTATCTACCTCATCTAACTTTAAACTTCCTGCTGTAATTTCACAGTCTGTTTGAAGCTTTACTGTCTCTGTATCTATCCTTTTGTTCATCAGTTTATAATGTTCTTTATTATCCACCAATGAGTGCGATCATGTGATGCTTCTCCTTCATTGACTGGCTTATTTCACTAAGATAAGGCTCTCCAGTTCCAACCAGGTTGCTGCAAATGGTAAGAATTCCTTCTTTTTAATGGCTGCATAGAATTCCATTGTGTAGATGTACCACAGTTTTCTGATCCACTCATCTGCTGACGGGCACCTAGGCTGTTTCCAAATTGTGGCTATTGTAAATTGTGCTGCTATGAACATAGGGGTGCATAAATCCTTTCTGATTGGTGTTTGTAATTTCTTAGGATAAATTCCTAAGAGTGGGATTACAGTGTCAAATGGGAGATCCATTTTTAGTTTTTTGAGGAAACTCCATACTGTTCTCCACAGTGGCTGCACCAGTCTGCATTCCCACCAACAGTACAAAAGGGTTCCTTTTTCTCTGCATCCTTGCCAACACTTGTCGTTTGTTGATGATTGCCATTCTGACAGGTGTAAGATGGTATCGCATTGTCGTTTTGATTTGCACCTCTCGGATGATTAATGACTTTGAACATGTTTTCATGTGTCTCTTGGCCTTCCTTCTGTCACCTTTCGAAAAGGTTCTATTTAGGTCCATTGCCCATTTTTTTATTGGATCCTTAATCTTCCTTTTATTAAGTTGTATAAATTGGCTGTATATTTTGGAGATTAAACTTTTATCAGTGATAACATTTGCAAATATGTTCTCCCATACAGTGATCTTTCTTGTTGTTTTGTTGATGGTTTCTTTTGCTGTGCAAAAGCTTTTTATTTTGATGTAGTCCCATTTGTTTATTTTTTCTTTAGCTTCCATTGCCTTTGGAGCAGTATCAGTGAAGAAGTTCTTTTGGCATATATCTGAGATTGTGCTGCCTGTGGATTCCTCTAGTATTCTTATGGTTTCCCTTCTAATGTTTAAGTCCTGTATCCATTTTGAGTTTATTTTTGTATTTGGTGTAAGTTGGTGGTTCAGTTTCAATTTTTTGCATGTATCTGTCCAATTTTCCCAACACCATTTATTGAAGAGGCTATCTTGGCTCCATTGAATGTTCATGCCTCCTTTGTCAAATATTAATTGAGCATAGTGGTTTGGGTGGATATCTGGGTTCTCTATTCTATTCCATTGGTCTATATGTCTGTTCTTGTGCCAGTACCAGGCTGTTTTGAGAACAGTTGCTTTGTAGTATAGCTTGAAGTCTGGTATTGAGATCCCACCTACTTGATTCTTCTTTCTCAGAATTGCTGTAGCTATCCGTGGTCTTTTTTTGTTCCAGATGAATCTATGAAGAATTCTTTGTAGGTCTGTGAAATATGTCATTGTTATTTTAATGGGTAGTGCGTTGAATCTGTAGATTGCTTTGGGTAGTATGGACATTTTAATGATGTTGATTCTCCCAATCCATGAGCATGGTATGTTCTTCCATCTGTTAACATCTTCCTCTATCTCTTTTTTCAGTGTCCTATAGTTTTCTACATATAGGTCTTTTATACCTCTTTAGTAAGGTTTATTCCTAGGTATCTTAATTTTTTTGGTGCGATGGTAAATGGGATTGCTTTTTTGGTTTCTCTTTCTATAATTTCACTATTAGTGTATAGAAATGCCACAGACTTCTTAGCATTAATTTTGTATCCTGCTACATTGCCGAATTCATTAATTAAGTCAATTAGTTTTGGGATGGAGTCCTTTGGGTTTTTTATGTACAATATCATGTCATCTGCAAATAAGGACAGCTTTACTTCTTCTTTTCCAATTTCGATGTCTTTTATTTCTTCTTCTTGTCTAATTGCAATGGCTAATACTTCCAGTACTATGTCGAACAGGAGAGGTGAGAGTGGGCATCTCTGTCTTGTTCCTGTTCTTAGGGGAAATGGTTTTAGTTTTTGCCCATTGAGTATGATGTTAGCTGTGGGTTTATCATATATGGCTTTTATGATGTTGAGGTATGATCCTTTTATTCCCACTTTGATAAGAGTTTTTATCAAGAAAGGATGTTGGATTTTGTCAAATGCTTTTTCTGCATCAATTGATATGACTATGTGATTTTCATCTCTCAATTTGTTTATGTGATGTATCACATTTATTGATTTGCTGATATTGTACCATCCCTGCATTCCTGGGATGAATCCTGCTTGGTCATGGTGTATGATCTTTCTGATGTACTGCTGGATCCAGTTTGCTAGAATTTTGTTGAGGATTTTGGCATCTATGTTCATGAGAGATATTGGCCTATAATTCTCTTTCATTGTGTTTTCTTTATCTGGTTTTGGTATTAGGGTGATGCTGGCTTCACAGAAGGTGTTTGGAAGTGTTCCTTCTTCTTGAATATTTTTGAATAGTCTGAGTAGGATAGGTTTTAATGCTTCCTTGAATGTTTGGTAAAAGTCTCCTGTGTAGCCATCTGGTCCTGGGCTTTTATTTGCTGGAAGCTTTTTGATGACTGCTTCAATTTCTTCCATAGTTATTGGACTATTGAGATGTTTGGCTTCCTCCTCATTCAGTTTTGGGAGGTTATATTTTTCTAGGAAAATGTCCATTTCTTGCAGGTTGTCCAATTTGTTGGAATAGAGTTGTTCATAGTATTTTTTAACAATCCTTTGTATTTCCACAGGGTCTGTTGTTATTTCTCCTCTTTCATTTCTGATTTTGTTTATTTGGGTCTTCTCTCTTTGCTTCTTGGTGAGCCTGGCTAGAGGTCCATCAATCTTGTTTATCCTTTCAAAGAACCAGCTCTTTGTTTTGTTGATCTTTTGAATTGTTTCTTTGGTCTCCAAGTTGTTTATTTCTGCTCTGATCTTCACTATTTCCTTCCTTCTGAGTACACTGGGCTTTTCTTGTTGCTCTCCTTCTAGTTCTTTGTTTGAGTTGTAGGTTTAGGTAATTTATTACCATTGTTTCCTGTTTTTTGCAGTAGGCTTGTAGGGCTATGAACTTCCCCCTCAAGACTGCTTTCACTGTGTCCCATAAATTTTGGATTGTTTTGTTGTCATTGCCATTTGTTGCCATGATGTTTTTTATTTCTTCCTTGATCTCTCTGGTTACCCAGTCATTGTTTAATAGCATGCTGTTTAGTCTCCATGTGTTTGATTTCTTCCTATTGTTTTTATTGTAGTTGATTTCCAGTTTTATGCCACTGTGGTCTGAGAAAATGCTTGATATGATTTCTATCTTCTTGAATTTGAAGAGACTTTTCTTATGACCCAACATATGATCTATCTTTGAAAATGACCCATATGCACTGGAGAAGAATGTATATTCTGTGGCTTTGGGGTGAAATGTTCTGAAGATGTCAATTAATTCCATCTGGTCTAGTGAGTCATTTAGGATTGATGTTTCTTTGCTGATTTTTTGTTTAGAGGATTTGTCCAATGGTGACAGTGGGGTATTAAAGTCTCCTACTATGATTGTACCGCTGTCAATCTCTCCCTTAATATCCTCCAAGAGTTTTTTATGTATTTAGGTGCTCCTATATTGGGTGCATATATGTTTACCAGAGTTATTTCTTCTTGTTGGACTGTCCCCTTTAGTATTATAAAGTGGCTTTCTTTATCTCTTGTTATGTCCTTCACTTTGAGATCTAATTTGTCAGATATAAGCATTGCAACCCCAGCTTTTTTTTCATTTCCATTTGCCTGAAGTACCATGTTCCATCCCTTCACCCTCAATCTGTGTGCATCTCTTTTCCTAAGGGGGGTTTCTTGCAGACAGCAGATATATGGATTATGTTTTCTTATCCAATCGGTTACCCTATGTCTTTTGATTGGAGCATTTAATCCGTTTACATTTAAAGTTATTATTGATAAGTATTTATCTGTTGCCATTTTTAGTCCTTACCCCCGAGTTCCTTCTTCGCTTCCTCTTTCTTTTTATTACAGCAGACCTTTTAACATTTCTTGCATTGCTGGTTTGGTGGTAATATATTCCCTTAGTCCTTTTTTGTCTGTGAAGCTTTTGATTTCACCTTCAATTTTGATTGAGAGTCTTGCAGGGTATACAGTATTCTTGCATTCAGACCCTTCCTTTGCATGACTTTGTATATTTCATTCCATTCCCTTCTGGCCTGACGAGTTTCTGTTGAGAAGTCAGTAGCTAGTCTTATGGGGGTTCCTTTGTAGGTAACTTTCTGTTTCTCTCTGGCTGCTTTTAAGATTCTTACTTTGTCGTCGGTGTTTGCCAATTTAATTATAATGTGCCTTGGTGTTGGTTTGTTGGGGTTCATTTTGCTTGGGACTCTGTGAGCTTCTTGGATTTGTGTGGGTTTTTTCTTGCCTATATTGGGGAAATTTTCTGTCATTATTTCTTCAAACACATTCTCTAATTCTTGTACAGTTTCCACTCTTTCTGGAACCCCAATTATGCGGATGTTGTTTTCTTTTATGTTATCCCAAAGTTCCCTTGGACTCTCTTTGCTTTTTAACTTTTTTTTCTAGAAGCTGCTGTACTTGGGTATTTTTTCCTACTGTGTCTTCTAGCTCACTGATGCGGTCCTCTGCTTCTTCTAGTCTACTTTTGATGCTTTCTATTGAGTTCTTTAAAGCAGTGATGTCATTTTTTATTTCTTTGTGCATTTCTTCTTGCTTCTTCTTCATTTCCTCTTGGCTCTTACTCATATTGCCAAATTTGTCTTCCATTCTTTTCATCTACCTTATGATCATTTCTTTGGCAGGCTTATTTCTGCTTCTGTTTAGTTTACTTCCTTTTCTGGTGAAACCTGCCTTTCTGTCTTATGTGGGCTGTTTCTTTTTCTGCCCATGGTCTTTCTTCTCTGGGTGTCTGGTTATGTAGTTCTCTCTCCTACGTTGATTGAAAGGCACAAACTACAACACGACCAGGTACAGCACACAAGGCACTGAGTAGAAATGTATTCAAGATATTAATAATCACAAATAAGGTGACCACCAATGTAAGACAAATTAGGGGTAAATAGAGAAAGAAAAAGAGGAAAATGAGGAAAAAAGAAAAGAAAGAAATGCCAAAATCAAATTGGGAGAGTGAGAAAAAAAAGATAAATAAATGAACAATAAAATAAAATAAAATAAGAAAACAAAAAGGAAAAGAAGGAGAAGGAAAGAGGAAGAGAAAAAAGTCAGAGAGAAAAGAAAGGGTATAAGAGAGAAAAGAAGAACAAAATATAGATGTCAGGAGACAACTCCAATAGAACAGACACTAATCCCAATAAAGGCCAGCAACCAGTACCTAGAGATTAAGGCAAACTGCAAATAGCAACTGGTATTGAGGGAGGTGAGGGAAAAGAGAGGTAGAAAACAAAGCAAGCAAAAAGCAAAATAAAACAAGTAGAATAAACTAAAACAATCTCACAAAAAATTTTCAAAAAATCGATATAATCACTTTTCAGGCAAATAGCAACAAAAGGACATAGAGAAAAAACAACTTTTTGGCTAGTGAAGACAAGAAGAGAGAGGTTTGTGTGGACTTGTAGTAGGGGATTTGAAATTAGATATATAAATGGGGTGAAATTTTAACCAGGTAAAGAGAAAAATAGGGAGAATCTAAAGTTTGAAAAGGGAAAGAGAAACAAGACCACAAAATGGGGAAAGTTAGGAGGAAAGTGTTGGCATAAAGGTAGAGTTGAGTTGGAGTAAAATTAGGCTAAAGGAAAGATGATAATAGAATGTAGAACTCTAATCCCGAAATAAAATAAAGAGAAAACAAAATGACACTTGTTTTTTTTTTCCAAAAAGGTAAAGTTCTAGTAGTAATTAATAATACTAGTTTAAAACAAAAATGTAATAATTAAAAAGGTAAAATCAATTCAGGTGGAAAGAAAAAAAATAGTCTTTTAATTAAAATATGTGAAAATGAAAAATAAAAAAATAATTAAAAAAAAAAGAAAAAAGGAAAAATAAAAAAAAGAAGAAAAATAGAATGGTCCTTCAGTTCCACTATTATTCTGCTTGGCACTCCTGGAAGGCACTGCAGCTCCTTGTGTTCCCCTCTTGGTGTTTTCATCTCTTTATTCTTTTGTGATTATGCGAGAGTCAATTTGTGTGTCATCCACTGGGTGGAAGTGTTTCGGAATTGATTTCTGAGACAAAGCACAGGACCTCTCTAGGCTGTGCTCAGATCCTGCTACTCTGTGGTTCTCAAAGCCAGTTTGTGGGGGTTTTGCAGCTGGGACACTGTAATAACTCCCAGGCCCAGAAAAAAAAAAAAAACTAGTCTTTTTCCAGAGCTCTCCTCTGTCAACGGCTCAGAGGGTCTGCCTTCACACTCAGGGATCACGCCCTGACCACCTCTGTGGACCTCTCCAGAGGCAGTTTTCCCACAGCCCGGTTCCCACAGTGTGCGCGTCTTTGTTGTGCGATAGTAGGAGACTTCTCCCTGACCCAGGCGAAATCTGACCCTTCCGCATGCTGTGTGGATCTTTGAATCCGCCACCTGCGTGTCCGCGCCGCCTGGGAAGCCATGGTCAGGGTCCCCGGCTGCTCTGTGGGTGCCTTTGTCAACTGCAGCTTTCAAACCTCCGCAGACATCCACCTCCCTCTTATCCCAGGTGCAATCTGACCTTTCTGTGTGCTCTGTGGATCTCTGATTTGGCCGAGTGTCTGCACCGATTGGAGAGCAGAGTTCTGGGTCCCCGGGTCCCTGGCTGCTCCATGGTCCGAAGGCTTCAGACCGCTGCAGACATCCACCTCCCACTGCAAGATGGCTCGGTCTCCGTGTTTGTGCTGGTAGCTCAGGCGGACAAAAACCCCGTGGCAGTGGGGCTGCCTGGCCAGGAGAGCCCCCACCTTCTCCTGGAGGATAACTGACTCTTAGCTTGCAAACACACACTCCCAGTGCGACTCTCAGCCACTCTCTCTCCCTCTGCCCAGCGACAAAGTTCCAGACGCATCTGTCTACTCCACCGCCATTTTCTCTCCCCTGGAGTCTATTATTTTTCTACCTCTTTATCTTGGTCTCCAAATCCTCCTTCCTACTCTACCACACACAGACAGCTACCTGAGGAGGATAATTTCTTACTCTCTGACTCTTTCCCCTCCCCCTATTAATCCTCCCAGATCCAGAGCAGAGAAGAAAGGCAAGTAAGCAGCGCTTGAGTATGGCATTGGCTAGGTGGGAGAGGAAGTCTATGAACTCTAAACAGTAATACTTTTGGTCTCATTACATATCAAGTACTTTTTGAGCATCTACTATAAAGTATCTGCTATCAGAACTGAGTTTTCTGCAATTACCTTGGCCTTTCTCTCATGGTCACAAGAGGGCTGCCTCATCTTCAGCATTGTGTCTATATTCAAGCTGGAAGAGGAGGAAAAACAAAAGAGCATATGCTACTTGAGCTTCCTCCACATCCACACTAATAAAAGAGAAACATGCAAATTGATTGAACCTCCACTACGCCCACAAGCCACATCCACCAGCCAATCAGGAGTGAGTATGCAAATTAACCCAACCAAGATGGCTATAGCCACAGAGTGAGCAGGAGGCTTGGGTTGCCCTGGTGATGGAGGAAGCCAAGCTTCCTTGCTGGCCCTGGCCTCTGCTCAAGGCTACAAAATTTCAATTGTAGAAGATAAATAAATCCCAGGTACCAAGGCCTTTGCTTGGGTCACTGGGATTTGACTGGCCTGCAAACCATCACAGGCCCCTCACCCAGGCCACCCAACGCCCCAAGGGAACCTCCACCCTGATCCAGGACACCCTTCAGGGCAAACTAGCTGGCCCTACCTGTGTACCAGGCCTTTATCCTGTCTAATAAAAGAGTAACATTCAAAATGACTGTCACTCCAACACACAAGATGGCTGCCCCTATGTGGCCAAAGAAAGCTGCCCCTATGTGGACATAAGATGGCTACCACAAGATGGCCAGCAGGGAAGGGCAGTTTGGAAGGACCAGGCCTGCAAGGGAGGACAGTTGGGGGTGATCAAACCTACAGGGGAGGGCAGTTAGGGATGACCAGGCCTGTAGGGGAGGACAGTTAGGGGCATTCAGGCTGGCAGAGGAGCAGTTAGGCATCAATCAGGCTGCCAGGGGAGTGGTTAAGGGTGATTAGGCTGGCAAGCAGAAGCGGTTAGGGGCAATCAGGAAGGCAGGCAGGTGAGCAGTTGGGAGCCAGCAATCCTGGATTGTGAAAGGGATGTCCAACTGCCCATGGGATCAAGCCTAAATGGGCAGTCAGATATTCCTCGAGGGGTCCCAGATTGGAGAGGGTGCAGGCTAGGCTAAGGGACATTCCCCCTCCCTCCACCCATCCCCCATACACGAATTTCATGTACTGGGCCTCTAGTTTTTTAAATATATATAAAATTGATTTCAGAGAGGAAGAGAGAGGGAGAGAGAGATAGAAACATCAATGATGAGAGAGAATCATTGATTGGCTGCATCTTGCACACATTATTTTTATCCATTCATTTATTTGTTCACCTGTGATGCTTATACAGTTGTAACTTTATTAGTCCAGGGGTGGCATCCTTGTCTTAAAAAGTGCAGACTATAGAGGATGAGAGTAAGTGGTCTAGTAAGATTAGAGTAATAGTCACTAAGCCAGGCAATATGCATCATTGGTGAACAAATTACCATGATCCTTCCTCATGAAGTGTATATTCCTTGGGAGGAAACATATTAAAAATAGAAATGAACAGTAACTCTATGCAGGAAATCACACAGTATGCTAAGAAAGAAAACGGTTGAAGGGGAACTTAACCACTGATTGAGTGGCCATAGGAAGTTTCTCCAAGAAAATGCAAATTACTAGTAAGCTGAAAACTGCTGAGGTGAAGAAGGGAGGGGAAATTCCAAAGGAGATAGGAATGGAGATACCTCCCAGGTTTCTGGCAAGAGCGAGAATGGGTGGTGTGCCATCCATGAGGTGTGAGAGAACAGGATAAAAGAGATGTTTAGGGTGCGGTGAGGAGTTCCAGAGGTAAACTTTGAAGAAATGTAATTGCAGATGTCAAGTGACCTTACACTCAGCAGAGAAATGGAACAGGGAATATAAACTTTGGGTTTATTAATATTTTAAGCCATGGAGTGGATGTGATCTAGGGAGAGTGTAGTGAGAAAAGAGAGGTGTGACTGCTTGAGAGGCACAGAGAAACCAAGGGAGTCAGTTGTGGGTCCTGAAAGAGAGAAGAGAGCTTTTCAGGAAGTAGTAAGCTCACTGATCAGCACTGAAACAGTGGAACTTGGTCTGGAAGGAAGGGAGAAGGAAATTCCAGAAAAAAAGGGGACCATTTGACAAGACAAAGAACAGGGAAATCAGAGAGCACCATTCAGTTTGGCTGAGGTATAAGGAAAGTTTGGGGCATTTCATAAAAGATGCTGAATTTAGACTGAGAAGGAGGCCATGAGGAAGCAACGAGTAATTTTGAGCAGGGCCTCAAATATCTTGTTTGTCATTGCATTTAGTTTGGTCTTGAATATCAACTCCTGGAAAAGGTCTTTCCTGAGAACCTTCCCCCTTTCCATTGCCTCACTCCTCTGCTTTAGGTTTTTTGTTTTTTTTTTTTTCAGTAGTTAATACCACTTATCGTTACTGTTGTTGTTGTTGTTATTATTATTATTATTATTATTATTATTATTATTATTATTATATATTGTATGCTTACTTGTCTGTCTCTTTAAGGACTAGAAAGGGCTCGGCTGGTGTGGCTAAGTTGGATGAGCATCATTCCATGCACCAGGAGGTTGCTGGTTGGATTCCCTGTAAGGCACATGCCCGGGGTTTTGGGCTTGATCTCCAGTAAGGGGCGGGTTGTGTGGGAGGCAGCTGGTCAAAGTTTCTCTCCTATCAATGTTTCTATCTCTCTCTCCTTCTCCCATTTTCTTTCTGAAATCAATAAAAACATACTAAATATTAAAAAGGTAGTTTGAAGACGACAAGGACCTTTTTTTTTTCTCTCTCACTGCAGTATTTTCAGTCACTGGACAATACCTACCAATTGATAGGTGCTTAATAAATACTTGTTCACTAATAAATGAAACCACGCAATGCAAGAGAGTATCTGAACTGAGGAAAAAATAGGTAAGAGTTTGGCTGGAAAGCTTGAATATTACAATAAAATCATGAAATTTTTATCAATTGAGAATATGAGACCAAGTTTACCGAAGAACCATGTTGGGATGTCTGGGCAGTGTTAAGTGCTCATTTGAGAAAGGTAACTATGAATTATATCCTAGTTGTCTTCAGTCACATCCAAACCAGTGAGTTCTCGGGACAGAAAGGTCAGATATCTGGATTTATTCAAGGCTGCAGTTTTGCCATGTTCATGCAGCAGAGGGAGAGATGGGCAGAGTTGAGGGCAGTAGGTGGTGGAATATGTACTGAATAAAGCACACAGTCAAGATAGGAGAGTGGGTTGATGAGAGAGAGCAAATGGTAGAGTCAATGAATTCACAGTGTAGATGAAGTTAAAGCATTGTAATAATTTTATAGAAAGTAAGCTGAAATGAGAGGACATTGTCTTTGGAGAAGGTGGTGTTTCAATTAGTGATTTTGGACTAATCTATTTTTCTATCTATAAGATATTGATAAAATAAATGATTATATATAAATATATCTATATTGTTATCACCAGAGGCTATACAGCCATTAAATCTGATGTGTAAAATAATTACATGGAAAGATATTCATGCAATGTAAGTGATAAAAAGAAAATTGCAAAATAAAATAACACCATCTTAGAAATTGCTTAAATGGAATAAAGACTGGATGAATGAATATATGCTAAAAGGTTGACAAAAATTATCTCTAAATAATCAGATTATGTATTATTCAACTTTGATGGTTCCTTTATATTAGTCTATTTAATTTTTTTATTCAAAATAATCCTCTTCCCCTTTCAAATTTTTGACTCAAAATAAATGCTTATGCATTATAAAGTAAATATTTTTAAGGATTACTGGTCTTCAGACTCCTCATTTAAAATTCAGATTTCCTATTTAACAGTTGTCTGGGTGTATACCCAAAAAACTAAAAACAGGGACTCGAGCATATATTTGTGCTGATATTCCTGGCAATGTTATTCATAATAGCCAAAAGGTAGAAACAACACAAATGCCCATTGACAGACGAATGCATGAACTCATACAATAGAATATTATTCAGCCTTACAAAGGAATGAAATTCTGATTCATGCTGTAACAAAGATGGACCTGGAGGACATTTTACTGAATGAAATAAACCAAGTGTAAGAGAACAAGTATTGTGTGAGTCCACATGTACGAGGTGCCAGAATAGGCAAATTCATGGAGATAGAGAGTGGATTGGTGATTATTAGGAGATGGGAGGAGTTGAGGGACAGGAAGTCAGTGTTTAAAGAGCCTGTAGTTTCAGTTTGGGTGGGTGAAAGAGTTCTGGAGATAGAATCATCATAGTGGGGATGGTTGTGGAACCATGTGAATGTACTTAATACCACTGAACTGTGCACTTGCAAATGGTTAAAATGATATACAGGGTGTCCCCAAAATATATACACACTTTAACAGCTGGTAGCTCAATTTTGAAAATGAAATGTATTTCAATAAAACAAAACAAAGTGTGTGTGTACATTTTTTGGGACACCCTATATTTTATCAAATTAAAAAGAGAGAGACTTGAGACATAAAAATTAGGTCAAAATCAATTTTCAGAAAATCCCAATCATCCTGAATACAGGAGTTGTTCCATGTTATTTTACTAGTTTTTTTTTAAGTAGTCACAGAGGCTGCCAATACCTCTGTAGCCAGTGTATGATGTATTTAAAGTTCCTTCAAAGGGCAATGCTAAGTATATTAGGAGTTTGTATAGTAGTGCCATTTTAGTCTGTACGACACAGAAATTTATCAAGCACATTCCTAAGAATGAAATAAAAGGATTTAAAGCAAATGGTCCCTTTCATCTAGTTATGTCATTTAACTGGTTGAAATCTGTTTTCTCTAGTCACCTAAGGGCAGATGACTGTGATCTTGGAGAGTCCTTATAATAGCTCCACATCTTCTCCCACTATTTTCAACTATTTGGATGTTGGGATTATTAATGCAAAAGTTCTGGAGGTTGCATTGCAAGAACCAATGGTAGAAGGCAGGAAGCTGATTCCATAAATGAGTACAAACTGATTTTGAAAGCAATGGGTACCCATCATCCTCTGGAGGCAGAGCATTCTTCCAGTGGTCTCTCTGCCTCCAGTCCCCTCCCAACAATACCAGTGCAGTCCATCCATTGGTGCCAAAGGACTCTTCCTGGAGCCCAGTTCAAACACCTGCTTAAAGAACTCCTTGGTTCTTTTTTTGTTTTGTGTTTTGTTGTTAATCCTCACCCAAGGATATCTTTTGCATTGATTTTTTTTAGAGAGAATGGAAGGAATGGAGGGAAGGGAGGAAAGGAGGGAGAGAGAAACATCAATGTAAGAGACATACATTGATTGGTTGCCTTCTGCATGCACCCTGACCAGAGTCAGGGATCGAACCTGCACCCAGGGACATGCCCTTGACCAGGAATTGAATCTGTGACCCTTGGTGTGTGTGGGCAATGCTCCATCCACTGGGAAACATTGGCCAGGGCTCTTGGCTTTTTTAAAACTTCTATGAGTTGCTTCAAATTCTCCATGTGTCCAGAATTTTTCAGATCTTTGCTTCCACACGCTATTCTTTTTCGCTGAACAGCTGTCCTACCATTCTTCAAGGCCTAACACAAATGCTGCTTCTTTCAGGATACCATTTTTTTAGATTTCCCAACCAGAAATAATTTTTTTCTCAATCCTGCAAACTTCTTTAACTTGTTAGTTCCGTCTCTCCTTCAGTATTCACTGTTTTCTATTTTAATGTAAGATAATTTATTTAAATGCTATAATTCCTCTATGGATAATGTTTCTGGTAGACTGAATGTTCCTGTCCTCTAATTCTGACGTTGAAGCCCTAATCTACAGTGTGACTGTATTTGGAGTAATTAGGTCACGTGGGTAGAGCCCCAGTGAATGAGATTAGTGCCCTTATAAGAAGAGACATGAGGAAAGACAGCCTATTCAATGCATGGGGCTGGGAAAATCGGACAGATAAATGTAAAAAATGAAACTGGACCATCTCCTTACATTACACTACACACACACACACACACACACACACACACACACAACCCATAACAAAACAAAAACAAAAACAAAAACACCAAAAATACTCGAAATGGATTAAAGACTTAAATGTAAAACTCAAAATCATAAAAATCTCAGAGGAAAACATTGGCAGTAAAATCTTGAACATTTCCCCTAGCAATATTTTTTCTGATATGTCTCCTTGGGCAAGGGGAAAAATAAACAGATGGGACTACATCAAAATAAAAAGTTTTTGTACAACAAAGGAAACCATCTACAAAATGAAAAAAACATCCCCCTGAATGGGAGAATATATTTGCCAAAGATACTTCTGATGAGGTTTTAATATCCAAAATTTATAAAGAACTGATAAAACTTAACACCAAGAACTAGACAGTTCAATTAAAAAATGGACAAAGGACCTGAATAGAAATTTCTCCAAAAAGGACATACAGATGGTCAATTGACATATGATGCTCAATGTCACTAATCATCAGAGAAATGCAAAGTAAAACCACAATGGGATATCACCTCATACCTGTCAGACTGTCTATCATCAATAAATCCACAAGTCTTGGTAAGGATGTGAAGAAAAGGGAACCCTTATTTAATGTTGGTGGGAATGTGGATTGGTGTAGCCATTTGGAAAACAGTATGGAGTGTCATCAAAAGTTTAAAAAATGAAATTCTCTTATGACACAGCAATTCTACTTCTGGGAATATAGTTGAAGAAACCTAAAACACTGGTTCAAAAAAATATATGCAGCCTTATGTTCATTGCAGTGCAATTTAAAATATCAGTAGATGAGTGGATAAAAATGCTGTGATACATTTAAACAATGGAATACTACTCAGCTATAAAAAGAAGGAAATCTTACCATTTGCAACAGCATGGATTGACTAAAAGGTAAAATAAACCAGTCAGAGAAAGACTAGATTATTTATTTGTTTATTTTGTTCACTTATATTTGAATACAGATTAACAAAATAAACAAACAAAAAAGAAACAGACTCATATATACAAAGAACAGACTAACAGCTGTTAAAGGGGAGGGGTGTTGGGTGCCTGGGTAAAATAGGTGAAAGGATTAAGAAAGAAAAAAAGCCCTCATAGACACAGACAAAATTATGGTGATTACCAGAGGAAAAGAAGAGTGGGGGCAGGTAGAAGAGAATAGATGAGGGACAAATGGTGTTTGAAGGAGACTAAAGTTGGGATGGTGAGCACACAATATAATATACAGAGGATCTAGTATAGAATTGTACATCTGAAATGTATATTATTTTATTAACCAATGTACTATACCCACAATAAATTCAATAAAAATTATGCTCAAAGAATTAAAAAAGAGGAGACACGAAAGAGATGATCTCTCTATCTCTTTCTCTGTGTCATATGACAGCAATAATGCAGTCATCTGCAAACCAAGAAAGTAAGCTTTGACCAGACACCTTGCGTCTCAGCCCTCAGAACTGTAAAATGAATTGTGAAATAAATGTTTATTGTTTAGGTCACTCAGTCTATGCAATTCTGAAATAGCAGTCCAAACTGACTAAGTCAATATCTTTTTGGGTGTGTCTGGGAGGCAACCAATTGATGTTTTCTCTCACATCTATGTTTTCTCTCCCTCCCTCCCTTCCTCTCTCCCTCCCTTCCTCCCTCCCTCCCCCTTTCTATGATAAAAAAATCTGTACTTTTCAGAGAGCCAGGCACATGGTGGATGCTGATGGATGCTGAGTGAATGTTGAATGGAAATGTGCTGAGCTCTAATGTCTCATTTCTAGAGTCACTTGTAGAGTATATGTTCAATTTAAATCCTTGGCTGTAAGTACATTTAAAGTTTTTTAAAAATATATTTTTAATTGATTTTTTTAAATGAGAGAGCAAGAAAGAGAGAGAAACATCTATTGGTTGTCTCCCCTGTGCACCTGGGCTTATGCCCTAACCAGGAATTAAACTGGCAACCTTTCAGTGCATGGGATGATGGTCATCCAACCGAGCCACACTGCTCAGGTCATGCAAGTACATATTTTTTTAAAAAAACCACACAAAATAAAAAACAAAATGCTTCATAATTTTATTTTGTTGGCATTCTCCTATATCCTTGAGGAGTGACTCCCACCTTATAACTAACCCTAATCACCATCACTGTTGGTTTAAATAATAACAGTAAGAGCCAAACTTGAAATATGGTGGAGGAACTATGACCATGATGATAAAAAACAGAACTATTGGTGCAAAAGAAAGTAGCTGCAATGCAGATCAAAGCACATCCTTGAGTCACTGAACTCAGCAGTTATAGATGGATTATAGCTGGGGTGGGGGTGACAATAATGCTGTTTCTGTCCTTCACCACAGAAGTGCCTTGTGATGCAGATTTGGGAATGGGATCATTTTTTGGACTCCTTCTCTATCGAGCTGATACTTCATAGTCACAGTGTGTTCTGTGGGGTTTGGTTATCTAGACTGTAACTGAGGCCTCATCGTTTCTTTGGCTGGTTTGTTTGTCATTAATTGGGGCCTTCCAACTAGGTACTATGCTGGGCATTTTATCATGGCTCATTCTATGCATTCTTAATGCCTATTGTTATAGCTAGCTCCAGTTATGGACCTTGAAACAAAGGCTTACAATGGGTAAGTGACCTGGCTTGGGTCACAGCAAGGGCAGTGGGAGAGACTGACTGTGAGCCAGCCTGGCCACCTCCACAACCCTGGCTTCTTTCTCATCAGTATACTAGACTCCCATTCCCCCAAAGACCTAGACTGAGGGTGGGACACTGGCGTCTCCCAGCTTGGCAATGCGTGGAAAAATGCATTAACAGAGAAACCTGTCAAAAGTTCTGTTTCCAAAATAAATGCTTCAGTAATCCAATATTTCATTTTATTACCATGCCTGCAATTTCACAAATTGTATGTTTGGCTTCAATTCACACCACAATTAGTTCAAGTGACTGCTTTACTGCACTGCTTCAGACCCTGGGGAGAAAAATATACCAGGAGACCTGCTAATCACTTTCTGTTCAAGGATCCTGGCACCTTTGGGTGAGCACAGTCTGTTGACTTATCTATCAAAAGTACTAGAATAATTCATTTCATTTCTTCTGGAGAAACTGAGACACTGCAAATGGGCCATCCAATGGGCCATGGTTCATAGATTAAATATATGAGGCCTTTAACAATCTGGCATTTGCTTAATCTCTATATTCTTCACCCAACTCTCAATACTCTCATATGTAAATGATCCTTAAATGTCCCTGCTTTTGTCTCCGTGCTTTTGCACAAGCCATTCCTTCTATATAAAATTGCTTTTCTTATTGGTCTGACCATTGGATATGAGTTTGTCAAGATTCAGGTTGCTCCTGGCTTCTAGAGAAACACAGAGCTGCAGTAGCCTGGTGCCTAACCATGCTGACTTCCATGTCAGGCAGACCTCACTCACAGCATGGGGAATACAGACAATAATCTATATATATAAAAGCCTAAGCGGTGGTCCCACCAGTTGACTGTTCACCTGGTAGCTCTGACGTGCAATGACCAGCAGGGGGCAGATGCTCCAACCAGTAGATGAGGGAGCCTGATTCTTCGTGGAATCAGCCATGGGTTAGGTTGCCACTGGGGCACTGTTGGCCCCGAATCTGCTTCACCTGCACCCCGGACCCAGAGATCAGTTTCGGCCCCATCCCCTCAGGCCAGACCAAGGGACCCCACTCTTCAAAGTCAAGGTTTCTGAACTTTCTTTATCTCAAAGGCCTAGCACAGTGCCTACTGTGTTGTTAAATGGATTGAACTTTTATAGTTCATTTACTTCTTTATTTATTTACCATATCTCAATTGAGCTTCATGCACAATAGTCCTGGCAGAAAACCATACATTAAAGCTGTGAACAGAATACAATGAGCTTCCTAGGGTCAACTGCAAATTAGTGGCAGAATTTGGGCTAATTGTAGGTGGCCTGACTCTTTGTCTAGTGCTCCCCCAGGAAGGGCTGAGTAGCATATAGATTGAGAGTATGGGCTTTAGAGGAAGCCAGCCCTGATTGTAAAATCTACCTCCCCTACTCACCAGCTATGACCCAGGCCATGTTATCTCAGGTTCAAAACATCCATTTCCTAATTCTTAAGTGCTGACAGCATAGCAGCTATTTCACCAAATGGCCCAGAGCCAGGCTGGCAGCCACTGTGCTCTTACTGTGCCCATGATATTGCAGTTGCCCGTTACAACACAGGTGCCAAATCCTACGGAATGCATCATAATCCCCAAATAGCCTGTCCAATAGAATAAGATAAGTCTGCAAGTGGGTATTTGTCCTGTCCTCCAAACCGCATCTCAGGGTGCTTGGCTGTGGAGAAAGGAAAGGACAGTCTGTGACCCTCTGCACTGCCTTCCCGTGGTCTCTCTCTGTCTACTGCTGAGTTCACCCACATGCGAGTGTTGTCCATCTACACTGCAGCATAAATTTACCATCCAGCGATTGAATTCATGCCAGATACAGATTGTTTTTCCAATATCTCAAGTTCAGCTGTCGTTGCTACATTTTAACTTGGAGGCAGGTGGAGGGGGCCAAGGATCATTTGTCAAGGATGTGGAAGAATGAGATATCAGACAATTTCTAATAGTGAGGGTGAAACACACTGTTTTGCCTTCATAATGCTGCCAAGAATTCAAAGTGGATACATGTTGTGTAAGAGGCTCCAACAATTAAAGTCACTTGACCTCTGCACTTCATAAAAAACGTGTGTTCATGGATTCAGCATTTGTTCAACGCCTGGTAAGTACCAGGTTTGGGGAATTCAGACGTGGGGAAAAAAACAAACTTTATAATCGCAAGCAAACAGCTATGTAAAGGGAAAATGAGATGGGTGAATAAATCATTCTAAGATACAAAAGAAGGCTACTGAAGCTCAGAGGAGAGAAAAGAGCAGACATTTTGAGCTAGTCCTAATGGGTGGGGAAAAGGCAGAGCCAGGAAGGGCACGGTTGATGAAGGCAGTGGGCAGAGGAAGCGGGAGCCTGGGTGAGGGCAGCTCAGGAAAAGGACTGATAGCAGACAACGAAGAGCTCAGGGCTCCAAGGATCAGGGCCCCATGACAATGTCAGGTCTGTGTTCCACAGGTTCCTGCAACAACAGTGGTGGATGCACCAAGCTTGAGGGGATACTGAGGCACAGAGACCTTTGGATGAGTGTGTTGCTTGGAGAATGAAGGACCATGCACACCGGTTCTCTCACAGTGGCACAGTTACAGAGCCAAGTTCATAACTTTACCATCAGTTTTGTTATTTTTGCTGAAACATCTTGCTTTCTGGTGCTAATTTTAACATCAAAATCCAAATATAACAGATCCTCAAATAATATCGTTTCATTCAACATTGCTTTGTTATAACATTGATGAGGAACTTAACTCTCCTTCATATCAGTTAGCCTCTGGTACAATTGGCTTCACTATACATTGTTTTGCTTAAAGTCACAGAACTTATGGACAATGTTAGACTTACTGTAGAGAAAATTACTAGAGAAGTGATAAAAAGCCATCAGATGGCTAAGTCACAGCTCCTCTGCCTTTGAGTAATTGAAGCCAGACACCAAGCCAGTAAATAACATAACCTGGCCTGGCCAGTGTTGTTCAGTGGTTGGGCATCAATCTATAAACCAGAAGGTCACAGTTTGATTCCTGATCAGGGCTCATGCCTGGCTTGTGGGCTTGATCCCTAGTGTGATCAAGAAGCAGGCAATCAGTGATTATCACTTATTATTGATGTTTCTGTCTCTCTCCTTCTTCCTTCCTCTCCAAAATCAATAAAAATATATTTTTAAAAATAACATAACCTGATGAAAAGAGCCATTTGTTTAAAATGCCACCTATTCCTTTTTTGATATATGTGTCGAACAAAGCCCATGTAATAAAAGTAGAAGATGCCTCACTACACAGCACCCTTGAATATAACCCAGCAGCACACACTAAGGAGCATCACCTTCTCATCCTGTGTATTTGGAAAGGAGACTGCAAGGCAGGGCAGTGGGAGCATACCAGGCCCACAACTTGCTCAGAGGCAACATCAGGACCAGAGCCCAGAATCCCATGGAATATACTGAGTGGACCCTCGTAATCTGTTCCAAGGGTGGATTGGCAGAGATACACATCTGAGGCAATGAGGTTTTCTTCACAGGAAGCCAGCTACAGTCCGCCAATTGAGGATGATGTTTGCATGTGTGCTGTATAAGCCAAGAAGAGGTGCTACAACATACCACTGGTACTTAAACTGGTTTGGGATCCTGGGCTGGTCTAGGTCTGGCAGGTTTTGGTCTAAATTTATAGTCAAGAGGGAATGGAGTCTCCAGCAGCCCAGAAAAGAGGAGAATTCTCAAAATCCAGGATGAAAGAATGAGAAGTTTAGGCAAAGGTCACTGAGTATATGCTGGCATGACTGGGGCCCTTCAGATGGCCTCAAAGTTATTGTCTTACATTTAACCTCCCTGGCCCCTGTGGAGCAATTTCATGATCCTGAGATGTAAATTATAGAGAATACGTTGCATAAGTGGTCCTAATGAGTTTTATAGATTCAAAAGAAACATTTATTTGCAGTCTTGTAGAAATAACACATGAAGTAACTAACTACTTCATTGGAAGCTTACTTTTACACTACAAATTTATTTACAGCAGTAACTATTCTACTGCATGCCGAGTGATCAGTAAAGTTATAAATTATATCCAAACCGTGTCTTCTACACTGGATATAAAATTCCTCTAAAATTTGGTATAGCAATGTTCACTTTGGAGACCTCTTAAAAATAAGCTGGATAATCATGTGTTTTATCATGTATGTGAAATAGCACTAAAAACTCATGCTTATTTCTCTCCTAAATGTCCTCGATTTGACAAAGACCTGGAATTCTGCCACTAACAATTTAGCATTTTGGAGTGACTCTCCAGGAGTCCTGAGTTTTGAAAGCAAATACTTCCCTTGGAAGGCTTGCTGTATTGCTGACATTGGCAGGTAGGGATTCATCTTGCAGTGTACTTATTTCACCACTAGATGTTGGTCTTGTTGTTTTAATAATTTTGAAAAGTGGTTTTGCCCATCAGAAATAATGTTAAAGGCACTTTTTAAGATACAGAAACCTTCTTTAAAAGGTGCCACTGGTCTGACGAGTTCTTAATAAATAGCTGGGGGAATTTTAACAGTCTGGTTTGGAAGAAGAACACATCAATTAAGCATAAACCTCATTTCCTTAGAAAATGATAGATACATTTATATCTTGGAAACTAGTGCCAGTTTATTAAAACCAAAATAAAATGATAGGTAGAAACAGAAAATAAGCAACACTATGCACACCTGTTCTCTCATAGTGGTTACTACTCAGTTATGAAGCTAGTTCATAACTTGACCATCACTTTTTCTATAAAGGAATCAAAGAATAAACTCATTTATTCTTAATGGATCTTTAGGGGCTCAAAATTAAGTCGTTGAAAAACAACAACAGAGAAAATGCCCAGTAGTAATGACCTATTATTGCCTAAGTAATGTAACAGATACTTTACATACATGATCCTATGTGATTTTCTCAACACATCTATATGCATACTTGACTCTGTGTATAGATAAGAAAATCAAAACTCAGAAACATTATTTGTTCAAGACCTTTGAGTTATTAAATTTTGGGACTGGGATATGAATGCAAGGCTTTGGCTTAAAATCCAGGGTGCTTTCCCCACACTGCAACTAACCACATGGGAACTTTTACTGAGGAAATTATGCAACTGGGAACAGAATGTCTGCCTGGGATGGTGGAAAGTGGGCATCAATGGGCAACACTGGGTGCTTTGCACTGGCTAAATTTAGGCTTCAGTAACTACTTCTGTTAGATCTTAGCCACCAAATAATAAAAACACAACGTTTAACATTTTCAAAATGGAGAAGGAAAAAATAGAAAATAAAGAAAATTTGACTATTCTAAATGAAGACAAGAAAAAAAAAGAGCACAGAAAAAGCAGGGTAAACAGAAAGCATAATATAAGATGGTAAAAATAAATCAATACAATAAATATGAATATACTTAACTTACCTAAAAATTAAAAGCCTAAGATTATCAGAATATAAAAGACAAAATTCAGCTGCCTACTGTTTATAACAGACTAAAGGCCCTGGTGCACGACATTCGTGCATTGCAGGTGGGGAGGATCCCTTAGCCCAGCCTGCACCCTCTTGCAGTCTGGGACCGCTCTGGGGATGTTTGCTTTGGATAACCAGGATGAGCGGTGCTCTGCTCAGAGGGTAGGTCCACAGCTGCTCTGCTGAATGAGACGAGTGGTGTCTCCACAGTGGGCCGATTCCCACAGGACATACCCTCCACTAGTGCATGAGTCCCTAGTAAAAAAGAAAAGTAGTGTTGGCAAGAATGGGTAGAAGCTGGAACCCTGTATATTATTGGTGGAAATGTAAACTGCTGAAACTTCTAAGAAAACAATATAGAAGTACCTTAAAAATTAAAAATAGAATCAGCATGTAATCTGATAACCTCACTTCTGAGTATATATTCAAAAGAACTGAAAGCAAGATCTCAGAGATAGTTGCACACCCATGTTTATTTCAGCATTGTTCACAATAACCCATGGTGAAGGCATCACATGTATCCAACAATGGATGAATGAATAAATAAGATGTGGTATATCCATACAATGGAATATTATTCAGCCTTAAGAGGAAGAAAGTGCTGTCATATGCTACACCATGGATGAAGGTGGAGGTCATTATTTTAAGTGAAATAACCTAGTGAGAAAAAGACAAATACTGCATGATTCCACTGATATGAAGTCCTAAAGAAGTTAAATTCATGGGAACAGAAAGCAGAATGGTGGCTGCCAGAAAATAGATAGAGGAATAGGTGGGGAATTGTTTAATGGCTATAGTGTTTCAGTTCTGCAAGATGAAAAAGTTCTAGATCTGTTGGACAACAATATGAGTATACTTAACATGACAGAACTGTACACTTAAAAATGGTTAAGATGGTGAATTTTGTTATATATTCTTACCACTATTTTAAAAAGTGGAGACACAAATAGATAATATAAGCAATAAAAAAGGAGGCATAACTACAAAGAAAATAAAAACATAATCTTGAGGTGATCATTTTGAAATATATGCAAATATCTATTTATATTCAAATATCAAGGCACATATTTGAAAAAGAATATTCAAAACATTCTCAACTTAAATTGGAAATTATGAATTTAGTCCTTTCTTTTCAGATGAGAAGTAGACAAAAGCAGTTATCTTTGTAGCTGGAAATACTGAAAATGAATTGCTTGTTTGTTTTTCTCATATCTTGAGATGCATAGTAACCAGGTAGTTCTCCTCCCTAGCTCTGATAACCTGGTAGAAAGTTTAACCTAGTCTATTGATGGAGGACAACAGAAAAAAGTTGTGTAACTTCCTTCCTATAAAAGGGAATGTGCAAATCTTTGTGTGGATGCATGTTTTTATTTCTTTTGGGTAGACTTTTAGGAGAATTGCTTGATCATACAATAATTCTGTTTAATATTTTGAGAAACTGACAAGCTTTTCCAAGGTAACAGCACTATTTAACAGTCCCATCAATAATATTTGAAGGTTCCAATTTCTCCATATCCTTGCCAATGCTTATTATTATCCATTCTAGTGGGTAGGAATTGATATTTCACTGTGGCTTTGATTTAAAATTGGCTAATGACTTTTTATATGCTAATCAGACATTCATACATCTTCAAGGAAATGTCTATTCAAATCTTTTTGCCCAAGTGAGTGTTCTTCAAACATTTTTTTGCTCACATACCCCCTAGAAAAATTTTGGAAATCTATATAATCCCTATTTTTATTTTAAATTTTCTAAGACTGTCACAATAAGTTTAAATAGTTGCAAGTTGTAATTTTTAGTGTATTTTAAATATAAATGGTTAAAAATAAAGTTACACTTTTAAATATGTCAAATGGAATCTAAACATAAAAACCAGCATGTTACCCATCACCATTCATGTAAACAATTCTTCTTTACCAACTACCAATTTTTTTATTTTAGAGAGAGAGGAAGGGGAAGAGAGAGAAAGAGAGAGGGAGAGAGAGAGAGAAACATCGATTGTGTGCCGTATACAACCTAACCAGGGAATTGAACCCACAATCTGGGGTATGTGCTCTGACCAGAAATCGAACTTGAGACCTTTTGGTGCACAGGATGATGCTCCCACCAACTGAGTCACATTGCACAGGATTGCTTTTCACCAATATTATGGCTCCTTATTTCCCTTTGAACTGTAATTTCCACTACTCTTTCCACGTTAGTGTATCCCTATTTAGTATGTTTAATGCTTGTAAACTGTGTGCTATAATTCTATCATAAAAAATAGGTATGAGAATTGTAAATTAAGTATCATATCATGTACTCATAAGCATCTTAGTATTGCAAAGTTTTCTGGGTTGAATTATAATTATAATAGTACATAATTATTCAAAACAGCGATAAGCAATCATTAAAACAAAGAATGGACTTCTATTTTCAATGTACTTCTTAATTAATCCATATATTAATGAGTGAATAGTACTGACTGCTAGAATGAATAATAAAACAATTCTATTTTTTCTTTTCGAAAAATACACACGAGTATACACACACACACACACACACACACACATAAAATTTTTTTTAATGCTGAGAAATCTTTTTTACCAAAAAGGTATAAAAGTATCAAATATGTATATGTCTATAAAAATAGACATATATATTTTAAGAATAGAAATATACAAGAATAGACATTTTTATGTTTTTATGCTGTTTTAGCAAAGCCACTCAGTAATTGAAATCTTTCCAAATTTCAAGCCAGAAGGCACCTACTGGTCTATTATTAAAAATATTTTAATGATCAATTGATTAATCATTCTATTAAGTACTCCTTTAATTATGTTAAAAGCAAAGTCTTAGAAAGCACCTTGCTTGCACAGGGTGTGTCACTGTATGATTAAAGCAATTTATTCACTCCATGCCTGGAAGTATACCAAAAGAGGCTTCACCAAGTCTTAGCAAGTGACTATAAGTGATACTGATGTATTTTTCACTTAGTGCACCTAGATATACAACTCATCAAACTTGGAAAGGGCTAGAATAGGTATACTTTTAATTTCAACAGATCTTCATCAACATAATGTTAAGAATGAAATTATTTTTCTATGTGATTTAAATGCATTTTTGTCAAAACTTTGTTGCTGCAGATTTAGCTCATTCAAATTATGGTAAAGCTGACAAAAGAGAATTACTGCAAATTCTCAAGCAGCTGAATTTTACCAAAGACTACATCTGGACACTGGGACTTGGAAATAGATTCCCTTTGCACCATCTATGGCTGTAAGCCCCTTGGCAAGGCTTCCAGTCCATCTGGGAAACATGTGGTCCTGTTTAAAGATACACTGGGTGAGTGGCAGAGCTAGATCTAGGATCAGACATCTCAACCTCAATCCAGGGCTTTTCTCACATTTTTATGTCGTTTCCCAAAGCTGTATGGACTTTCAAGATTATCAACAGAACAACATCACATCCAGAAAATTTAGTTTTCTGGAAAAGATGCTACTTGCTACATGTTGCTGACTTAGATGACTCTCCCTCCTCCCTTTTTTTGAAGTAACAGCTGGCTCCATTCACCCCCCAGGATGGTTACCATAGTGATACCTAGAGATGGTTTACATGTCCTCTGTAATCCTAGACTCCAGTTACTCTTTCTTGGTCATTGAGTTCAAACTTTTAGCTTCTTTTCTTCAAAGGTAAGCTAGCAATACACAAATGTTAAAAAGAGATAAAGAACCAGAGACAAGAGAGGGGTGGCAGTGGAGAGGGGTTGATTCTATTCCTCATGGGGTTTGGGTTCTAGGAGAAAAATGTAAATGGACCTAATGTTAACTGTGTCAACACTTAATTCTGAAGCAAGAATAAGAGAAGCATCTGCTTTTTTTCTCCTTTCTTTCATAATCAACCTATGAAAAAAAAAAAAGAAACCAGGAGAGAAAAGCAATTCTATTGTGTTAGGTGAATGGGAACCAATTCAATTGAAAAATATTGAGCTGTTTAGCTGTGATTATTTACCTCTATTCTGTAAGAAAGGTGAGTGTAATGCAAATAAGCAGACACATATTCCCCCAAAACTTCAATTAGTAACTATTCCTTTCTTCTCTCAAAAATCTCATTCTGCTGGATTTTTCTTATATTGTCTTTGGTTCATGTCTGAATTATATATGAGCAAGTCCCAATTTGGGGATTAATGTTATGCATTTGAACTCTCATTTATGATACCGACCACTGTTAAGATTTGAGCGCTCCCCTGTCCTAAATGAGACAGTACTTTTCACCTTTTTAATACTTTAAATTTTTTTAAAAAATTGATTTTAGAGAGAGAGGGAGGCAAATAGAGAGATAGAAACATTGATGAGAGAGAGAGAGAGAGAGAGAGAGAGAGAGAGAGAGAAACAGAGAGAGAGAGAGAGAGAGACTGCCACTTGCACACCCCCTATTGGGGGTCAACCCGGGCATGTACCCTGACTGGAAATGGAACCTCAATTTCTTGGCTCCTGGATGGACACTCAACCACTGAGCACACAAGCTGGGCACCATTTCAATATTTCTGAATCAGAAAATCTCATGTTGGCAGAGAACCCAATACACAGGGTCAAGGCCAGGTTAGAGGTGCAGTGATTCCCTCTTAAACTGCCATTGCTTTGTGCCTAGCGCAGTTTCTTTCACTTTGGACAGCTCTGAATTTTAGATAGAGCCAAGCCTTCCACCCATCTGTACATTTAGGTGTTAGGACCGAGCTGTGTGCTTTACTTAATTAATCTTCCTAAATTTGGAGACTAATCCGGAAAAGAATTTCAATTTAAATAACTTCTAAAGTAACTGTGAATCAGGGGAATAGGCCAAAACTTTTTTTTGGCAAAGAAAAAGAAAACATTTTGCCAATGGAAATATCTCAGGCCTATTCTAAAGCACATTTGTTACTCTGATGTGACTTGGCAGTGCAGTTTATTGAATTTGTAAGATAAAGTGATGCTGAAAGAGGTGGAAATCTTTCTCAGTGTGCCCTTTCCTCTCCAGATGATATAATAATAGAAAGAATTGTTAGTTAGCAATGTGAAATCCAGCCTGTATCTGAAGAGAGATGCCCAAGTGCAATTTGGTTCTAATATTTTGCAGCAATGGATGTCTATTTTGGAGGCTGCTAATAAAGCAGAACATTGACTTATTTGGCTTGTTTGCTCTGCTTAGTCGATCATTATATGAGTTACTCTACTTGTATGTAATTTGAGCATCCTTGACTCTGACTATTGGAGCATTTTCTTGCACCAATATGTAAATTTTTAAATTTTATAGGAAAAACAAACTGAGAGCTCTCATTTGTATAGAACCTCTCAAAAACATTCTTTCCCTTTGGTGAAAATTCAGGAAGACCTTGATCCAGCTGTGTGACCTTGACCAATATTCTTAAATTCTCAGAATCTCATTTCCACATAAAAATAATGCATAATTAAAGTTCTATGAAGATTCAATGGTATAATAGCTGAGTTCTTTAGGCATATGGTTTAGGCTCCAGACTAACTAAACCTTAGTTTCCACATCTTTAAAAAGAGGATGATTTTAATGGCTAACTCATCTGGATTTCATGATTAAATGAAATTATCCCAATAAATGACAGCACAGTACCCAATACAAAGCTATTATTAATATTATTGCACACAATTATGCTTAATAGATGTCAATTTTCCTATCCTTTTTAAATTATAGGACATGATTTCATTTCCTCTCAGTTCTTCTCAGGTTTACTTACCTGGTATGTGGGTCAGTCTACCATTTTGATTCTCCTCTACTTGCTACTTGGTCGTTTTCCCAGTTGGTTGGCACTTTCCTGGAGCATGTAAGAGCCAAGGTGCTTGGATAAATGCCTGTCAATGCACAGGGTTTCTTTGGTCAAAGTCCAGTTGGGAGAAGACACCCCCAAATAAAGCTTTGAGGTTTCCCCAGATTAATTGGTTATAAAAGGTATGGATGATATCGCAATCAAATTATACCAGGGAGTAGAGGACTTTATTTTAGTCATGGTGAATTTGAAGTCTATTAGGAATATTTTGCTTCCAACCCTGCCACCATTTTGGTTTATTCTCTGACCACACACCTCATACCGGAAGCATTTTTGTCCTTTTCCCCTTTCTATCTTACATTCACTGCTCAAGGTCCTCAAGCTTCTCTCTCTCTTTCTCTCTCTCTCATTTCAAAAGCTTTTATCTATCTTATATTTCATTTTAGGTATAAAGGACTGCTACCAGCTCTAACCCTTACCTCTTCCACTGATATTGGCCTTTTAATAGTAGTCAAAGCTAAGAGATGATACTCTTTGAGTAGTAATGCATCAAGAATCTGATCTGAAAGTGAGAAGCAACTGGGGTTCCTAATCTGTGGAAAGTCACCATGAAGGGATCAGAAGACAGATCCTCCACCAGGGATCTAGCCTGCAACCAAGATACATCCTTGTGACTCTTTAGTCCATGGGCTGACACTCGATCCACTGAGCCAAACTGGCTAAGGACTATTTTTATGTTTTAAAACGGTCAAATAATAAATTAATAGCCTTAACCTTCAAAGTTTTTTAAGTCTGTACAAATGTAAAACTGCTAAAAAAAAAAACACCCAAAAACTTGATGCAATATTGGAATAGACTAACAGAAATGCATGTACTCATCTTTAGAACTATAAGAACATTCAGTACATAAGGCTGCTGTTAGGGTTAAACATCATGCTGTCCAGAGCATGCAGCATAGTAACGGGCCACAGAAATGTTAATTCGTTTAATTCATTCGACCTCTTCATTTTCTCAAACCATAGCAATTATTGCTTTTATCATTCTCTTCTTTGAGACATCTCTCAGGTTTTGCCTTTTATTTTTATAACCTTTGCTTAATTCTTTGAAATATCACCTGTATGTTTGTCTGCTTATCTATTTTTAAAGTACTTTGTAATACAAATTTTTGTTCAGATAGCAATTTGTTTATTGTTTAAAAAAAAAGATCACGTATGCCCTGCCACTGTGGCTTGGTGATTGAACATGGACCTGTGAACCAGAAGGTCGGGGTTTGATTCCCAATTGGAGAACATGCCAGCCCGCTGTGGGGGACATGAAGAAAGCAGCCAATCAATGATTCTCTCTCATCATGGATGTTTCTATCTCTCCTTTCATCTCTGAAATCAATAAAAATAATTCAAAAACAAAAAACTGATCTCATAGCCGAGACCGGTTTGGCTCAGTGGATAGAGCATCGGCCTGTGGACTGAAAGGTCCCAGGTTCGATTCCGGTCCAGGGCATGTACCTTGCTTGCGGGCACAACTCCAGTAGGGGGCGTGCAGGAGGCGACTGATCGATGTCTCTCTCTCATCGATGTTTCTGACTTTCTATCCCTCTCCCTTCCTCTCTATAAAAAATCAATAAAATATATTTTAAAAAAACTGAACTCATAAAATTCCCTAGAACAATAAAAATATTAAATTCGATAATTGCATATCATTGTGATAATCATCAGGAAGATCATAGCAATAATTAGAATGATTGGACATATATGAAGCCCTCTGTACTCCTGTAATCATTTGTTATACATTTTAAATTTATTTAATGTTATTTGCATGTTGCTAATTTATTTTCATAATTGTGTGTGTATGTGTGTGTGGTTTATAGTATTTTTCTCATGACGTAAAATTTACATTCAATAAAATGCACAACTCCTTTTACATTCTGACTTTGATAAGTGCATTCACCTACCCAATCCAAACTTCTGGGGAGAGAGCTGGAACCTACCGTTGCCACAGAAAGGTCCCTTGTCTCATGCCTCCTCTCAGCCATTCCCACCTCACACATCTTGAAACAACCACTGCTCTGATTTTGCCCCTCATCCATTAGTTTGCCTGTTCTAGTATTTCATGTAAATAGAATTATACAGCAGGAAGCTTTTATCATCTACTTTCACTCAGCATCAGTGTCCTGTTTCTGAGATTCGTCCATGTGGCTGTTATCAGTAGCTGGTCTTTTTATTGTGCTCAGGAGTTTTTCTAGCCCTTTGGAAACGGGGATTGTGCTAGGACTCCCTGCACTGCACCCTCCCAGCCCCGTTCCCATTAGAAGCAGGTGATGACTCCATGGATGAATGAATGTATGAGTTATTTAACCAGTCAATGAGCCATTTAGCACCATCAAGTTTCACTTTTCTAATCCTGACCGCCTCTTCCGTATTCGACTTACCAAAGCCAGTGTTCTATAACCTGGTGTCAGAAGCCTGCCCGGTTTACAGTCGGAATCCAGGGATCCGCCCATTTGCAATTCTGCAGTCGCCTCTGCTGCCGGCGCGCAACCTCAGGCTCGGGCGGAACCGCGCACTGCGGCCCTGGACAGCTCCTGCAGGGCTGAGACTTTGTCTCTTGCAGACAGAAATGCTTTTTCTCTCTCCTTGCAAACAGCCAACCTCGCATTCCTCCGACTAAGTGATTAATCCACCGTAAAGGTCAAGCAAAGAAGCACAGGTGCCGCATGGAATGCTTTTGAGGCTACTTAGTCCCTAAGTGGCAGAAGCAGCATGCATCTCCCTGAATTGAGGAAAGCATTCAACAAACAGGATCAGTACTGTTGGTTCCCACTGGTCTGGCTGTGACCTGCCTGAAGTGATTGCAAATTGAGCCCTTCAGTGTCACCAGCCTACTCTCTTACCTCTTCGTCTCGCCTCGTGACTGTGATTAAGGGCCAGGCACCGTGGAGCAGGCTTCTGGGGAAAAAGACATTACCTTGGCTAGTTCTGAGCAGCAGGCATTTAGGGTTTTGAACCTGCCAACATCATTTCTGCTTGGACAGCAGCACGTCTCAGTCATTTCTGATATTGCTTTTCCATTTTAACCTATTCTGATGGCATTCCCCTTCCTGCTGCAATCTGAGTTTTAGGTAGCCGCATAGCACACTTTCTGGTATTATTACACAATGTTCTGCTGTAAAATTAGGTATGTTTATATCACGACGGGGAAGTTTTTTTTCAAACATATCACTGAGGGATGAGAGAATCATATGTAATGATGCTCCTATGGTGAAGATAACTATATAAAGAAATAATAAACCGGTTATAAGAAACAGATGAAATATCTTTCTGGCTTCCACACTCTATACATTTTCTGCTGATTTTACTCAGGTTTCTTTATAAAGAGTTAAAGATATGTAGAAAGCATGATAAACTCCAATAATGGGATGGTGAGTATCAGCATTTTTTTCTTTTATTTTTTTAATGACAATTTTAAGGTTACTTTTCCAAAGAAAACCTATTTATAAGAGTGGAAAATTAAGGTATTTTAGTTAGGAAAAACAAAGGTGGAAGTCATGGTGTAGCTTTTTGAAAGCGTTTAGATTAGCTAAGTTGCATTTTAGGTCACTAATTCTAGAAAGGGTGTTTGGCAAACTTTTAGAGTAATGTTTAAAAAATGACATCACCAGCTCTGTGTCAGGTTCCACTGGTAGGATCCTTTTATTATTTTACTTGGAGACATTTAAGAGACATACAAATATGCAGTCTATTGCCACCACTAGCTGTCAACATGCTCATCAACAATTTCCTTGTGGTATAAATTCATATCAGTTCATATTAGGGTCCCCCAAACACATGAGGTTTGCTACTCACACAGCAGACTCTGCCGACTGTGACATGCAGTTAATGCCAGTGACTGCAGCTTGTGTAATCAGTGGGACACTACCCAGGCTGGAAGCAGACAGAGCTTAGGTTTGAAGTAGCCGTGTGAGTTGGCAAATTATTTAACCTTTCAGCTGTTTGCTCAGAATAAAAACCATCAAGGGGACTTTGTAATTATCAAATGATAGAAATCAAATGCCCATCATAGGGTAGGTGTCCTGCATGTGTTTATATCCTTCATTCCTCCTTGCACCCACACACTGAAGCCAGCTTTGCTGACACTGATTTGTCTACCTGATGGTGGGTTGAATGGAGACCCATCTGCTGCTCGAGACTAAGACTGTTCCCACAGCTCACTGGGGGCAGAACTTTGCGCTCCTGTTCTTTGGATTAATACTTTTCAGGAGGCCTGCCTCATAAGACTTTCTCCTTGAAGTTGAACTTTTCAAAACTAAGGCCAATGCAGATCTTTTGCTGTGCCAAAGCATTTTAGAATAATGAAAAGCCACCAGGTCCCATCCATTAGAAGCTTTCTGACTCTTGGCACTAGAGAACAAGCTAAAATTTGTTCAGTGTTTGTAAAAGTTACATTGTATGGGCTTTCTGATAATGTTAATCTGTTGACTTATAAACTAAAGGACCTCAAACAGTCCCTTAGGGGATTATAGAAATATCAGGGATAACCAATATGGGAGAGATGTTTACTTTTCATCAACATACTTCCATATTTCTTTTCTAAATAATTTTTTATCTTCTAGGAGTATGATTTTTCAGCAGCCCTCAGCCAGTTTCATGTTGGTAAAGAATATGCTTACGGTCCAACTGGTGTGGCTCAGTGGTTGAGTGTGGACCCATGAGTCAGGAGGTTGCAGTTAGATTATCTCTCATCATTGATGTTTCTATTCCTCTCCCTTCCTTTCTCTGAAATCAAGAAAAACATATTTTACAAAGAATATGCTTACAGGAAAATAAATGCACAAGTGTGCATCAACACCCAAATGCCTTCTAAAGAAATAGCGACATCACTGCAAACAACACTAACACAAAAACATTTATGGTTAGGTGGGAGAAAAATCAAGATTTTAAAAAAGTTGCTCCTTTTAACTTTGCTTTGACACACACAATAAATGCCATGTGGGCATTCAGAGCACACTTTGTGCAAAGAGGATTTAAAAAGGAGGATGACTGGACAGAATATATTTAAAAGTGGCAGACACCTGGCAGGAAGGCTGACGGTAGAGTCACCAAAAGGCAGACACTGGAGGGGTTCCGGAGTCCTTCTAAAGTAAGGCTGTAGTGGAGAATGAAGTGGCTATGCCAGGAGCTATTTAAAAATACACACACCCAAAACAAACCAGAGATCTACACTCCTAAGCACAGTCCATCTGCCCCTTTCTCCACTCCCTGCTCCTTAGGTTCTGAAAGCCAAGAGCTCTGAGCCCTTATTTCCACCCTTCCTCACTTCCCTGTGTTTCCCTTTTCAGCTACCCAAAGGATGTCGGCAGGTGCCCTACAATTTCTTCCTCTGCAGCATTTCACAGCCCCTGCAGCATCCACCAGCCCCTCCCTCTTCCCCGGGAAGCTTTCTCTGCAGTCAGAAACCTTAACGCCCCTCCCGCCAACCCCCCCCACCCTAAACCCCACCCCCCGCCCAAAAAAACACACCAAAAGACAAAAAAATCACTGATGGACTTAAGATCTCTGAGGGTGACTTGAAACTTGGAAAGAAGGCAGCTGGCACAAAGGAAATGAATTCATGAATACCTGAATGTGGTGCAAACACACACACGCACACACCCTAAGTGTGAAACCATGTGGTTTACATGGAGCAGGTTTAAAAAAAAAAATCAATCCTGCCGCTTTTATCCTCATATAAGTAATTGGAAGGAACAAAAATATGGCTTATCTAGATTCCCTCCCACCTTCCTCATCCTCCTCAGAGAAGCCTTTCCCACTGTGGAATCACTGATGAATGGGGAGACCAAGGACCAGTATGCTATAAAAAGTCATCAGGATAAGTGCCCAGCTTCTCTGCCAGAGCTGAGTGAAATTCAGGACAACCTAATGGCATAGGCCTGACACCCTAGAATGATTGAGTTTGGATGGATCTCTTGATAGATTTAAGCTAGTAAAGTTGTTTTGAAAGTTGCATTATTGGAGACAGCAAAGAAATTCCCCTCTCCCTTCCCAATGTTCTCTGCTGCAGTCTTTCCTTCTGCCATGAAGAGGGTGGGGCACAGCAATCATAGGTTTTTAGAGTTGCTAAGAACCTCAGAGGTGAAGTCTTACCCATCGTTCCAGTCCTGTGGGGAAAGCAGTGCAGTACCTCCAGGCAACTGTGGTGTTGGCTGCAAGTACTTCACCTTCTCAGCATCACCCGAAAGCTGGCTTCTCTATTTGAAAACGATTACAATGTTTCCCCTTATTTTGCCTCTTAAAGCAGCAGCAGCAACAACAGTAAGTTGCACATCCAATGCCACTCTTACACAAATAAAATAAAAATTAAACGCTTGCTTAGAAAAATGTTAGGTGTCCTACGCAAATGTCTGAGTTCCTCGCATGAAAGCGAGGGACTCCCTAATATAACGTGTAATATGTTCTGAAGACTGCAGGGCAGTATCACGGTGCAGGGCGCACTGTTTCAGGTACCTGGGTGTTTCTTAAAGGAATTCCATGGATTCCTGACTGTATCTATTCCCTGTTTATTTGAGTGAATCGGGATAAAGATTCATGCAGCTGTTTTCTGTCCGCCCAAGAACGAGACATCTCGGATCTGAGTTCTCCCAGGGGCTCCGGGCTGGCAGCAGCCGCTTCCCTTTCAGCCAGCCACCTGCAAGGCTGGTTGAAATCATCAGGTTGGGTGCTACACAGGTGTAAAAAGAGGGAAAGGGACTTTTAATGTGACGGGGTTGGGAATGGCAAGGAATTTAGCTTGAGGAAGATGCAGGATGCGTTTACAGTAAGAAGTGCGCACTGAGGAGCTCACGGCTGCCTTTGCAGTCAATTTTCACCCCGGTTAGTTCCAAACCAGAAAATCTAGGAACATGAAAAGCTGATATTAACTAAAGGTTTAGAAATGCTCAAGTCAACACCTGCAGTGCCACAGTTTAATGAGTGTAAGCAGCGCACTAAAGAATAACCAGGAGAAAGCGAGATATATTAAAAGCAAGTGCCAGAAGCAGCTACAAAGAGAGAAAACTTTCCTCCATACTTGCCACAGATCTGCAGCTTCAGACGATCACTTATATCTCCAGGGCCCTAGAGGCACTACCTTGTCACCATATGCACCAAGGGGGGCGATGACGGAGGCCCCGGTGGCGAAGGGGCGAGTTAAGGGGAGATCTGGACAGCAGGAAGGAAAAACTTGTTATTGGGGACACCTTAGAATCTAGGTGATACGAGATCAAAGGAGAAGTGGGATAGGCTGGGGGGAAGGAAAAGGAAATGAGTGAGGGGGTGTAGGGTCTCTCAGAGAAAACACCTCAGAGAAGTCTCCGCATCCCCGCAACCCGACGCTCGCCCCCGCCTTCCTTTTGCGCAGAATCCGCCGGCTGCAGCAGCGCTGCCCCCACCCGGCGGCGCGTTGATCGATCGCGGCTGCGTCAGAATTCTCGCGGAGTATAAATAAGGGTGGCCGGACCGCGCAGAGCCGCACACAGCCATCCATCCTCCCTCCTCCCTCCCTCCCCCGTTCTTCTTTCTCTGTAGGACCCCGTCTCTGCCGACAGCAGAGGAGCACCGACCGCCGCGATGAGTTCCTTCAGCTACGAGCCGTACTACTCGACCTCCTACAAGCGGCGCTACGTGGAGACGCCCCGGGTGCACATCTCCAGCGTGCGCAGCGGTTACAGCACCGCGCGCTCCGCGTACTCCAGCTACTCGGCGCCCGTCTCCTCGCTGTCTGTGCGCCGCAGCTACTCGTCCAGCTCTGGCTCCTTGATGCCCAGTCTCGAGAACCTCGACCTGAGCCAGGTAGCCGCCATCAGCAACGACCTCAAGTCGATCCGCACGCAGGAGAAGGCGCAGCTGCAGGACCTCAACGACCGCTTCGCCAGCTTCATCGAGCGCGTGCACGAGCTGGAGCAGCAGAACAAAGTCCTGGAAGCCGAGCTGCTGGTGCTGCGTCAGAAGCACTCGGAGCCGTCGCGCTTCCGGGCGCTGTACGAGCAGGAGATCCGAGACCTGCGCCTGGCGGCGGAAGACGCCACCAACGAGAAGCAGGCGCTGCAGGGCGAGCGAGAGGGGCTGGAGGAGACTCTGCGCAACCTGCAGGCGCGCTACGAGGAAGAGGTGCTGAACCGCGAGGACGCCGAGGGCCGGCTGATGGAGGCGCGCAAAGGTGCAGACGAGGCGGCTCTCGCCCGCGCTGAGCTCGAAAAGCGCATCGACAGCCTGATGGACGAAATTGCCTTTCTGAAGAAGGTGCACGAAGAGGAGATCGCCGAGCTGCAGGCGCAGATCCAATACGCTCAGATCTCCGTGGAGATGGACGTGTCCTCCAAGCCTGACCTCTCCGCCGCGCTCAAGGACATCCGCGCCCAGTACGAGAAGCTGGCTGCCAAGAACATGCAGAATGCCGAAGAATGGTTCAAGAGCCGCTTCACCGTGCTGACCGAGAGCGCTGCCAAGAACACCGACGCTGTGCGAGCCGCCAAGGACGAGGTGTCCGAGAGCCGCCGCCTGCTCAAGGCCAAGACCCTGGAGATCGAAGCATGCCGGGGCATGAATGAAGCGCTGGAAAAGCAGCTGCAAGAGCTGGAGGATAAGCAGAACGCTGACATTAGTGCTATGCAGGTATGGCACTGGGCAAAACACGAGAGCTGCACAATCGAAGTTGGGGATATGGGAGAGAGAGAGCGCTCCCCCCCCCCCCCCCCCAAGTGGAGACCAAAGATGAAGCCTCTGCATGCAGTATTAGGAGCTTAGGACTTGGTTTCTTGGGCTGTCTGGGAGGGGTGGGGCACTTGAAGGGCGGGAGCGACTCTGCAGTCTGGGAAGTTGTGCTTGGTGCAATGGAATCTAAAGTTCCGCATTAAAGCTGCCCAGCCCTGCAGGATGTTGAGTGGGGTGGGGTGAGAGAAGGAGTGGGGGTGGCAGCTGGGCGTTGCCTCTGGCTTGCCTCTCTATTGTCCTGCATTAGCCACAAGTTAGTCTGCATCCTTGGATCCTTTGATTTGACAAATACCTGTGACCAACCAGCATGCTTCTGATTAGTTTTACCCTTCACTCCTTTAACTTAGCTGGTAGGTAGAAATACTCAAAACTGTAATAGGAAATGATATTCACAGTAAGACCTTTTTTTTTTTTTAAGATCATCTTCTAGGGAGGAGGAAAAAATGATGTAGCAACATAGAAAATATTTTAGATAAAATCATTTTTTAAATCAACCTATTTTTCCTATAAAAAATGTATTTCTTGAATGTGACCTGGATAAAGTTAACCATTGAATGAGAGACAAAGTTTAAAAAAAATCGGTTTATGATGATCATAGACATAATTAAAGAAAACAAAAAAATGTTTTCTTCCCATCAAATAATTTTTGATCATTTCCTTCATTTGCAAGGAAGGAAAGATTAAATAGAAAAGGCAGTTGTTGATTTTAGGGGAGATTTTTCTTAAGGTGTGCACTTTGAGTCTAATTAAACTTAGGCCTTTGCAGCTATACTACAAGTAAAATGATAGTGGTAGGGAGTTATGCTTGGATTTCCATTCTTTTTTGTCTTCCAACAGGACACAATCAACAAATTAGAAAATGAGTTGAGAACTACAAAGAGTGAAATGGCACGGTATTTAAAAGAATACCAGGACCTCCTCAATGTGAAGATGGCTTTGGACATTGAGATTGCAGCTTACAGGTAAACACTGAGGCACAAAGGCTGCAGCCATTCAGCCTCAGCAAGAAAATCGTATTTCATTTATGTTGCATCAGAAACCTTCAAAAACAGTCCTTGAGATAATTGTTTGCTTTTTGGCTTTTTCCAGGAAGGTATTAGACAAGTATATAATAATTTATCCCTGTATGAATGAGTCCTGTTTCCAGCTTCCCATTGTATTCTAAATCTAATAGGACTATTTTGAAAGATGTTTAAAATGTGTGTTGTTATTTTTGTTCTGGTCTCTCACAACATCTCCAGTTATTAGGTTTAGAAATTTCTACCCCTGCTCCTATTTGCATGTGCCTTTAAAGGTGTGGCATTAAGCGAAGGGGATGAGTGGTGGGCTCAGAGCAAGTCGCTTAGCACATTTTCTGTGTTCATGTTCATTAACCCCATCCTGCCCCTGTTTCCCTAGGAAACTCTTGGAAGGTGAGGAGACCCGCCTCAGTTTCACCAGCGTGGGAAGCATAGCCAGTGGCTACTCTCAGAGTTCCCAGGTTTTTGGCCGATCTGCTTATGGTGGTTTACAGACGAGCTCCTACTTGATGTCTGCTCGCTCCTTCCCTTCTTATTACACCAGCCACGTCCAGGAGGAGCAGATTGAGGTGGAGGAGACCATTGAGGCTTCAAAAGCCGAGGAAGCTAAGGATGAACCTCCCTCTGAAGGAGAAGCTGAAGAGGAGGAGAAGGAGAAGGAAGAGGCTGAGGAAGAGGAAGGAGAGGAAGAGGAAGAAGGTATGATTATAAAACAACCGTACAACTTAAAGTGCAAACTGAGTGTGGATATTTATTAGGACATGAATAAGATAAATGAAGCCTTGCTTATTCCAAGGAAGGTCCATTCATATATGAGTTTAAGATGTTAAATGATACATTTATCTTTTAGTAAGCACCTGATTTCTCAGATGGGCTATCTTCCCAGACATACACAACTCTGCTTAGATTGATAGTTTTTATGAAAATAACATTTAGAAATAGCCTTCTTCTGGTCTCTTCATTCCTAGTAAACATTTGAAAATATATTCATTGACCACAGCAGTTTGGTGTCCTAAAGAACAAAACTAAATACTAAGCATAATAATAAAAGAAATACTGAAGTCCTGGAGAGCTTCCAGTACCTAGAAGTAATCTCACTCTATTTCAATATGTGTTCAGGGGCAAAGCATTCCTGGCAGGCACTGTCAGCTGCGTGTATTTTGGGAGAGTAGAGCCGAGAGGTTATTGGGAAGCATTCTGACATTTATGATTTCCCCCAATACCTAAGCAGACATATTTGGCCTGGACTCTACCCTGGATTTGGAATTTGTACTTTTCTTAATGTTAAAGGTGCCAAGGAAGAATTTGAGGATGCAAAGGAGGAAGAAGGAGGTGAAGGTGAAGGAGAAGATGCCCAAGAAGCTGAGGATGAGAAGAAAGATGAAGGTGCTGGGGAGGAGCAAGCAACCAAGAAGAAAGACTGAGCCCCCCTTTCCTTAATTATTTCAGGAATAATCCTCCCGAAACCAGGTCAACCCCATCAACAATCAAGCAGTTGAGTTCCCGATACTATAGGAATTAAGAAGTCAATATATGTAACATTCTGAGGTGACTCAGGTTGGACATTAAATGTTGTGCTATGACTTTTCTCCTTATGCAGAGTATCTGTTTGCTTGCAGAGTGGCTTCATGGCTTGCTGCCAGCCTGTGCATGGTCCACGCTTATGAGTTCAGGATCTATGGCAATGTGAATAATTCAGACGTTTACAATAAAAACACATGAATACATGAATTCACTAATGTTAATGTTAAACTTCATGGAAAGAATAATCCTTTGAATCTTTGGTGGTTAGAAATTAAAGACCTCAAATCATGTGCAATAAACAGTAAATAAAGTTACACTGAATGACATTTTTTGCTGTGATTATTGACTTAATTAAATTATCTTACAGAAGGCATCAATATACATCATATACAAGTAGACTATTGACCTCCATTTTATAAGTCAAAATGTATTTTTGCCCTTTGATTGGTCATTCTGAGGGATAAAGTTAGGTCATGATCATTCATGAAATCTCTTCCCTCAAAATTTTTACTGATAATGAACTTGAACAAATGGGAGTCTTTGGGATTCTTTTTCTTTTATCAATAGCAAATTACTTTTGCCCCCATAAAATGTACTATATAATGTTGGGAATGACTTTCTTGGAGGCAATTCTGAAGTTATGTGTTAAGAATATTATTTATGGTAAACAGGTAACTTAAACAATACTATATAATAAAAATGCAATTTAGAGAATATGAGTCTTACCTGTCTGTCATTATAATCACATTAAAATATATAATCTAAATATCATAGAAAGAGGCTGAAAAACCAAGCAAATGGTAGAATCAAACGTTGCCTGCAATCCTGAGCTCATGATTCAGTGTGTTGCTAGCTTAATTCTGTTGCCTCAAGTAAATAGCATTTAATGCCACCAATTTTAAAAATTTAAAAACTACAGATACAGATAATGAAATTGTTTTGAGTTTTAATGATAGCTCTAACTGGTTGGACACCACATCACATACATACTCCACTTGTCCTCTGTCCGCTGCAAAGTTATCAAAGCTCTTGCACTTGCACTTGATGTGGAATGTTGATGAAATTATTGAGTATCTGCTGTTCTGCTTCTGTTCTTACACAATTGCTTTGTCAGCTAATTTTGTTAAATATTTGTTCTGTAGACAACTTTTAAAAATAATGAATTTAACCTGAAAGCAGTCTCCTTTTAATGTTATCTGATCCCTTCTCATTACCTACTTCTAGTTACATATATGTTGCCACATAAATAGGTAGAATATATTGCTTTACCTGCCATGATGCTGTGGATGTGAACCCATGAAGATTCTTAGTACATCGGCTTCTGTAAAGACTAGGAGTCACCTCAGAAACTAAGCTTTTCACATGTATGTTCATTAAACATGGAATGCTGCACATGGTAAATCTGAGAGATGCAAATTACATGTAAAAAAGTAATGGAAACAGCTGGTTGGCTTAAGAATTACTTGAAGTAAGAATTCTGTACCATACTCAATCCTGTGTGCCAAAATAAAATACTGAAAAACTTAAACTAAATGGCTTTGAAGTTTAAAAAAATTTCCCCCTCAAATTTGGTTCCTGGTTAGTACCACTCACCCTTCTGCTCCCTCCTAAACTCCAGCTCTTTGCCAGCATTCCAGTTAATGCCACCAGTCCTCAGTCATCCAATTATGCAAACCAAAGACTGGGCATGACATCATACTCTCTGTTTTCTCTCCTCCAGTTCCTTTAGTCTAATCTACCAGAGTTCTATTTACTGCCTACATATCCTGAATCCATGTCCATTTCTCCATTTCCACTGGCACTACCCTAAGGGATCTCCCAGTGTCTATGCTTTGCCTCCTTCAATCAGCATACTAAGGTAATCTAATCTTTCTATAAGTCCATCCCCTCCAATAGGTTCTCATTTATTTTAATATAGAAACCAAACTCTATAAGGTGATATTCAAGGCCTTTATAACCCTGACCATGAATTACTTCTCCGATTTCCTTCTATGAGCATTCGTTCTCGCCTCCACAGCTCTTGTGCCCTGGACCTCTGCTCTCCCACCAGCCACAGAGTTTTTGCTGATTTATCTGTCTGGAGCACTTGCCTTATCTTTCATTCCCTCAACCTTGCCCATATTTAGGCTTAGCTGTCATTCTCTTGGGGAAACCTTTCCTGACTGGGCCAAATTCCTCTATGAAATACGTCTTCCAGATCATGTAGACTTCGTAGACTTTTACACACCTGCAATCAGTATCTATTTTTATGATCTTTTTATAAGTGTCTGAATTCCCTGCTATGGGGTGGTCTTCAGAAGTATGGCCATCTGACCTCCTGCTCACCATTTAGCCCCTAGCATCTTGCATGGTTCCTACCATAGGAGAGCACAATAAATACTGATTGAACTAAAAATTCTTAACAGATTAAAATGCCTTTGAGATTATTAGAAAGCCAAGAGTACTCAGTAATGAGTTCTAGTCTAGTCTACATCTTGTGGGAAGAGCAGAGAAGAAAGAAACTGGATTCTGCTCTGGATTTTAGCACTGTTGGTAATAGAGCACTGGCCAGTCCCTTCCCTACCCCCACTACTCTGGCCTGGACCCCTACTCTGACCTTGACCATCTTAGCTACATAAAGGGTTCAGCAGTTGATGTCTCAGATCCTTCCTAGAGTCATGATTCAACATTTCCTGAAAATCTTTTACAAGCTGAGGGTAAGTGGCTGAATGGGAAACATGCATACAACTATTATGTTCACTCTAAAATTCATCACATAAAGAGAATTATTAACTTAGTGTCCAAGTTACATTTCCAGCATTAAATTGATAAGAAACTGATTTGATTCATTTCCCCTCCCACTCCCAACATGGATATTCTAGTGCTGTCAGAATAGCTGCAGTGTCCTTGGCACTGATCTAAGTGCATTATATGTATTAACTGGTTCCTCTCATACAGCAATGTTATCAGTCCAGTGTGTTTACCATCTCTATTTTACAGATGAGGAATCAAGGGCAGATAACTTGGCCAAGTCCACAGGTAGTTTATGGCAGGGCTGACAGTTAAACCTCACATTCTGACTTTAAAGTCCATGCCCTTAGCTGGTCCAGCCCACTGTTGCCTTTGCAGTCCACCTTGGGAGGCACCCTCATGGACTCCGAGCTTATTTTCACAGGCATGGCCAGGGAGTTTTCACACAACTATTGGCATTTTTACAACATAGTCTTTGTGCCATCCAAGAGGCAAAGTTTACATAAACAGTGTTCCCTTGTAGTTACTTACGGTGCTCCAGCTCTTCTGTAATCCCTTTAATTATGTATGTCCATGTCTTCATCCCTCTGCTTAATTTTAAGCTGTTGGAAGGCAAGAGCCAGTTTTATAAACAGAGATGAATTTAACGTTTACCTTCAAGGATTATCCCATTTCAGGATGTTGGTTCCTGTGGTGTTATTTTCTATCTGGTCACAATTTTCTAGTTTTACTTAGTTTTTTTTTTTAAGTTTTTAAAAAATATATTTTATTGATTTTTTTTTTTATAGAAAGGAAGGGAGAAGAATAGAGAATTAGAAACATGGATCAGCTGCCTCCTGCCCACCTCCTACTGGGGATGTGCCCGCATGCTCTTGACCGGAATAGAACCTGGGATCTTTCAGTCTGCAGGTCAAGGCTCTGTCCACTGAGTCAAACTGGTCAATGCTAGTTTTACTTACATTTGTTTCTCCTTTCCCTCCTTCTGGTCTTCCTTTACATCTTTCTTCTTCCCCCTCCACTTCCTCCTTGCATGTCTTTTTGTCATAAGCTATTTTAAATCATTTTGGGAAAGGGTAAAGGTTGACTAAATGAATAATGGCCCTAGCAGGTTTGGCTCAGTGGATAGAGCATCGGCCTGCAGACTGAAAGGTCCTGGGTTCAATTCCAGTCAAGGATATATGCCTGGGTTGCTGGCTCGATCCCCAGTAGGGGGCATGCAGGAAGCAGCCAATCAAGGATTCTCTCTCATCATTAATGTTTCTATCCCTCTCTGCCTCTTCCTTCCTCTTTGAAATCAATAAAAATATATTTAAGAAAAAAAGAGAAAGAAATGAGTAAATAAATACATGCCTTTGTTTCCCTCCACAACATCCAACAAAGTGCCTTGTGTTTAAGGCATCTTTTTTAAAAATATATTTTTTATTGATTTTCAGAGAGAGCAAAAGGAAGAGGGAGAGAGAAAAAAAAAATCAAGGTGAGACCAAAAAATTAATCGGTGGCCTCTTGCATGTCCCCTACCAGGGATTGAGCCTGAAACCTGGGCATGTGCCTTGGCTAGGAATCGAGCCGGCAACTTTTTGGTGTGCAAGATGACACCTAACCAATTGAGCCACATGGGCCAGGGCCGTTTAGGGCATCTTAATAAATGTTCCTACGATAGTGAGTTGTAATATTTGTGAGAACCTCTTACAAACATAGATAGGATAGAGAAGTGATTCTTTCTTGCTTGGGGACAGAGTGTGAGGTGTCAGAATTGGCCCAGACATTACTCACCCAGGCACCCTCATTTTATTCTGCTTCACAGATATTGCATTTTTCACAAATTGGAGGTAGCACTTTCCACCAGCAAAAAGATTACAATGTCCTATAGGCTCACATGTGGTTAGAATGTTTTAGCAATAAAATATTTTTAATTAAGGTAAGCACATGTTTGAGACATAATGCTGTTGCCCACTTAATAGACTACAGTTTAGTGTAAACATAACTTTTATACATTGAGAAACCAAAAATGTGTGTGGCTCGCTTTATTGCGATATTTGCCTTGTTGAGGTGTTTTGGAATCCAACCCAAATGCCGCTGAGGTGTGCCTGTTTTTGAAAGGGGCCCTCAATGGAGCATTCAGAGTGTTGTTCTCTTGGCAAAATGTCCAGCAGAATGGAGTGCAGTGAGTTACACAAGCCAGGCAGCCAGGGCCATCTTCAGTTTAAGGTCCTCTAGATTCTTCTTAGTCTAGAACAATGGTTGGCAAACTGCGGCTCATGATCTGTGATTTGCTGCTTGTTGACTAATAAGTTTGCTGACCACTGGTCTAGAAGATTTCTACTATAGAGGCTTATATGAGAGCAAGAAAGCCAAAAAATACAGCATCATGAGAAGAAAGAAATTTTTAGCAGCCCCAGAAAGTAACTATTGGTAGGTTTTTAATTCCACTTCAACATATTCTATATGGAGGTGTTTTTTTTTTTTTGTTGTTGTTGTTAAATGAAACAGCAATACTGTATTTAAAAAAAACTTAAAAAGGAAAAATATCATATTTTCCCATTTCAACCACATATTTTTATTCACATATTTTATTTACATAGTTTTATTTAGTCCTTACTTCTATTTATGTATATTTTATCATAGCTCATCCATTTACTCCACACATATTAATCATACACTATCTGCCAAGCACTGTGTGTGTGTGTGTGTGTGTGTGTGTGTGTGTGTATAAACAGGCAAAGAACAAATAAACAAGTCAGTAGGTTGGTTGCATGAAATCTAAGGCAGATGTGCAATGACCTGGAGAAAGAGTGTTCCAGGTAGAGGGAACAGCAAGTGCAAAAACTTGATTTGTTTGACACTCCTCACCTTAAATGCCTTAAGTCCATTAGTGAATATTAAGAATATTTATTAGGTCCTGGGTAGTGTGGCTCAGTAATTAGAACATTGGCCCTTGCACCAAAGTGTTGTGGGTTCAATTTCTGGTCAAGGGCACATACCTGGGTTGCAGGTTTCATCTCTGGCCCTGGTCTGAATCCGTGTGGGAGGCAATCCATCGATCTGTCTTTCTCACACTGGTGTTTTGTCTTTTTCTCTCTCTCTATCTCTCCTCCCTTCCCTCACTTCCACTCTCTCTAAAAAAAAATTAGTGGAAAATATTCTCAGGAGAGGTTTAGCAACAACAAAAAAGTATTTATTAGACAGTGTAAGAAGTAGGGTTGGGTGAGGCAGGCAACCCCAGATTTAGCAGGGGTTTGTAGATAAAGGAGTTTAGCTTTTATTCCATGTGCAATTAAAAACTTTTGAAGGGGTTAAGTGAAAGAAAGGTTTATGATCTGCTTTCTCTTTTATAGTGACCACTCTGGCTCTTATGTAGAGAACAGACTTTAAAGAAGCAAGAATCAAAGTAGACAGACTAACTAAAAGGCTGCTTTAATCCTGGTAAGAAAAGATAGTATGGTGATTTAGAAAATGGCAGAAGCAGTAGAAATGGCATGATGTGGTATGATTTAGGAAATTTTTGAAGTCTTTTTTGTTTGTTTGTTTGTTTGTTTTAGTAATCCTCACTGGAGGACATTTTTTTTCCATTTATTTTTTCGAGAGAGTGAAAGGGAAGGTGGGAGGGTGGAGAGAAAGAGAAATATCGATGTCAGAGAGACACATGGGTTGGTTGCCTCCTGCCTGTGCCCTGGCTGGAGCTGGAGATTGAATAAACAACCTAGCTATGTGCCCTTGACTAGGAATCCATTCCAAGACCCTTAGGTATGAGGCCCAATGCTCTAACCACTTAGAACACTGGCCAGGGCTTTAAGGTAATTTTTTTTTTAACCAACAGAATAAATGCATGAACAGGTAAAGTTGTAAACAATATCTTATTTTTGATAACTACATAATATTTTACCCAATTAATATGTAGTATTTATTAGTCTTCTATTGTTACATAGCCAATAGACAAAGCTTAGAGACTTAACCCAACCACTCACTGTTTCTTAGTTTCTGCAAATCAGGAATTTGGGAGATTTGGGAGCTGCTTGGTTGGAATTGAGCTCTGGATCTCTAATGAGGTTGCAGTTAGATGTTGGCTGAGTTTACTATTATCTGAAGACTTGACTAGGCCTCAGAATCTACTTCAAGGGGGCTCACCCTCTTGGCTGGCAGTTTTTTCTCCATGTGGGTCTTTTCACAGAGCTGCTTGAGGATTCTAACAACATGGCTGCTGGACTTCCTCAGAGCAAGTCCTACAAAAAACCAAGGCAGAAGTTCAATGTCATTTATGACCTAACCTTGAAAGTCACACATCGTCATTCCCACTGTATTTTCTGGGTCACAGAGATCAGCCTGGCTGACTCAGTGTGAGGGGAAGCTACAAAAGAACACACAAGTGGTGAAGACCACTGGTGGCTACCATATGATAGTGGGCATGTGATTCTATTTTATTTTATTATTTTTTAATGAACAACAATTATCCATTCAAGAGAATCTGAAACAATTTCAGCTTCAAGTATTTCCCTTGTTCTCATTGGTGTACTCATTTTTGTTTGCCTTGGTATTCCAATTTAAGTTTTAAAATGTTCATGAAAATTCTTAACAGTTTGGCAATGAATATCTTTGACAATTATAACTTTATGCTTGTCCTTCTATGGAAGTATGCCTTTAGTAATTCCCCTGTTTAACAGGTATTATGTATATTTTAATAGCTCCTGATATGAATTCCATATTTTTTCATGGCCTTAGTTTTCCTGCATTAATTCATTTGAGATGAAATATGTATTGTTTTAGTTAAGTGGGATAAATATTGTGGCAGCTAATATACGACTTATGGTAAATTGTGAGAAAAAAATAAAAGTGTTTATTGTTTTGCAAGGTGGTCAGTTCTATCTCAGTTGACACCTTAGCTTTTTTTTTTTTTTTAATACCTTTGGTTCTGAGGTAGTACACCCATGATTTTAAATGGAACACTTCTCATAAACACAAGCTGTTGCTAATTGCAAGTAGTCTTAAATATGAAGTGGTTTTTTTAAAAAAACCTGAGATGCTGTGGATGAGGGTCAGGTTTCTTTTCATTTGTGTATTGAAGGCCATTAATCCCTTTGCTCTTCGCTAAGTACCATTCTTTCAATCTATAACCACCCCACATCCTTATAATTTCACCTGGAGTACAGGCCATTTCCTGATGTGACCATTAAAACAAAAACCCGCAGGATGCTTTGATGCAGCAAACAAATAGTCCCTTTTACTCTATATACAGCCCACTGATAAAAACAGAAAAACTTATACAAAAAACTCTATGCATGTTTTAACTAATCATCTCTGGTTTGAGAGGAAAGAATGATCTGCTCATTGTGATTTGTTGGTTGTTTCTAATCATTTATTACAGGAGAACCATGACTCTTTACTGCAAAGGTTAACACGCACGCACACACACATACACAGAGAATATTTGGCAGAAAATTTCAACTGTAAGTCACAAATCATTCACCCAATTTCAGACAGAAATATTGGTGTCAGAGATGTGAAACAGAGGGCAACTTTGAGGTGAGATTAAAAGCACCACCTTCCCCAGGCACTTGTGGGAGGAGAAAGTGTCAACAGAAGTGACCTGAGAGAGTGAACCAAATCTCTGAAGGGTCATTTCAGTGACTTAGCAGGAGCACTCAAGAAAGAGAAGTGATCCAGAGACGAAGTTTATTTTGTTTGCCCTTTGTTCAAGGTTCTGGACCATCCTCCAAGTGCATCTGAACAGTGGGAATTAGAAGATAAGTGTGACTTCTGAAAATGCTTTAGAGTCATTCCGTCTCCCAACTCTACAGTATCCAGACATTAGGGACTGGAAGCTGATTTCAGCATCTATATGGGGAGGGGGGCGGGCACATCCTTTAAAAAATATATATATTTTATTGATTTTTTACAGAGAGAAAGGGAGAGGGATAGAGAGTTAGAAACATCGATCAGCTGCCTCCTGCATGTCCCTTACTGGGGATATGCCCTAAACCAATGTAAATGCCCTTGAACGGAATTGAACCTGGGACCTTTCAGTCTGCAGGCTGACACTATCCACTGAGCCAAACCGGTTTCAGCAACACCCTTAAACAAATGGCCCTTCCTCTGTCAGAGCAATCAACTTAGGGCATATTTGGGGGGTTGTTTAGACCCCTGTCCTCAGCTTGGTATTCTGAGAGGGGGCAAAGCAGGCAACTCACTGATCAAGTCCCAGAAGCCAGGAGCCTTGCAGCCTACATCTTCCCCTGCCCACTTGGAAAACAATGCTTTGCGCAATCTCAGGGATAATTTAAGCAATGTGAGTAGAAAAGTGTCTCCTTTCTCCCACTAGCAGAACACATCCTGAGGAGATGAAGGTCTATTTGTAGACGAAGGCATCTTTCTTGTCTTGACGCCTGGGCCTGCATTTCTTCTTTGGGGACTCAAAACAGCTCCTGCCGTCCCTCTGTGGAGACTGGGTCTAAAAAGGACTGAGCGCGTTTGATGGTGTTTTAGGATTACACTAGAAAGATGTATGGTTCTAATTTCTTTCTTATAATTGAAACAACAAGCTTCACAAACCTTGGAGAATCTAATGAGCTGAGATGAAAATCTTCAAAAACAAACCAACAAACAAACAAACAAAAAAATCAAAGGTGCTCAAGAGGGCTGCTGTCACTTTCTTTTTCTACAGTAGCGACTCCACTGTCAACCGCCCCTTGGGTTTCTGCACATTCTGTTCTGTCTGGGCGTCACCCCAACCTCGGGTCCCAACAGGTCAGAGCTGTTTCCCCCCACTTAACCAGGGGAGACGGAAAGCTCGAGGGTGGGTGGGTGGGCGGGTGGGGAGAACTAAAAAGCTGCTTTTATCAGCTCAGTAAGTAGGCGGAGCTCGAGGATGCTTTCTGGGAAAGAAAACACTCGCTCATAGCCCTTGTACCCCATTTCCCACAGCGATCTTTGCAAAATACAGATGCAGCAGCTGCAAATCCGTGGCTATTAAGATCCCTAGCTCAGCAAAAGGTCAAGTTCCAAGACTTAAAATACTTTAGGGCAGATGGGATGACAACAGTTTCACCAAGAAGCCCAGTCGTTTGAGGAGGGAGCGCAGAATGAGAAGGGGGAGGCGTCCAGAATCCTCATTTTGCTGGATCTCTCTCCAAGTTTCTGCGCCCCCAGAGGCCGCACCTCTGCATCCACACGGTCCCTGGGCAGGCACGACTAGGTGGACCCCCTAGAAGCGCAGCGAGGCTTCGGGTTCCTGTACTTTTGGCGGAAAGATTCGGGAGCGCGGGGTGGGGGCAGTTCTCTCCGGGGAAACTTGGGTCCCCAGTGTTTTTCTGCAAGCCCAGGGGCGGCTCAGCCTGGGCGAGGGTGGCTGCTGGAAGCCAGGCTGGAAAAGGGCGGGTACCCGCAGTCAGGCTAAGCCGTGCCCCTCCTTACTCAGGTCTGGCCTGGAGATGAAGCAGCTCTGGAATCAATTTTAAAGCGAAGAAGCCAGACTCTGAGTCTGTGGCGATGCTCCGGTGGGGGTGGTCGCTGGAGGAAAGGCGGGGGGGTGAGGGGACGCGCTGGGGGAGAGGGAGTGAGGAGGAAGAGGCAGCCAGCACCAGGCACCTCGAAATGGCCTCATGTTGAATCCTTAGCCAAGGGCCCTGGGCCAGCTGAGTTTGTCAAGAGTGTGCAATTTCACATTAATTGGTCGGGGAAGATTTCTCTGTTAAGGTCACATTTGGGCAGAGACTTGGAACAGTGAAGGAGGGAACCAGGCAGACAATGGGTAAAGTTCAATCCCCTGGCCCTGAGGCAGGAGCACACTTTGTATAGGCTGGAGTAAGAAAAAAGAGGCTGGTAAGGCCAGAACCTAAAGGATCAGGTAGGAAGTGAAGGTCAGAGAGGTGGTGGGAGGTGAAGCCATGGGGTCCTGCACACCTGGGGAGGACTTTGGTTTTACAATGTGGTTCGTGGGCTCCCAGAGCAGACACATGTGACTTGGGTTGTAAAGAATAGCTCTGGCTGTTTTGTTGAAAATAATTTAAGGTTGCAAGTGTGGAGATTATTGACATAAGATATGTGGATAGTGACGATAATTTGTTCTTGGTTGATTATGTTGGTGAGTGGTGGCATAGGGTAGAATAGAGCTGATGGAATTTTCTAAAAGACTGGATATGGGAGAATGAGTGGAGTCAAGGATGACTCCAAAGTTTTAATTAGTGACAGGGAGAATGGAGTTTTCATTTAATAAAATGGGGGAAGACTGAAGCTGCAAAGGTTTTGGAGCCAGGGCAACATCAAGGGTAGATTTTGTCATGATGTAATTGAGGCTGCAGTCAGATACGTGTGCTGGAAGTGCAATGCTTGAGATACAAATCTTGCTTGTGTCTTGAAGTTCTCCCCTTCAGTACTCTAAGCCTTTAGAAGGTCTTCATGGTCCCTGGCCAGCTTGGCTTAGCAGTTGTTACAGAAAACCGGAATAATCAAACCATGCTTGGAGAGTTTGGAGTTATGTTTATTATGCGTGGGTCCAGAGGAAAATGTTTCAAATTCTGGGCCTCAACATGCAGAAATTTTCCATATTTACATGTTTTCACCTTTTTTTGTCTCCCAAATCTGGGATATTTTCCACCCCTTTGCAAGTTCTTAAAGGGTCCCTATGTGCTAAGGCCTTGAGACCTCAACCAAAGACCTGGCCTGATGCCAGCACTGATAATTTTGTCCAGGGAAGGCTTAATGGCCTCTCTGAAATGAGAATAGTCTCATTTTCCTTATTACTTAAGCAAGCAAACATTTACAGAAGCCAATAGCAAGGTTAAATTTTAAAAAGCAGTTTTTATATAAGATGGATGCTTCAGTTAGAGCTTTGGCCAGCATATTGAAGGGTCTTGGGTTTCATTCCAGTCAAGAGCATGTACGTCAGTTGCAGGCTCAATCCCCAGCCAGTCAAGCAGTTGATGTTTTCCACTTTTTCTCCCTCTCTCTTCCTATAAAAGTCATTGGAAAAAATATCTTCAGCTGATAAAAAAAATAATAAATCTCTGAGTGCAAAATATAGGATGATGGAATTCCAAAGCTAAGACAATCTTTATTTTACATACAAGGAAACTGAAATTCGGAGGGGTAAAGAACTTGCCAAACATGAAGTAGTTGGTTGTTGCAGAGCTAGAACTAAATTGTAAGATTCCAGGTATTTTACCTACACTATAGAAATAATGCTGTTATTTCTGTTCTATTTTGATGGCCCAAATTTTGGTAGATTGTGCAGGTTAGTGAATATTAGTCATGTTCAGTTATAGCAGAGGAGAAGTGGTTCAACAGTGGACAGATCAATATCATTCACCATGGATTTTCTAGCCTTCTCTCCTTTTCATCCTCTTTTTCTGGGATTTTTAGTTTTATTAGCTAATACATAAAATAGTTATATCAGGGACCCTCTATTGCTTTGGAAGGAAGTGTATACATCAGGCAATCTCCAAGCATTGTGAACCTCATCAGTCTTCTTTTGCTCTTCAGATCAACAATAAATTGTTCTTATAAAAAAAAAACATAGTTTGATGCTCTGCCGGTATGACCTATAAACCAGGAGGTCATGGGTTCGATTCCGGTCAGGGCACATGCTCGGATTGTGGGCTCCATCCCCAATAGGGGGTGTGTAGGCGCATCTGATTAAGTCATCATTGATGTTTCTATCTCTCTGACTTGTACTTCCTCTCTGAATTCAATAAAAAATATGAATAAAATTTAAAAAGTACGCAGTTTGAGAAACCACTTGAAATTTTCTTCCTCTTAACATACTTGCCTTTCAAATAAGCAAGCTGAATTTAACTGCCTGGTTTTCCATTTCAATGAACTAATTGAGTAAATCAGGCTTTCTAGCTCAAGAATTCACATTGTGCTCTTTCTCCTAGAAAAGGGGAGGCTGGCATTCTAGCATAGAGAGCAATCTGCTGATGGCCAGGCACTGCTTTCATCTTCGTAGGACAAGCTGTCATTCCTGCAACACAGAGTCTGGAGCTCTGTCTGTTGTAGCAGTCCCCTTCTCCCAAGACAGGCATGCAGGACATGGATTTGAAGCATGAGGCTAAAGGACCATGAAATAAAATCAGCTGTTTTTATCTAGAGCAGCAATTTTGAACCAATGTGCCTACAGAATTTTTAAAACAGGCAATACCTGACTATATACTCCAGTAAAAAACGACAACAGTCAACACAACAATAGCTGCCCAATGTGAATGTCCTGTCTTGAACCATAAAAACCAATATATCAGTAATATAATAGAATTGCATTTTATTGATCATGTTGCATAATAAGGTTGCATCTGATTGGTTAATTCTTGGTACCAGAAATTCTTATATAGAAGCGTAGGCATTTGATTTTTTAAAAAGTCACCTTGGAGCAAAACGGATAGGTAATTACTATTATTATGATTTTTTTTGTAAATCAATCAAAATTACACCTATTTTTTGTCATATTGGCAAAACATATTTTTTTTGGTGTGCTGCAGAAAATTATTAATTAGTTTTTGTGTGTCATGACATTAAAAATGTTGAAAATTGCTGTTCTAGATCAATCAGATTCTTGATCATTACCCCTGAAGCATAGAAGATCATTGCAGCCAGGAATTACTTGATTGTGAAGCATCAGAGTAAGAAAATTGCTTTGAAAACCTGAATAATCATATGGAGATTAAGCAGCCCAAGTGTGTCATCATCTCCATGACACATTACACTGTCACAGCCAGCATATTCACTTTCCATCTATGTGATCAAGCTTGTTTTCTCCTCCGTCTTCTCTTACTGTCCATATGGGGACAAATTCCCCATCTGTTCATTCCAGTTTATAATTTCAGTAATTATAACAGTTTGATAGTGTTTCACCTTTATCACAATGCTGAGAGCTAGGATATCATGCATCTCACATATTTTATAGATAAAATAAGAGCACAGTTTATGACAGTTGGTTTTCCTCAGTTCAGATGTCATTTCCCCTTTAATATCTTAAGGACAATTTCCCATGGTCAAGCTAATGTCCTATTTTGGATTCTAGCACCCAAATCTCATGCCTCAATTATTACAGTAGTTTCCTAACTGGTCCTTTTGTCCTAAATTCCTCCTAGCCAACCTATATTCAACATAGTAGCAAGAGTGATTTTTTTCCCCTGAATATATCTGCATTACACTTTTACTCTCCAAAGCTTTATACTTACTGTGGCTTACAAGGGCCTTCTTGATTGGATTCTACCTCTTTTTGACCCCAGTCTCCTCTAGCCCATTCTGTTCCCATCACCTTGGCCTTGTTATTCTACAAACATGTCAAACAAGAGTTTGTTTTAGAGCCTTTACACTTGCTGTTCTTTCCACCTGGAATGCTTCTCTCATACATATCTGCCTATCTCTCATAGCTCTGAAAGCTTCCTTCTGTAGTTTTGGAATAATTCCTTCCTCTTCTGACCCTCCCTTGTTCTCTTGGACCATTTCTGTTTTGAATTTTTTTCTCAAGCCTATTTCACCTATGTCAGGACTTTACTGCTGATATTTATTTTGCCCAAAGCCAATTTTTAAACAAAACAACCTCACCACAGATTGCTTACACTGACTCATATTTAAGTGGGAAGAATCAAATATCAATTCATTTGGTTCTAGAGCTGACCTGTCTCCTGCAGGAACTGGATGCTCAACCAGCATCTGTTGATTATGATTTGGTGGCCTGCTCTTCAAGAAAGGACAAAGTATACTACTACCATTAAAGATTATTATTGTCAACTCATTACATTTATTTTCATAATCTAAATTGTTTGGGGCTGTAGTATTATGGTTTTGAAGCTATTGAAGCAACTGGAGCAAACGGTTTATGGTACTCATAGACAGGGGGGAACTGTTTGCAGAAAAATGGTGCAAATGAAAAATGCCAAAGTGTCCATAGTGTCCATGTTATACATAGTCATAGTGATGAAATTGAAAAGTGGGAATCATATACAATATACTAGAGGCCCAGTGCACGAAACTTGAGCACGGGAAGAGGGGAGGTCCCTTAGCCCAGCCTCCGCCCTCTCACAATCTGGGGCCCCTAGGGTAGGGTTCCTAGGCCTAGCCAGTGATTAGGGCCTATCAGGGCTTTCCTTCCCTTGGCTACTAGCAGCTGGTCCTGCCCCCAACCCCTGCCACTGCCACTGCTTGCCATCTGTGTGGCGCTATTTCCCCCACGCCCACCATGGGTCACCTCCCTCTGTGGGTGACAGGTATGGTGTGCGATTATTTGGCTGGCCTAGGCCTCCCTTTGCAGGGCAGTGGCTTGGGCATCCCTCTGCAGAGTGATCGTGGGGCAATGTGGGTTCCGTGACCAATTGCATCACATCTGCCTTGGCTGGCCTAGTGCCAGTGTGTGTCATAGTGTGGTCTTCCAGATGGTTCTACTCTTTGGTCCTGTGGTCAATTTGCTTGTATTATTATAGATCGGTTACTAAATGATATTATGCTTTTATTATTATAGATGGGTTACTAAATGATATTTTCAGAATGGTCCCAGCCAAATTTGTACATATAAAAAGTTGAAGATATGCCGAAGTATAATTATTATCTAAGATAGTGAGGATATTGGTGAATATTCTACAATGCCAATATTCAACAATGAATATTTGTTACACTTAGAATTTTAAAATTAAAATATATATATATTTTAAAAAGTCCTACCAATGCATGACTTTCCTCTCATGTATATAAGTCATTTCTCTGAATGTATATTGTGCTTGCTAGGTTGTTGTGGTTGTCTGCCAAGATTTGGTAGAAAAACCAAGTAAATAATGTGAAACCAAGGGTCTGTCTGACCATTGTCATGCAAAAGGATGGAAATGGAAAGAAGTGTCAAGTTTTCAGATAATGTTAATGTGAGTAAGGCACACGTCTTTAACATTATTAATTACTAGAGGCCTGATTTGCATGAAATTAGTGCAAGAGTAGGCCTTTGTCCCCCCCAACCCCCTCGCCTCCTACTCCCTCCCCCCAAAAGCTGCTGGCACTAGCTTCCCTCTGGCACTCAGAACCCGGGCTTTTCTCCTATCCCCAGATTGGTCCTGAAGGTCATCCAGAAGGACATCCACTCTAATTAACATATTATGCTTTTCTTATCATAGATTCTCATTCTTTGACAAGTCTTTCTTTTCTCTTCAGTAAGAATTCACTTCCACAAAATTCAAGGAAGAGGTAGATATTTTGAAAGATCTCTTTCACTTTTTCTTTCTTGGCATTATTTTTTCCATCCTTTAATGAGAATATTGAAATACATGTGTCTTCCTGGAAATGAAAAGCAAATTCTTCACAAATAATGTAAGGCAAAGCAGTTTTCTAATTGTCAATAAGAAAGTAACAAACTTTATAAACATTGGTGGCTATTTCATGGGTGGCAGATGAAGAATAGAGCTGGATATCTGATTTCCAGATGATTTGATTCTATTTAGAATGCTCATTGTAAATGTCAAAGGAATGAACTCAATGGAGTAGACATGTTTATAGGTACATGGTCATTATTACCATAAGCTGGACAATACAATAATATGGCCACTCAGAGAACCAAGATGGCAGCATAAGGTATACACGTGAACGTTCTGCTTCTCAAAACCACACCAAAATTACAACTAAAAGACAAAACAACTATCCTCCAGAACCACAGGAAAGCTGGTGGAGTGGAAGTTCTACAACTAGAAAAAAAGAAAAAAAGTGCATCCATACCTGGTAGGACGTGTAGAGGCTCAGAAAGGCAGATGTATGGAGATGCGTGTGAATCGGGCTGGCATGCACTGTTTTTTTCAATTGGGAGGGAATTACAAATTCCTGACTGCTCTGAACTCCAGTTTCCAGTGAGATTCTGGGGACCCAGACTCATACAGGGAGAAACTGGACTGTCTGCCATCAGATCAGAAAGGGAGGGTGGCTTTCTCACAGAGGTGCACACAGTAATCGTTTACTGCACTGGGGCACAGGACACGGGACACGGAACAGAACGCAGAAACACAGAGACGCAGAGAGGGCTGACTGGCAGCCATCACTGTTTGCCAGGCCCTAGTGATTCCCTGAGATCCCACCCTGCCCAATTTACAAACCCACCAAGCTTTGTGCAGAGGCTTTTGCAAATGAATGGCCTGCTCTCTGGCAGCTTAACCTTACAAATTGCAACTGGGTCAGACAACTCCAAAACTTCCAAACTCCAAGCAAAGAGGGGAAATCTGCAGATCTCCCTATAGCTCCTGCTGGGTGGCCTCAGATAGTAGCTGACTTGCACCTCCCTAGAGATCCAGGAACCAGAGTACCTAGAGGTCAGTGTGAGATGACACCAGATTTCAACTTCTCACATATATAAGTGACACATTCAAGAGGCAGATATGGTGAGCACCAAAGCCCCACTGAAGCAAGTCCTGCCCCATAGGGTTGTCTCCAGCACAGCAATTCTTCCATTATAGACACAGCTAATCCTCACAGTTAATTGGCCTGGAGGTCAATTCCTTGCAGTGTACCAATAGCAATCAAGGCTTAACTACAAGACTGTGTACCTAGCCCACAAAGGGGTGCACCAAGAGTGTCCACCTCAGGTGATTGGGGACGTGAAGCTACTCGGCCCTAAACGACAACTAGCACACAAAGCCAACCGATCAACACACGGAAGCAGCCAAAATGCAGAGACAAAGAAACATGAAAGAAATGGAGGAAAGCAAACTACTGGACATAGAGTTCAAAACCCCATTTATAAGGATACTCAAGAATCTTCTATAAACTGCCGAGAAACTTAGTGAGACCTCTGAGAAACTTAGGAAGACCATAAAGGATCTTAATGAGAATGCCAAAAAAATGGAAAAGGACCAGTCAGAAATTAAGCATACACTATCTGAAATAAAGAATAATATACAGAAATCCAACAGCAGACTAGAGGACCCCAAGAATCAAAGCAAAGATTTGAAATATAAGGAAACAAAAAACATCCAACCAGAAAAACAAAAAGAGAAAAGAGTCCAAAAATGTGAAGATAGTGTAAGGAACCTCTGAGACAACTTCAAGCGTACCAACATCAGAATTATGGGAGTGCCATAAGAAGAGAGAGAGTAAGATACTGAAAATCTATTTGAAGAAATAATGAATGAAAACTTTCCCTACCTGGTGAAAGAAATGGTCTTACAAGTCCAGGAAGTGAACAGAACCCCAAACAAAAGGAACCCAAAGAGGACCACACCAAGACACATAATTAAAATGCCAAGGGAAAAAGACAAAGAGAGAATCTTGAAAACAGCAAGAGAAAAACAACTAGTTCTACCTACAAGAGAGTACCCATACGACTGTCAGCTGATTTCTCAACAGAAACTATGCAGGTCAAGAGGGAGTGGCAGGAAATATTCAAAGTGATGACTAGCAAGATTATTCTACCCAGCAAAACTTTCATTCTGAATTGAAGGTCAGATGAAGAGCTTCACAGACAATAAAAAGCTAAAGGAGTTCATCACTACCAAACCAGGATTATATGAAATGCTGAAAAGTATTCTATAAGAAGAGGAAGAAGAAGAAAAAGGTAAAGATAAAAATTATAAACAACAAAGTGATAACAAATACATACCTATCAACAAGTGAATCTAAAAATCAAGTGAATAAAATATCTGATGATCAGAATAAATCCTTATTCTATTATATTCTGGTGAATATAATAGAATCAGGATTATAGAAAGGGAATGGACTGACAATTCTCAGGGGGAAGGGGGTGTGAGGGGTACGGGAAGAAATTGGACAAAAATCTTACACCTGTGGATGAGGACAGTGTTGAGGGGTAAGGGCATGTGGTGGGGCATGGGGAATCAGGTTGAGGTGAGCTATGGGGGAAAAAAAAAGAGAAACATCTGTAACAAACTGAACAATAAAGATTTATTTAAAAAAATAATATGTCCACTCAATATATATTAGAGGCCCGGTGCATGAATTCTGGCTAGGGGGAAGGGACATGGGCAGTTGGTTTGCCTGCCTGCTGGTGTGCTGGTGGAGGGGACAATTTACATATTAGCCTTAAAAAGGTACATATATATATTTTATTGATTTTTTTCACAGAGAGTAAGACAGAGGGATAGAGAGTTAGAAACATTGATGAGAGAGAAACATTGATCAGCTGCCTGCTCACCTCCTATTGGAGATGTGCCCACAACCAAAGTACATGCCCTTGACTGGAAATGAATCTGGGACAATTCCATCCGCAGGCTGATGCTCTATCCACTGAGCCAAACAGGCTAGAGCTGCATATTAGCCTTTTATTATATAGGATTATATAGGATATACACTGAGTGGCCAGCCAGATTTTTATGCGTTCAGAGATCATAATAATCTGGCCACTCAGTTGTAATGCCCAGGAAAGGAAATTGCACCACAAGCTATGATAGTAACATATTATAGTGGGTGTGTTGTGGAAGTGACATAACCAAATTTCTCAAAGTTCTAACATATTATGTTCAAGGCATGCTTTATGAGAACTGTCCAAATCTGTCTAATTGCTGATGCTTAGAAAGAATTTAATCATCTGATGCAATTAAAATAACTTAATCAATTTAACTCAATTGAAATTCTTTGGTTGTTAGAATTGCCAAGGTGCAAATTGTTGGTCAAAGATGATAGGCAGATGCATGTTGCTATACCCAAGAGAACCAGTTATATATTATAGGTCACTAACTAATAGAAGAAACATTCATTTATTTGCTCATTGTCTTTTTAAGAGTCTGAGAAATGGAAAAATAAAGACATGGAGTATCTCAAGCACTGATTAGAATCTTAATACTATATTCTATTAAATGAAAAGAATTTCAGAAAATACAGATACAGTCAGGCACAGGATAATGGCAACTAGACGTAGCTCAGATAACTGATGTTGAACCTGAAGTTTTTTTCCAGTTATAAAGCAATGAGTTTTAAGTTAACACTATCAGAAGTTAATTCTTAAATAAACTAAAAAATTAATAATGGGGACTGGATTCATTCCAGAGGTGAACAAATACAGAATACATATTTGCTATCCGATATAATAAAAGCCTAATATGCTAAGTGTCTGGTCATCCATTCAACCAATCAAAGTGTAATATGCTAATGACATGCTAAGGCCATTCAACTGCTCACTATGAGTACACTGATGTACACCAAGGGTCAGACAGTTGACCAGTTGACCAGTTGCTATGATGTACACTCACCAACAGGGGACAGATGCTCCGACTGGTAGGTCAGCCTGCTGCTGGGGTCTGGCCTATCCGGGCTGAGTGAGACAGGCTGGACATGCCCTGGAGCCTTTCTGTGCCCCCTTTTTCCCCCTCTCCCCCCGTGGGCTGGCTGGACCCCACTGTGCACTAATTTGTGCACTGAGTCTCTAGTATTTTCTATAAAGTATGTAGTAGAAAAGGTGTGGGTCTGACAAAAGAAAGCCTGAGTTCTAATTTTTATGTCCAAACTTCTGCAAAAAATGGCAGTAAAAGTAATTCCTATACATATGCTTCTTAGGAAGATACAATGATTTGTTACAGGCAAAGTGACTGGTCTGTAGCAAACTGAACAGATGTTATTATTGTGATGAACTATTTGGGCTTAAGTATTTATTTCTCTAAAGGTCTTGGGAAGAGGGAATACAGATTTATGTGACTCCTCAGAACTTGCACAACGGGTAAAAGTTATAGGGGGTCAGATTTTGGACAGTAGAAAGTAGGCTTTGCAAATAGTAAAGGCTGTTGGTGGGTGCCTTATAACAAACAAACTTTCTGTCACTGTAGATACTCCTTTTCAACCATGAAAAAGGGATTCAATAGCAGAAGCTCATTCAATTTTCAGGAACTTATGACTTCAAATAGCAAAATTGAGTTTAGTGTAAAGGTATCTAACTTTTTTACTTCTTGGTTTGCTATAGATAGATTTTCTGTGTTTCTCTCATAGACATAGCAACTCAATATATGCTAATATTTTATTTAATATATTTAAAATTAATAATAATAGCAAGAAGAATTTACCATTTGTAAGGCACCTACTGTTTGTCTATTATGACATTTGTAATTTTATTTAGGCCATTCAGGAATCCAGTTGAGGAATAGCTAGGCAACTTTAATCAGAAAGAAATCTGGAGAAGATGATAGACAGCTTCCTCTTTTTTTTTTTTTATAAAATAGATACTCACCCAATCTATGATTTTTCTGGAGGAGATTATGAACAATTAAAATTGAGAAGCCACAATGTGAGCTGGTAATTTTATCATGTTCACTAAAGTTCCTTTAAGAGATGAGAACCTATTAGACAAGGATACTAATTTCATTGGCGTCTCTTTTAGCTGTTATGGCATACTCTCTTCTGACTGAGAATTTCAAAAGATACAGCCTATGGTATTTGCAGCCAACCTCTGATTTTTGATCCTATAATCTCAATGCATAATCCGGAATTTCCTACCTCTGCCTTCTGGAGATAATACTGTCACTTGAGTTCTTGGATTCATGATTCTGTGCTCTCCTCCTCTCTATTTCCCCCATCTGCCTGCAATCCTTACCCCAAACAAGACCATAGACATGGGGGCCTATATAAGTGGTCTAACTTCCACTTAGGTCTTAAGAACAATTACCCTCCCCTTAAATATTATACACACACACACACACACACACACACACACACACATGATTTTTGATCTAATTTATTGTTAGTTTTTTTCTTTCAACTATGTTCTAAGACAAAAATGCTAACCAGATCAACAGAAATGATTTAAGGATAAGTGCCTTAAGTTAATCATTTATTGAAAAGACAATGTGATAACTTCAAAATACTTTAAATAAGAAGTTAAAGAAAACTGAAAATCTTGTGTTGTGGTATTAAGAATGCTTAATATGGATTTGAGGATTTAAATTTTTCTTCATAGGCTTAACACAAAACTATTTTTTTCTGTTCTTCTCAATATTGTTTTAAATTATTTGCATCAAGAAACTCTTATGCCCCAGAATTGTGTAAATGGATTATTGGTGTCTAAGCAGTGTACACTGATGAAGAAATGTATGTTCATATGAGTTCAATATATTGATATTATATTCTGGTAAACTCATTGTAATTGTAATTTGTATTAAAATAATCTCAAAGGAAATTAATGTTCTAATTAATTTCTTATCTTCAAAAAAACTACATTCTGCACCTATAACTTTGATTCAATTTAAAATCCAATACTTTCAACAATTGTTCTTTTTTTAATCCTCACCAGAGGATATGTTTTATTGATTTGAGAGAGAGAGGATGTGTGGGGCACAGGGGGGAAGAGAAAGAGAGAGAGAGAGAGAGAGAGATATCAGTTATTTTCCCTAGGTGATATCTGAGACCAGGGATCGAATTTGAGACCTAGGTATGTGCTCTGATTGAGAATCAAACCCACAATCTTTTGGTGAATGGGATAATGGTCCAATTAACTGAGCCACCTGGCCAGGGCTCAACAGATGGTTTGGATCAGCTTCTATGTACTTGTTGCAGTTCAAGGCATGTTCATTGATGTTATGTCATTGAGTGACCTCAAAGCCCTTTGAAGAGTGTGTTAACATCCACCACTATTTTACAGATAAAGAAATGGAAGCTTTCTTAGAGAGTTTGGGATGCTGTAAAAGCCTGGTGGCTTATTAACCATGTATATTTATTTCTCATAGTTCTGAAGGCTGGAAGTCCAAGATCAAGGCACCATGATTCAGTGACTGGTCAGAACCCACTTTCTGGTTCACAGATGGCTGCCTTCTCAATGTTTTTACATTGTGGAAGGGGCAAGGGAGCTATCTGGGGTCCCTTTTTAAGGGCACTAATCCCATTCCTGGAGACCCCACCTTCTAAATGCCCAAAGTCCAAGTACCATCACATTTGGCACTAAGATTTAATATATAAATTTGAAGATGACAAATATTCAATCTATAGCAGAAGTTTAGAGGAATAATAAAATGGACCCAACACACAGATTTTTACTACCTTATTCTTGGAACTTGAACTCAAATACAGTGCTTTTGCCAATGCTCTACATGTCTAAGGGTTGAAGAGCCCTGGAAGTGGACAAATCTTATATATTTAAAGTAATAATTCACTTAAAATAGATTTCATTTCCTTTTGAGAAAGTTACATAAACCACTAGGAAAAAATAACTTGAGCCAAACTGGAACAACCAACCTATTTGTTGTGGAAGCAAATATCCCAATGTTTTAATACACTCACTGGCAATAGAAGGCAGTGTGCCCAAAATAACTTTTCTTTTCCATTGCATATTAAAGTTACCATGAGAGAAGTGTTTGCTACATTTTTGTACACTGTAAGCTGCTGTGATAGAAGAAATCATTTATTTTTTTATCTGAATGATTTATTCTTCTCATGATTCAAACAGTACCATTGCATGATTTTTAACATGTGAAGAAAGTTGTAAGCATATTAGATGAAAGATTTGTGGCATAACTATTTCTTTCAATCTGAAAAGAAAGAACACAGCAGACCTTCCTTATAAATTGAGAGGGCCACAATGGATGGATTTGAGGGGCAGTGTAGTTATAAGGGGTTAAGAGTACATGTTTTAGAGTGGAAAGTCTGGGTTAAATCCCATCTCTATTAGTTATTCTGGTGACCCAGGGAATGTTGTGTGTGTTTTAAATGTTCTCTGCTTCAGTTTCCTTATGTTTGAAACGTGAGAACTAATTAGCTTAATACACCAAGCTAATTGGCATCTTTAAGGCAATCTACTGGAAATGTAGATTATATTTTTTAAAGGCTTAATGTCATTATAGCCAGAGGCTGATTGTAGTCAGAGAAAAGGTACTCTAATTTCCTAAACACTTGGAGGTTTGTGCTTAGTTTTAGCTATAGTCTCTGTTGCTGAATACATTTGGAAACATGAATTTCAAATTTGCTTCTTCTTTAAACAGTAGTATAACAATTGGCATTGACAACATAATTAGTGGATTACAGAAGAGAAGATCACTATATCCCCAGGACTAAGTCTACAATACATATTTAAGTTATTGAATCAATCAAGCAATTTGATACATTTATAAATGTCCACATGGCTTATCAAAGTTATGTTGTTCTATTATATTGCAAGAAGGAAAAGCGGTGGAAAGTGTTATTTCATTCTTTCCTTCTTGGAAAAAAAAAGTGAGATGGTTGAAAATGAAGTTGGGAGCTGAAGGGACAAGTCTCTTGTGCTGGCCTTGTGTCTGGAGGGGTGTTGCTGATGGATTCTATTATATTAAACAGTGTGCCCTTCTAAAAGGGGTTTCTAAACTCTGACAACTCAGAGGCCAGCACCAGTAAGTGAGCTGATTTTAGTAGTAGACAGAAGAATATTTTTACAATATATTTGTAGGTACTTAAGCTTACCATATAGATTCAGCCTCTGTTTCCCTTTCAGATAACAGCTCCCAGACTCTTCTGTGGGCAAAGCTGCTGCATCACTGGGGTTAGTCTTAGTGGGACTATCATTCAGAGTGCTTCTTCCTTTGCTGGCCCAGATGTCAGGTCAATGCATCCTCTGTTTCAGAACTTCCAAAGAAGTGATTCAAAGGGTTGAGTTCAGTGAGCCCTGTGGTTGCATGCCACTTCCTGCTACCTCAGTTCCTGGGGCTGTCCCAGTTGGTCTTTCCCAGCACCTGCCTCTTTGAGTTTTCCTTCCATCCTGAGACCTATTGTATCCTTCCAATATTCTCTTTTTAATTTTATATAACTAAAGTAAGTTTAATTTTATAAAACTAGAGTAAGTTTTTTGCTGATGATATTTTAAAATCCTGTTTCATGGATATTATTGCTTCATTAAAAATTAGTATTTTTACATAAAACATAAATACAAGTGATATGCAGATATCAAATGACTAAAGGATGGGGAAAATCATTACAAATATTGACATTCCCAATAAGTTTCCTGGTTACATTTAAAAATTAAAATAGGCATTTTGAAAAGCCATTTAGAAGAGTATCCAGGATTATATTACTAGGATGATCCTACTGATAAGAAAAAAACAAGAACTTGAAACAAATAATGCATTAATTAATAAATTATTAATAGTTTTCAAGGCCTAGAACAGATATAATATAAAATATTTGTATTATTTCCTTGGTGAAGATCAGGCCTTTAAATGAAACACAACACTTAAAGTGTGAATATCAGATAATCTATTTTTCTTTTTATAAGTTAGGTATTTTACTTATTTTTGACATTATTTTCCCAATTAGTAAAACACCTAACATGTAAATCTCCATCAGTCATATCAAGAATCTGCATCTGCACTGCAGGCCCTCACTAGATAGCTCAGTTGTTGGTAATAGCACCTCTCTAATACACCAGGGTGTGGGGTTGATCCCTAGTCAGGGCACATACAAGAACCACTAATGAATGCATAAATAAGTGGAATAGCAAATTAATGCTTCTCTCCCCTCTTCTCCTTTCTCTCTTTCTCAAAAATCCATTTTAAATAAAGAATCAGTGCTGCAGGTGTGTGTGTGTGTGTGTGTGTGTGTGTGTGTGTGTGTAAATCAGATATTTCATTAGTACATATACTATTATTTCAGTCTTATTTCTTCTGGACATTGTTATAAACCCTATGTGGTCCTTTGTGTCCCAACTCCAAGGAAGAAGTTATGGCTCCTTTATATGTCCCTCTTACCTTGAGGATCTCTGAATTCTGGGTTAGGATGGAAATACCTGGAGACTGAAGACTTCTAGCCCACCAATTTTACCTTTTTATCTGATGCTTTTTTTTAAATTCCTAAACTATAATTTTGAACTTTTGGGATGAAGGTTAGACTAAGTAAAGATTTTGACACCTGAAAATGTTTTCAGTTGGTTACGTTTCCCCAGAATTCACTCTCAGGAAAATACTGATAAGAAATGCAGGTTGTCTACAATCTCCCAAATAATGTACTCTTAGGAAAGAAAGAGCCAGGTAGTGAAGGTTTCCCTTTGAAATGACATTACACTAAGCAATCAATTGTTTCCAATATGACCTTTATTGAGCAAGTACTGCTGTGACATTTAGCATCAATCAGCGAAAGGTTGCAAACTGTGCATGTCAACAAGGTTCTCCCATGAAAGAAAGTCCATTTTAAATGCACCAGTGAGGTAAACTTAATTATTCATATACAGCTTTCTTAAGGCTAAGAGAGTCCTGTGTTTCATTTATTTTTGGCTCAGTTTGTTCTTTGCATTCATTATACATCTCAACACATCCCCCTTGTGAATGCCTCCCTTCCAGCAGGTTAGTAAATTGGCCAATTCCCCAGGTACATACGATATCATGCATTGGAACCCCCAAAGACTGAGGAGGGAGCATCCTGAGCTTGCATGCAGTTCCCTCATATTGCACAATGTAAAATACAATGTCTGGAATCCCCATGGGAGAACCCCGTTCTATTTTGAAGCTGTCATTAACATGCATTTTGAAATTGTCATATGGCTTAACCTTTTGAATAAACTAAAATTATTAGTCACCTTGGGAGACTTCCTTTACTATGGCATGTGAAGTGACCTTCTCTACCTTTTTAGTAGACACTAATTTCTCTTCAAAGGTCTCCTCATGCTCTTCTACCTTTTGAGTGACAGTGACAGATTTAGTGATATATTTGGTAGCACCATCTCCCCCTTCACTGGTGATTTTTTCTATTGTTTTCGTCACCATCACTTTTTCCTCACTTTTATCATCCCCCTTCTTTTCATCTGCTGGACTTAAGTCTAGGCCATTGGTGACAACACCTCTCTCCTCTTCTCCCCCACTACCTTTCTCTTTTGTTTCCTGCTCTTCCTCCTCCTTTCCTTCCACCTCCCCATTGATGGCTATGTCTTCCTTTGTGGATTCCTTTGAGCCTTGATCACTGCCTTCCTCCTTGCTCCCTCCCTCCACTTCTGCTTTCTCCTTCTGCTGCTGAGGCTTCTCCTCCTCTTTGGCACCTTTCTCCATGCTCACCTTTACTGATTTGGTGATGGTTACAACCTCCTGCATAACTTCCTCCTTTACCGGGGATGCAGCTTTCTTCTTCTCTACCACGTCTTTCAGCTTCTCCTCCGTTTTCTCTACCTTCTCCTCCTTTTTCTCTACCTTCTCCTCCTTTTTCTCCACCTTCTCCTCCTTAGGAGCTTCCTTTACTGCTTCTTTCTTTCCTTCCTCCACTTTCCCTTCTTTTCCTTTCTGCTCATCTTTCCCAGCTCCAGCTAATGCTTTTGGCTTTACCTCTTCCACTGGTGATTTTGGCATGGGGGACTTGGCCTTCTCCTGCTTTTCCACCTTGGTTTCTGCCACCAGCTCCACCTTGGTGACTACTTCTTCCCTCTTTTCTTCGGATTTCTTTTCTTCCTTAGTTTCAACTTCCTCTCCTTCACCTTCTGCCTCTGTCTCTCCTTCTTCCTGCTCATCTTCTTCTTTTTCACTAGAACCTTCCTTCTCAGACCCCCCTTCTTCAGCTTGATCTGATTTAGCACCCTCATCTTCCTCCTCCTCTTCTTCCTCCTTGTCTCCTTCTTCCTCTCCTTTAAATTCAGGTGTGGTAGCTTTCACTGGAGACTTTTTGGTTGCTATCACTTCATCAGCTTCTTGTTGTTCTTCCTTTTCTTCCACCTCTTCTTCTTCCTTTTCTTTCATGGAAACTGCTAATTCCTCTGCAATGGCTGTCAGGGCCTCTTCCATTTCTGACTTCTCATCTTCCACTTTGGTTTCTTCTATGATCTCCTCGACAAATTTATGTTGGACCTTTAGCTTGGGAGCCTCTACCTTAGTTTTCTGAATCTTACTGGATATTGTGATGGAGGGCTGTCGGTGTGTATACAGTGGTCCAGTGATGCTTCCTGAAAATGTGCTAAATCTGGTCTCTTCACCTTCCAGCAGTTTTCTAAGAAGATAATCAAAGAAGGCAAGACATAATTAAAATCACATTGGGCCTTCTGAGCTTCATTACATAATGAAGATACTTCTGAGTAAGGATAAACACATAAATGAAGATACTTCTGAGTAAGGATTAACACATAAATAAAGGATCCCATCAAGTTGGTGTAATACCTGCTATCATTTTATTGATATATTTTGTCATATTCAGTAATAGGTACTCATGGGCCATTAGCCAATCCCCTGCTGCAGTAACTAATCACTCCTGATGGCCTACTAATAAGAACCAGCCACCAAGCTCCCTGAGCTACATCAGTCCATTTGATGCAACATTAATATGTTGAAAAGCTCTGTAGTGGGCAAAAATATCTTAGTGATCTTCCTGAGCACTGGAACTTTCAGGATGTATATTAAATATCTTTCAGCAAATATAATGTTAAAAATGTATTTGGAATCTATCAGAACTCAGGCTCTATCTATCTATCTATCTATCTATCTATCTGTCTCTATCTCTATTTCTTATCAATCTATAGCAAAGTGCTAATTTGGGTGCATTAAGTTATAAATTGAGTTGCAATTTTAATCATAAAGTCTTTTTCAATGTAATTATTCTGTTTTCTGCAAAGTAAGATAACTCTGTGGGTTCACTTTATTTTTATAAAATTATAATGACCTTATTAGTAATAGAAACATTGTTGAGTCAATTATTTTCTCCTGTGAACTTAATCAACAGCAAGGCAATATTAGTTAGTAGACCTATAATCTCTTTCTCTGGCTGCATATATACATCTAAAGATGTAAATGCATTAAAATTATGACATATCCATAAATTTATACCTTGAGATCTAAATATATGTATGTATATATCATATATGACCTATATATAGACATATAATCTATATTATGCAGCCTAAGATAAAATATAATACATCTAAATTATCTATATAGTTATATATATGCACACATATATATTTTGATATATCAATCTATATCTATTCTCAGCCAGATGATGGCAACAGTAAGCTATAACAGAGAAACAGAGACATTGAATGTGTTGGTGTTTGTCCTTGACACTAAAATTGAGAAGCTGAAACCACTAGAAAAATATTAAATACTAAAACTACTAAATATTAAATACTAACATGGTTTTGCTTTAAACATTTGGAAAACACTTTTCACTAAAATAAAAAGTTTAAGCATAAGCATTGAAATTAATCTGAGCACCTCCCAAAGCCCCCTCCTGTAATTCGTATCAATTTCAATTAATGCTTACTCTTTTAAAGCTGTGTAAAAAGTGGAAAATTCACATTTGTAATTCTTTAGAATAATTTGTTTTTTAATTTGAAAAGCAAATAGGCACTGATTTAAGATGCCTGAAACCTGCTTGCTTTACTGAAGTGGAGAAGGTTCGATCAAAACAGCCTCCGCAGTGCGGTACTTGGGTCACGTCCTCAGTGAACACCATACCTGTACGCAGCGATCTCAATATCCAGAGCCATCTTGACGTTGAGGAGATCCTGGTATTCTCGCAAATGACGGGCCATTTCCCACTTGGTGCCCCGAAGCTCATTTTCCAGCTGCTGGATGGTGTCCTGAAACAGAAACAGTCTCCCCATGACTCACCCCTCCAGAGGGTAATTGTTTTCGCAAACCACTTGCTACCCCTCCTCCTTCCCTTCCATCCTGCGCTCCTTTTGATTCCCTCTAGCTCTGCACCCTTCTCGGATATTCTCCCAGCCCCCTCCCACCGTTAACAAAATTTAAGGATTCTCAAATACACAAACCAGTAAGACATTTCCTGAGCACAGCATTCACTCAGCCCAGCGGATCTAGAATACATCTCAGCAGGGAATAAACATGCATTGGGAAACCCCACCCCCGACCTGGCCCTTCCCATCTGAGCCATTTGGATTGAAGCTAATTTTCAAAGTCCCACCGATCACGCTGGAAAAGCAGAGAATACATGCGTTTCAGCAGAAGTTATCTTACAGTTGCTGCTTTGTCAAATACACAAATGCATTCCTCTTATTTTAAATGTGCAAGCGTGCAAAAATTAGAACTGCCGAGGACAAGAAGCAAGTTTTGAAAAGAGGCCAGTGCTCTTAGAAGCTGGGGATGGTGGGCTGGGGATGGTGGGGCGGGGCTGTGGAAATGGTGGGGAGCGGGGCGGACGCTTTGCGTCTCTAACTTGGGTGTTAGTCGCGCGCCCGAGAGCTGGCCAGCAGTCACCAGGGAGCGGGCGGAGAGCGCGTGGGGGCGCGTGCTCGAGTGTCGGGGGCGCGCGGCGCTGGCGCTGGCGCAGGCTGGCCGCGCAGCCGCGGTTCCTACCTGGTAGCTGCTGAGGTCGTGGTTGTGGCGCTCCTCGATGTCGCTGAGCTGCCGCTCCAGGGACTCCTTGGTGCCACGCACCGACTCCAGCTCGATGCTCTTGGACTGCAGCTGGCGCCGGTATTCAGCAATCTCTTCCTTGGCGGAGCGGATGGCCTCCTTGTTCTGCTCGGCCGCCTCGGTGAGCTTGGCGTAGCGACACTTAAACCACTCTTCTGCCTGGTGCATGTTCTGATCCGAGTGGCACTCGAGCTGGGAGCGGATTTCCTTCAGCGCCGATGAGATGTCTGTCTTCAGGTAGTCTTTGCGCTCCACGGTAATGTGTGAAGCCTGGATCTGGGCGAGCAGGTCGGCCACTTCTTCCTCGTGATTGCTCCGTAGGAAGGCCACCTCGTCCTGCAGCGACTGCACCTTCTTGTCCAGCTCCACCTTCACCATCGAAGCCTCCTCGATGTCTTTGCGCAACGCTCGGATGGCCGCCTCGGTGTCGTCGCGCAGCCGTGCTTCCTCCTCGAAGCGCTCCTTGAGCCGGTGGATGTCTTCCTCCAGGTGGTCCGAGTCCAGCTGCACCTGAGCCTTCTCGTGATTCACCATCTCAAGGGCAGCTCGCAGCTCACGGATCTCCTGGTCGTAGGCGTCGCCCAGCTGGGCGTGCGAAGCCTGCTTCTGCCGCAGCACCTGGATCTCCGCCTCGATTTCCTTGTTCTGCTGCTCCAGGTAGTGCACCTTCTCGATGTAACCCGCGAAGCGGTCATTCAGCCCCTGCAGCTGCTCCTTTTCGTTGGAGCGGGACAGCTTGTAGTCGCCGCCCGTCGCGGAGACGCCGTTGAGTAGGGACGAGGATTGGCTGAAGTCGAGGCTGCTTTCGGCGGAGCTGAGCATAGCAGAGCTGTAGGTGAGGCGCGGCCCCAGCGCGCTGCGCTTGTAGGAGGAGGACACGGTGCTGGGCGAGCTTCGGGACCATGACTGCGAGCGGAAGCCGCTGGACGGGGAGCCGCTAAGGCGGCTGAAGCCGGAGCGGGTTTCGGTTACCCGCCGGTAGGCGGACGGGTTGCCCAGCGAGTCCAAAGTGTAGCTCATCTTGGAGGCCTCGGGGTGTGTGGCTGTCACCGCGTTCTGCCGGCCTCGTCGCAGCCCATTTATAGCCACGGCAGCGGGTCCCGGGCTAGGGCCCCGCCCCGCGGAGGCGGCGGCCGAGGAGGCGGGGACTGCGGGCACCCGGCCGGGGTAGGAGGGTAGGGGGGAGGGAGGGTGTAAAGGCAGCCCAGCAGTGATTCAGCGCCGGCTCCACGTGGGCCCGTGCCGCACCGGACCCCGACTGACTGCCGATCTGGCCCTGTTCTCTCCCCCCGCCCACCCAGTTCTCCTTTAGTCTTAGACCACTTGTCTTCCCGCAAGCCCCCTTCTCCACTCCTCTTCACTTTCGGATTGCAGTTGTCATCCTCGGTGCCGGTATCCACTGAACGCCCTTTCTTTGTCTTTTCATTCTCCTGCCATTAGGGCAGCTTTTCTCCCCAACCCCTGACAACCTTGCTTTTTTCTTAGCCCTCTGCACTCTTATCCCCATGGCTTTCTCTTCTTTTATCTTTTATCAATTAGTTTTTTTTTTACCCATTTTTTCTATGCACAATCACTTTTCCCTCTTTTTTGGCATCTCATTGCCTTCCCACTTTAAGCCTTCTGTAGTCCCACTCTCTCTGCCCTTCTCTGAACCTTCCTCTCCAGGACATTTTTCTTGCCATTCTTTCCTTCTCCCCGCCCCCTTCTCTGTCCCTTCCCGCACCTAATTTTCCCTGGCCTCCCTCCCTTCCCCCACTCTTCGTCTTAAAGCAGATTCAGAAGAGCGAGTTAGGACTAGAAGAAAAAAACAAAAAGATGCTGAGATCGGCCTGAACGCTTTGGGAAGGGAACAAAGAGGATGGATGGGCCGGGGTAGTTATTTATATTAAAAGTGAGATGTGACGCTATATTTCGCTTACACGTTTGGGGGACGCCCGCAGCTTTCACGGGGGCAGAAGGTAAGGCGCTTGTGCTCGCTATGGCGCCGTCAGCACCAAGGACAGCGCCCAGGCCGGTGAGCGCTGGGGTTCTGCCTCCTGGGGACCTTTGAGGCTGACCAGTGTTCGGGTTTCCTTCCTCTTCTCTCCCCAGAGCTCCCACAAAGATAGTTAAAACCTGTTTCTAGTGACTTTGTTTGCGGGAGTCAACCTGGAATCGCACACTAAGATTTCTCTGCAATGCAGGGTTGACATCATGAACAGATTGCAGATTTTGAAAACTAAAATTCATTAAACTTGTAGGCCAGTTTGAATTTTCTAACACGATAGATGCATGAAATCAAGAGGGCCTAAAATTTGAAGGTCAAATATTCCTTGGTAAGGGGAATGGGAAATCTGCTGAGATGAAAAGTCCAGGGAAATATAGTTTACAAGTTTGGACACAAAGCATTGCCTTGTCATCTTTCTGTTCAGTACTCCCTACAGGTAACTGCAATGATTGGAAAACATATGAATTAATTTAAAATTAATTTAAGAGTTTTCAAACAGACTCACCACAACCTTGAGTAAAACCAGATTTTTTTTTTCCATTTAAAGTGCAATATATTTCCTTATTTAGATTTTAATGACTAATTTGGATAAGATTTTCTACATCTTTCATCATGTTTCTTTAAACAAGGAATCTACACAGACTTCCTGCTGTCTGGTGCGCTAACTGTTAACATGTCTTTTGAGGGGTAATTCAGGGTAAAAAAAAGTTCAGATTACTGTAAGGCAAAGTGAGGAGCTGTAGGCTCATGACCATATTTGTTGGGACAACAGGCACAATGATGGCTGAGGAGAAACCACTGCTTATGAAAACTAGAGACTCCAGACTTGATGTTTTCACAGCATGCTTTCTCTATTCCTTGTTTTATTAAATGATAAGGTCATGCCAATTCGTGAGTAATCAGAAAAGGCCTGGATTTTTATTTTTATTTTTAGATTTTATTTCTATAAGATCTCTTGGCTCACTTGTATTTTAAAATAGCAGGGGTTAGTTTAGGGAGTTACTTTTGGTTCATTAATGTCAAACTGCAGTATTACAGGCTGTGTAAGGGAAGATTGTTCTAGTTCCCTGAGTGATGGGATGGTTCTCTTTCTGGCAAAGAAAGCCCATGTCTCAAGCTGTTGGGAGAGACAGATGATAGAATGAGGGGACTGACCTGTGAATATTGTAAAAACAGAGTTTTCTGGTTTCAGATAGAAAAATAAAAGCCCTGTCTTTTGATTCAGTACTGCCAGTCCCCAGACTGGACTCTGAGAAAAATGTGATCAGATAAGGCCCAAATGCTAATTATGCAGTAATTATGCTTTGGTTACTTATTACTTTTTACTTTTACTTAAAAAAAAAAAGCCTTTGGCAATTTCATGGTGCATATGCACTTAAAGTACTTTAAGTTAAAAGGAGCAAGTGGCTAATGGGCAGCTTGCTGCTGCTGGTTTTCTTCAGATCTTTGAAAATGCAATGTCTCTGCATAGAGATATTTATAAGGAAACACATGTCTAACTTCACAATTAGCCTGTTTCGCCTTGTATTGAAACTAACTCAGAAATTGTTAAGCTTCCAACGGGTTACAGAAGGAGGAAAACATTGTGTACAAATAAAACAACAGACAATTACTCAAGCTAAATTCAGTGAGTGTGTAGACTCCATAGTTTGAAATTATAACTTCAATGCCACATGCAGTATATTGTTCAGTGTGATTACAATAGGATAATGCAGAGAGTTATAACAGACAGCTTACTAAAGGGAAACAGTTCTCATGGCTTAAAAAATGTTGGATCCAGTTCCACATTAATTAAAATGTTTTATTTTTGTATTAGACTTTTCACTTTAATCACTATGTTTGAAGGTGACTTGAAGGTTATGCTCATTTGTGAATGTATTATAAAAACTTTAAAAAATCTATAACATTTTTTCTATCTTTGTCTCATATTTTTGAAGAACATTGATCATGCTAATATTTTTCATAGAAAGAAATGCAAAGTGTTGCATTTATATTTCTTACCATGATGACAATAAGGCTATGGACTCTTCTGAAAGTATTAACAAGAAAGGAAAGAAGCATAAAGATTTATTTGAATTTATAACACTGTTAAGTTTGACTCTAATACTTCTATAATTTTTTTAAATAGGTAATCACACATATGACTTAGCTATATTTAGAATTATACATTTATAATGAAATTATAACTTGATTGTTGTCCCATAAGGTACAGTGTGTTTTGAACCACTTTCTAGGGAAATACAGAGCATACTATGTGTTCCTTCAGTAGATGAAGTGAAAATGTTAACTTTGTAGTTAAAAGATAGCTATTCTTAAGTCTTATAATAATGGTAAAATATCATTTGCATAAGGGGCTTATTCATATGGGTTTATTGGGTCCAAAAATACTGTTAGAAAAATGAGAAGTTGGGCATTTTCTTCCTTCTTCCCACATTGCCTTACATTTTAAAATATTCACGTTTGATACATAAAAATATGAAGATGGGATATGGGAGCCGGGCAGCAAGCAAGAAGCTCTGGACTCAAGACACCACTGTCAAATTGGTAGCTTAAATCTAAGATTAGATGATCTTACTTTCTCCCAATTTACTGAGCTGTCTTAAACCTGATCCTTTTTGCCTGGGATCTGATGTTAGAACTCATGACAAACAATTATAAACCAAGCCTCTGCGAATTAGTTAAGGGGTTGATGTACGGAGGTAGGAACTTTGTCACCTGGAGAGGGATCATAAGGAAAGTGAAAACTATACTTATTTCTTCTACTTGAGCCTAGGCATGTCAAACTTTGAAAGCAGTTTTGAGTTCTTTTTTTTTTTTAATTTCAGATATTGAAAGCAAAATAACAATATTCTCAGGGAAGAAAGGCTGTTTTTTGTTGTTAGGAAAATTGGGATGTATGTGTCCTTATTGTCTTTAATTAAACCAAGTCCATTTGAACCTCAGTGTTCTTTTTCTAACATTAACCACTGAAATGGTGTTTGTTTCTCTTGCCAAATTTTATTCATTGGATATTACTTTATATTTCTGCCAGTGACAGTCTCTTTCAAAAGTTAAGTGAGGTATTTAAAAAATTAAAAACTTTTCATATCTTTATGTTGTTCCAAACATAAGCTTAGTCAGTTTTCAAATCTTATATCTGGAAATTTCATGTTTTAAGGAGAAAAGATTTTGCTTTCAGGTTTAACATAGCTTAATTTTTCTTTTTTTTTTTTTGCTGTGTAATGCCTTCACCTCACCACCTGGAATCAGTTCTGTAAAAGCCAGAGGAGGAGGACTTAGAATTAAAAAATAATATATTTAAAATGGCCATTAAAAAAGGGATTCTAAAAATAAAATTCAGTAGGTGCATAATAAAACAGTTCTGCTGTATTAATTTTCAGCATGATTTTAATTGGACACATTGGCTTTATCTTTAAAGAAGGAGATCTTGAGATATGCACTCAGATTTCTAAAACCCTGCATTGCTCATAACTTTGCACCAGTGCAGGCATGGAATATTTACAGCATGTTTTATCCCAAGTGGACTAAGGCCTGACTTAGCAAGGGACATAATGATTTTATTAGAAACTTTTAATGAAAATGAGCTTTGTAAAACTAGAACAGATCAATGATCTATTATCTTCTGACCAAATTTTTGAGGAAAGCTAAATCCAAGGACATAAAGTACAGTCAGAAAAAAAGCCCCAACTAATAATGAAGTGTAATTGTCCCGGGCGTGGATTCTTTCTTCATGAGCTCCGGCGATTTGGAGAAGTTGTGTTTTTTCAGAATCCTCTGAAAATGGGCCAAGAAATAATGTCTCTCTTTTTACTTAGATTGCCATGAACATTATATAGTTTAGAATATTTTTATTAACTTTTTTTTTGGATGAACTAACATGGCAATTTACAAAATGCAGAGAAACAGTAAGTATTTTCTTTTAGCGTTTTTTTTCTGTAATTTAAATGTAGATGGATCTTTCTTTTTATATAATTCCATACCCTGCTTTGTAAAATAGCTATATTTGAGTATGCAACTTGCTATCTTAGAGGAAGGAATGCAGTACTGTTAGCCATGAGGCCTGGTTTCAGCCAACAGTTTGACATTAATTTTCCTCTGTAAGAAAATATTTTAGGGCCCTTTAGATCAAGAATGGTAAAATAATAATAACAATTACTAATATAATCAAAATGATACTGGATTAAGAAAGCCTAATTTGGTCTGTGTTTTAATTTCTCTCTTTCTGTCTATGCCTTTCTTTCCTTGCATTATTGAGAGCATTGTCATTATGAAGTTGAAGGTGGTGATATGACAGTCAGAAGTGCTGACCGACCTGTAAGCTGGCCGAGTCAGGCGTGAATTTTGTGATCCTTTACATTTAATTGTACTTTGAATCTCAAAGCCACCACCAACCACTACCACCATCAGTTATTACATGTAAATAACACTTTACACCAAAGAAGCAAAACAAACAGAAAAAAACCCATCTGTTAGCACTGGTAGTAGACAGGGTAGAATGCAAATTATTTCAATTTTATAGTTGGTAATATTAATTGAGAGATTTGTCCACAGCCACCCATCAGGTAAGTGGAAAAACAGGACCAGATCTCATATCTTCTGACATTAGTGCTAATATATTTTTTAAAATTCCTTTAGTAGGGCATCAAAGGCCATCTCAATCAGCATGATAAAAAAGTAGGGCATCAAAGGCCATCTCAATCAGCATGATAAAAAAAGTAGGCAGATTTTAGTAATATAACATAACTGGTATTTATTGCTAGATGCCTATCACTATGCCAAGACTGTACTGAATTGTCTAATTTAACCATCACAATCCTTTATGATGGCACTATTATTACCCCAGTTTGTAGAAAAAGCAATTGAGCATTAAGGCACATAGAAGCTAAGTCCCACATGCTGGGAAATGGTGGAGTTGAGGTATGAACTCCACATGAATGTTCGGCTCTGGAGGGAGGATGACCCTCCCCATGGTGTGACACTGTCTTGAGGGCCACACAATCAATCTTAAAAATTTTATTTCAATGTTAATGGTTTCACTGTTACATAAAAAAGAAGACATTATTTCTTGGCCTGTAAGTTTATTAAAGATATTTAAAAATGGAAACTTGAAATTACTTGTCTTTGTTATTTTTTCATCCCAAGTTAATGTTCTATATAATTTGAAGGACATTCAACTCATTCATTCTAGTTCTGGATTTGTGGATAATATCTCTAGTCATTCATCTATTATTAAATCAGCTTTTTAACATTCATATTTACAGATAATTTTGGTTTAGTTTTTAGATTTTAATTTGTACCATACATTAATTTATCATCATAACATTCATACTAATATATCTATATATTTATATACATTTAAAATTTAAAGAAAACCTTTTAATCATTATGTGTTCATAATTTTTAGTAGATGTGAAACTCTTCAAACTAAATCTACTTTGAGAGATCCATTAGTAAACAATGAATATTGGCAGAAGAAATAGCTTGGCCTGCAGTATTCATCGGGGAAGGTTTACAATGGGATGGCTGGCAAGGAAGCAGCTTTTTAAATCTATTAAAACAGTAAAGAGACAGTCATGAATAATTGTGAGTCTCTTGATCCTCTATTTTATATGCTAAAATCAGGGTTATGTGACCATATGTACATAGATTACCTGGAGACAAGTCAGCCTTAACTCATTTTTGTCATTTATGGAATAAAGTGCTCTGTTTCATTCATATGGCTTCTGCTTTATCTGAGAGGGTCAAGGAAGAGAATTGTTCCTCATATTTTCCTGAACAAAGTTGACCTTGAAAAGAAATAGCATGTATCCTATATTAGTCATAATAACAATCAGCTTCTGGATTTGAATTACATAAAATTGTTGGGAACTGAATGTTTAATGAGGAAAATCTTCCTTAGCCACTGTGATTCATTTAATATAATTTGCTATGTTTTCTCCTGTCTCCTGTTAGCCTACAGGTCCTAGCTTTCTACCATGCTCAATATATTTTGGAAATGTGATGCCTCCTTGGAAACTCATAACATTGACATTTGTGTGCCTTCTTGAATGAAGGGCATGCTCATGCCATGAGCAAGTCAGGCTTTTGTTATCTTACAGTTCTGGAAGTTGAAAGTCCGAAATTAGTCTTATGTCTTATTGTGCACTTGAATTCTTATTCATTTTGAGTGCTTAAGTTTATGACTTTCAGATCTTTTATTTACAGGCAGATCCTAGCAATATGTGAGAGTCAGTAAAACTTATAAATATATTTGAACAAAAATAATATGGCGGTAAAAATAGTTATTTATCACCGCAGGCTTCCTATGAAAATATCTGACAGACAGTTTATTATTTTCTTGGCAAGCTGCTAAGGCTTCAGAAAAGAATAATAAAGTCATTTTTCCCAATGTCATTTGTCTAAACTATTAATTGTCAGAAGACTCAGAAATCTCCTGTGCTTGCCAGACCTTTTCTCTTGAAATTTTTTAATCAGAAAAAATACTGTAATGTGCAAGTCTGAATGCAAATTGCCTCCCATTTAATTACATTAGGGGTGTAAATTACTCCCAATGCCAAACATTTCTGCCCTGTATTTCAGAAATATGTTGCAATATCTCCTGGTGCAGGTTGAAATTTTATAGTGGCAACACAGGTATAATAGCAATAATTATGAAAGCCACTTTCAATGTGCAGCTTAATTTAAAATCATCATGAAGACTTGGCTGCTTCTTCTCTCGTCTTCTGTAAGTTCTTCTAACACTACAGTTGATATCAGAGGATTTGACCATTATGTGGCCCCTATTTTATATCCCACATATGAACAAACCTCATTACTGCAATGGAACTTCCAGGTCCTTAAAGGCAAAGATCTCTCCTTAATCTGCTGTATCTTCCACACTCCCTTCCCTACCCTTGTACAATAAGTGTTTTATGAATAGACATGCTGAGTTAAACAAAATCAAAGAGAGTGTCAGAGTTATCATTCCCTAGTCTCAGAAAAACCAGAGTTTTGGCCCTTGTCTGTCCCCTGCCTTTTGATTGGCCACTTGGTTGAATTTGCTTACATTTAGATTTTGGCTTCTTAACCTTTTGAGTACTCACTTGGGAACTTCTTCTGAAAGAAAGCCTAGAGTAGAGGTCAAACAAAGTCAAAATCAAAGTTGGCAAGAGCCAGGAATTGTGGCCATTTCAGATGTCTAGTTTGCTATGAAACTTCTGGCTTCTCTCCATATTTCTGCTTATCGGCCATGTTAATGAAGATGGTATACAGCTACATCACCTTTGCACATTAAGCTGCAAACAATGACAGGGATACTTATGGATATCAGCATTTCATATACATAATCAATGACTAATGAATGTCTGATAATCATGTGATAAACTGTGAAGTTAGGGGAGAAAAAAATGAGATTCCCCTCTCACTGATCTCTTCTAATCAATATGTAGAAAACAGCTGATTTTGACTATTTGGATCTCAAAGAAAAATCTTTCCCTTGAGCTGCTGTATACATCACATGTGGGCAATAGAGCATCATCAATTTCATTGATTGCCCCCTCGATTTTCATTTCTGCTGAACTTCCATTAAAATCATGCATCTACTTTAAACAGATTTGCTTAGAGGCGAGATGACCCTTTGGTGACTATTGATGGCACTTATTGGAGGTAGTTGCTGGGAGCTGGAAGCTCTGTTTTCAGAAAAGGTTTAAGAGGTGAGGCCTTCCAAACTTTTTTTTTTTTTTGTCTTCAAGGTAGCTGCCTCATTCCTGGGTAGCAAGGACAATTGTGATGGGTCCTGATATGGATAGCCTTTGAAAGCAACGTGCAGGATTCAGTATCTTGGCTTGAATTCCTTCTTGGCTTCTAAGTCAATTATTTAACAAAAATTATATGTGGGTTCTTGTTAGACAGGTAGTAAAAATAGCAATTGTATCACATGTCATTCTTTTAAATCAAGCATTTATGCCACATTTGATATTTCCAAAGTGATTTGGAAGTACTCAGATTCCTTGTCAGTGACAATGCTTTTGTGAACCACACTTAGGAAAGTATGTCACTCCACCTTAGGAGAATAAGGACTGTTTAACCAGGATTTCAGTGCTGGTGAGCAGGGTTGGAGTTCATTCCTGGGCCTCACTTTTTGTTAGCCCCTGATTTGTTGTAGCGATCCTCTTCATGGAACAAAATGGTAGAGATTGAAGTTGAACAGTTCTTAATTATTTTCTTGGCAAGCTGCTATGGCTTCAGAAAAGGATTAGATAAGACCCTTGTGGTTACATTGCCTCCCTCCACAATCCAGGAATCTGGACACAATTACAACAGAATGGTCTTAGTTAGATGGAAATTAGCTTGCTCTAAAAACCCCTACCAATAAGAGAGTTCACATTTGAGCAATCTGGGTGGTACTATAGAATTAGTACCACAGAAATAGTACAGGTGGTTTTCCTGGCTCATTCCTACATGGCTGGACCCTCAGCCCCATTCTAAGTCCTTCTACATGGATCAAAGGATGCCATCAATTGTGGGAGTGCTTGAGCCTGGGGAAGGGTGGACCTGAGGGTGGTCTGGGAGGAAGTGTGTGGGAATTTTAACTGAATTGCTACCATCACTTACTTACTTTTGGAGAACATCCTTTGCTCTCTGTGCTGAGGTGAGTAGAAATATACGATGCCTGTAGGGTAAGAAGCCCACATTGCTTTGTATGCTCAGTTTTGTTCTGAAAATATGGTGATGTAATCCTTTATCTGACACTTCTCTTGTTCTAGAATTATTCCATCAACCTAAAGCTCACTAGACTGGGAGGTCATCTGAGAATTCCCAGAGCATGAGAACCCTAACAACCATTTGATTAGAAATTAAACTTGAATATTACAAGACTTATGCATTCCAACTTCTCCTTTCCTAGGTGTTCCAGGGCTTAGGGAGTAGAGGGAGGAGAGAATGTATCCAAGTAGGAAAAATGGATGCCTATACCCAAATATATCTGGATTTACAGAGGAAACAGCTTGGCTTACACTCTGGAACCCATTTTACTAGTTCAAAATCTACTTTTCAAGACTGTGAAGTAAAAGATACTAAATCATAAAATAGATTTTACATGTTTATAGATACACTAGAGCCCTGGTGCACAAAATTCATAAATGAGGTGTGTGTCCTTTGGCCCAGCCTGAACCCTCTCCAATCTGGGACCCCTCGAGGGATGTCCAACTGACCATGTAGGTCCAATCCAGGTAGGATTGAGCCTAAACGGGGAGTTGGACAACCCTCTCACAATCCAGGACTGCTGTCTCCCAACTGCTTGCCTGCCTGCCTTCCTGATTGCCCCTAACTGTTTCTGCCTGCCATCCTGATCACCCACTCCCCTACCAGCCTAATTGATGCCTAACTGCTCCCATGCCAGCCTGCTTGCCCCTAACTGCCCTCCCCTACAGGCCTGGTTACCCCTAACTGCCCTCCTCTGCAGGCCTGGGTCCCCCACAACTGCCCTTCCAGGCCTCCTTGCCCCTAAATTCCCTCCTCTTCTGGCCTGGTCATCCCTAACTGCCCTCCCCTGCTGGCCTGATTGCCAACAATTGCCCTCCTTTGCAGACCTTATCTCTCCCAACTGCCTTTCCCTGTTGGCCATCTTGTGGGGTCATCTTGTGTCACATGGGGGCAGCCGTCTTTGACCACATGAGGGCAGCCATCTTGTGTGTTGGAATGATGATCAATTTGTATATACTCTTTTATTAGATAGGATAGAAGCCTGGTGCATGGGTGGGGGCCAGCTGGTTTGCCCTGAAGGGTGTCCTGGATAAGGGTGGGGGTTTCCTTGGGGCATGGTACAGCCTAGGCGAGGGGCCTGTAGTGGTTTGCAGGCTGGCCATGCCTCCCTCGTGGAGTCCTTGGATCTGGGATTTATTTATCTTCTATAATTGAAACTTTGTAGCCTTATGTGGAGGCCAAGACAGGCCAGATCAGGTGGAAAGCTTGGCTTCCTCCATTGCTGGGGAAACCCAAGCCTCCTGCTCTCTCAGAGGCCAAAGCCATCCTGGTTGGGTTAATTTGCATACTCTCTCCTGATTGGCTGGTGGACATGGCTTTGTAGGTATAATGGAGGTATGGTCTATTTACATATTACTCTTTTATTAAATAGGATGGATAAACTATCATCAATTAACCTTGCTTACATTAAGATAGGATAAGACCACAAACTTAGTAGTAGGAGAAATAGGAAGTGAAGCATCAAATAGGACATGTAGATTTTAAAAAAGGTGATTAGAAAAATGATGGTGACATTAACATATGGGGAGCATTTGGTTCCCAGTGTTACTGGCCAGCTGAAGACTCAAACTTGAGGAAAATTGAGTCTCAACTCCAGAGTTCAAGGTCTACTTCACATTCTCCTAAGTCAGTCTCATTAAGGAAAGACAAATCTGATTTACTGAAAAGAATAATGAAAATTGAGAGCTGGAAGAAGTGTTAATATGTATTGTTTAGACCAAACCTATAAAATTCAGACATAAGGAAATGGCACATAGCAAGCTCTTGCTTTCTGAAAGTTACTTTACCTTTTAGTATTTGAGCCCTAATAAAACCAGAGAAAAAACATTAAAAGTCATAATTTAAAAATAAAAAACCTGTGTGATGTAAACATTTGGCAATTCTAGTTTTATTAGTTTCTGGATTAATTGCATGTTTCAAAATGCAATCTAGTTGATCTGATTAAGACAAAGCTGGCCTGTGGGCTCAGTGGCAGTAAGTCTGTGCAGTTCAGAGTTCTTTAATCTGGCAGGTTGGTGTGTGGTCTGCTAGTCCCAATGGGGTGGTTTGTGAAGTCAAGAGGAGATCCTCACTCACAAAGATCCTCTCTGTCAGGCTCCTTAGTGATGTCTGAAATTGTACTAGGAAAACTTCTTTATTTTAAAATGCCTGCTGTTAGAATAAAGAACTTCAATAACTTTAGCACCTTATTAAAAGAAAATATTATTAAAGAAAGATAAGGGAAGTTTGATAATGCAAAAGAACTGAATGAAATGGTGGGGAGAGATACCCTGTCTCCTCCTTGACATAATAGTGTCTATTGTAATACAGTTACATTAGCTGGGTAAGAAACAGGTTAGGGAGAATTCTGGGAACCTGGCAGTAGGCTCAAAACACTTAAAAATAAGAATCCTCTGACAGATGCCATAATAAATATTGAGTTAATTTCAGGACTAAAAAAATTTTTAAAAGTACGTTCAGCCTTGGCCGGTGTGGCTCAGTCATTCAGTGTCCTCTCATGCACCAAGAGGCTGCCAGTTCAATTCCCTGTCAGGGCACATCCCTGGAGTGCTGGCTCAGTTTCCAGTAAGGGGCATGCAAGAGGTAGCAGATGGATGTTTCTCTCTCTCATTGATGTTCCTCTCTCTCCTCACTTCTTCTCTTTTCCAAATCCATAAGAACATATTAAAATACTTTTAAAATTACAGAAAAATATTAGTTTGATAGATCCTCATAATAATCTTTTCCAACTGTATAATCATTTACAAATTTCAAATAACCCATCTCATTATTTCATTAAGTCCTATTTCATAGATAAGGAGACTGAGGCCACAAAACTTAAGTGACCTATCAAATGAGAAACCTGGGACCACTATCTCCTTAAACTGGGGCGATTGCTTCTCTCAGACTCTGCACTCCAGGCCACTTCAGGTGCTGTCATTCTGTGCTCATCTCCATGAATTCCACATTTGGTTGGAGGTACAATGGGCAGGGGCTATGCTGACTCCTCAGTCTGGTTTCCTCTTCTCTACAGCAGCAGATCTGTCTTGGCTGTACAATAAGATCTCCAAGGCCCAAGCCTCATCTGAGAAATTCAGATTTAATTTGTCTGAGGTTTGATCTGGGCATCAATATCATTTTAAAAAATCTTCCTGGGTAATTTTGATGTTCATCCAAGGTATACAAACACTTGTTTATTAGTGATGGCTCTTAGTATGCTAGGGATGCCCCTTAGTAGGGTGCATGTGGGTATGTGTGTGCATGTGTGTGTGTGCGCACACACATACTCATACAAACCAGAATCACCTGCAGAGCTTTTAAATGCTCTATACAAGCCTCACTTCCCTGTGTATATCAGAGAGATCTTCTTTGTTTGTTTGGATATTGTGGGGAAAGATGGGAGAGAGTTGGAAATAGAAATTTGTATTAAAAATATTCCTACATGATTTTGTTAACTGTGTGGTTTCTGCATTATATAGATGATTTTTCAGGTTAAAGGAACATGATGGCTAATTGATAGCTGGTTGACATTGTTCATATGGCCCCAGTGCTCAAAGCAGGTAGTACTACCCATCATGAGAGCTGAGGAAATGAAGCTGCAGAGAAGGCTGAGGGACAGCACAGTGGATCCTGTGGGAAGACTGGGCTTAGGGATAAACTTTCAGGAACTCGAGAGTTTGTTGTTACTGTAAAGTCATTCTGGTACCAAAGCCCTTCGGCAGGATTGATTCAATCACTTACACAATAATACTTATTAAAAGTCCACTGTGTGCCAGGCACCTGGCTAGATAGGCACTAGGATGCAATGGTGAACAAAACAGATGAATGTTAAAGTGTGGTTCCAGAAAGCTCCTGTGCCTTATAAAGAGAATGCTGCCTAGGGCACTTGAGTTCCTGCAGATGGCTCCCAGAGCACCTCAACTCACTAATGCCCAGCTAAGATAGCATTTCTATGGCTAGTCTGGCCAGTTTGCTGTTTTAGCGCAACTCCAAGGAGACTAAGGCGTAAATATGCAGAGAGTTCCCTCTGCTGGGCAGATGCCATTATTGCATAGCAAGAGCCCAGAGCAGGCCTACTCCCAGGTGGAAATGCCTTCAACCTTGTTCCCTCAGTGCATATATAATAAACGTTCTTCTAGAAATTTATAGACAAAGATGTTTCTTTCAGCAATAGTTAGATTGTATTTAAAAATGAAAATGACAATAAGTAAATAACGTTATCTCCACAGTATAGCCAGTTAGAGAGTCAATAAAATTATGTTTTCAAATTCATTGGGAAAGATTTATCATATGATGGCAAGTGTTAAAAAGGAAGCTGTTTAAAATTTTATCTAACTTGTAGGAATAGGTCCAGAAAAAGTACTTGAGGAAATACTGGAAAATGCTAATGTAATTTCTCATTGGTCTATTTTTTTCCTCTATAGTGAGAATAGATTACTTCTATAGTCAGAAAAATAGCTAACTAAATTCCATGGTATAATCCTTCCACTTCAGGTTTTCAAGGCTGTTAGAATTCCCCGTTGCATACAGGAAGGGGAATACATGGCTCTGTGCATGCAGGATGGGGGTACATTGTTTTGTGCATACAGGATTGGGGTACATTGCTCTGTGCATACAGGATGGAAAGTGCATGGCTCTGTGCATACAGGATGGGGAGTACATGGCTTTGTACATACAGGATGGGGAATACATTGTTTTGTGCATACGGGATGGGGGTACATGGCTCTGTGCACAGAGGATGGGGAGTACATGACTCTGTGCATACAGGATGGGGATACATTGCTCTGTGCATACTGGATGGAGGTACATTGCTTTGTGCATACAGGATGGGAAGTGCATGGCTCTGTGCATACAGGATGGGGTTACATTGCTCTGTACATACAGGATGGGGGTACATTGCTCTGTGCATACAGGATGGGAAGTGCATGGCTCTGTGCATACAGGATGGGAAGTACATGGCTCTGTGCATACAGGATGGGAGTACATTGTTTTGTTTATACAGGATGGGGGTACATTGCTCTGTGCAAACAGGATGGGAAGTGCATGGCTCTGTGCATACAGGATGGGGAGTACATGGCTTTGTACATACAGGATGGGGATACATTGGTCTGTGCATACAGGATGGAGGTACATTGCTTTGTGCATACAAGATATTGAGGGCTGACTTTCAATAGACTGACAGGAGGGAGCTGTTCTGATACTTATGAAATCCTGACCCAGAAGCCGGTTGTCTATGAATTGTTTAGCACCAGGGGCTGATGGGGTTCAGCTGGCTGGGGGTTCTGTGGGAGGTTGGCTTGGGAGTGCACTGACCACCAGTTGCAGCTCCTGCATTGAGTGTTTGCCCCCTGGTGGTCAATGCACATCATAGCGACTGGTTGATTGGATGTTCCAGTGGTTCTAGTTATTCCAGTCGTTTGGTTGTAATGGTTGCTTAGGCTTTGATATATATAGACTAGGGGCCCAGTGCACAAATTTGCGCACCTTGAAAGGAACTGTGGCTGCGAGGCTGCAGTGGGCACCAGGGAGTGTCTTGGCTCATCCACCATATCCATCTGGCCCCTCCTGGTGTGGCCCCTGGTCCCTTGTCTGCTGACAGCCCTGCTCCTGCTGCTGTGGCTCCCATGTGCTGATGGCACTGGCCCTGCTTGCACCTGCTGATGGCGTGGAATGATTGTGCTATCAGTGGGTGTGAGCGGTGGCTGCTGCCCCAATCGCTCCTCAGGAGCAAGGGGAGGTGGAGAAGCCCTCGGGGGTGAGCAGGGCCAGCAACTGCTGCTTGCACCTGCTAACAGCACTGAGTGATCAGGGCCAGCACTGGGTACTGGCTGTAGGTACAAGCAGGGCTAGTGCTGGCAGCAGGTGCAAGTGCCAGGCAGCACGTGAGAGCAAAGAATTTTCAGTAACCACCAGAGGCTTGCCTGGATGACAGCGACTGGCACCCTGGTGCCTTGGTCTGGTGCCTGCTCACCTGCTCCACCATCCCATCGCAGCCAACACCTGCCATGTTCCACACACATCCCCTGGTGGTCAGTACATGTGATAGCGACCAATTGTTTAGTTGTTTGCTTGTTCGGTTGTTCCATCGTTCAGTCTCTTTGCATATTAGGGTTTTATATATGTAGGTGATGGTATTTTCATCTTTGAAGATCTGAGAAGGTCGAAGGAATCCCTTGAAGTGTTTATGGTTGGGCTGTGCCTACCTGAACTCCTCTTGGACATGGCACTTTGTGCCACCCTCCTTTCCCACACAGGTAGTCTCTGTAACAGGGGTTCCTCACTGTTCTGGCCTTGGCTGTAGTCTCACCTTGACAACTTTTGTGCTGCGGCCAGACCCAGAGGAGCAGAATCCTGGGGAGAAGCTGGTAAAGAAGGAGGAGGAAACCTGGGCTATGGGGAGACGTGGAAAGGGGAGGGTGGGGTGGAGTCCAGACAAAAAGCAATTAATTCCAGCATTTGGCTTTGCAAAAATTTCCTGCAGTAGGAGGAGCCACTAAAAGAATGATTCCCAGAATGCTACCCTGGGCTAATTGCCTGGAGAAATCAACTAGGGGCTAGACCGTGAATGCAAGTGGCTCCCCAGAGGGGCAGGGGGGCAGTAGTCACATGTCACATCCTTCCTCTTCACATTTCATGTTTGTATTTAAAGCTCCCGTTCCAAATACCCATAAACAGCAGGCCTCGCTGGTAATGATTCCTGCAGGCCCCTTGGAAAACATTAGAGTCATGTTTCCCATTAATAGGCTGTTCAGGGAAGGCGAAATCAATACTTTCCAGGCAGACATTTTGCAGATGCAAATGTATATCGTCCAAATACTCCTGGTTACTGCCCCATCTCCTCCTAAAAATGGTCACACGGTAATGTTGCATTTCATAAAGATGGATATTGGCTTGCATGTCTCAATGTGCACACAGTGAAAGAAAGAAATGCTCACAGGAATAGCTATTTGCAAAGGATTTTTATGTGGTGCAGGTGGCATCTAGCTGCCTTTGGTTATTGCAAGTAAATTCCATCATGTGACTTATAAGCAAAATACCTCACAGGATTATTTTAAAGACCCCAAGATATTAAACAGCACCTAATATGGATAGCTCTAGGTTTAATTGAGTGAGGCTTGACTCTGCAATAGAGATACACTATGTTTCAAGGGCCTGTAGACCGAGATACAATTAGAAGACGAGTTTCCTAGGAATGCTGCTCTTTGTGAGCGGCTTTAAATAATTAAACTCATCAGTAGCAGCCACTGTTCCACATCTGCAGCCCTGGGTTCTGCTTTTCACCATCTCTGAATATATTGCTGTAAGGATGCCCCATCTGCTGTTTCTCCTGAGAAATGAACTCAGCTTCAGAGGATGCAGATTAGAGATGACTGTGAAGCACAGGTATCTCATTTTTTAACACCCATCCCTCACACCCTCCTTTCTCCCTTAACCCTGACCCCACTGTGCATCATTAGCCTTCTGTCCCCTCCACTTGGAGAAAATGTTAGTAAGTGAAAATCTTTTCTGTAGGGTAGGGAATGGGCATTCTGTTGAGGCAACTGGAGGAAGTTAAAAAAAGCATTGCAGCTCTAGCTGGTTTGGCTCAGTGGATAGAGTTTCGGCCTGCGGACTGAAGGGTCCTAGGTTCCATTCTGGTCAAGTGCACATGCCTGGGTTGCGGGCTTGATCCCCAGTAGGGGATGTGCAGGAGGCAGCCAATCAATGATTCTCTCTCATCATGATGTTTCTCTTTCCCTCTTTTCTTCTCTGAAATCAATAAAAGATATATTTAAGAAAATAAAAAAATAAAAGAGCATTGCACAGGGAGTGACATTCTGTCTTTATTTTGTTACTAATCTGTGGGTTACACTGAGCAAGTCACTTGCCCTCCATTGGTCTCTTCTATTTCCCTACTGCTGTGTGACAGATAATCCCAAAGGTAGCAGCTCACATCATTTCTGAGGGCCCGGAGTCCAGCAGCAGCATTGCTGGTGGCCTCCAGCTCAGGTCTCTCATGGCCTTTCCCACCTGCCCGCTGACAGTGACTGGCCATTCTTTGTAATGAAGGCTGCCGGAAAGGGAAAATGTCTTTGGAATAGGTGACACAATCTGCCAATTATGAGCTACTTGCACTCCCTTTCAGCTTGGCTTTGTATATTTGACAAGCAACATGGAAAATGGGAAGTGCCTGGGGTTTAGGGGAACACAGCCAGATGTTAACATCTGGATTCCTCCACTTGGAGAATTTGACTAAGTTACCTAACATCTCTGAGCCTCAGTTCCAGTTCATTAAGTGGGAGAAATGCCATTTACGCCACAGGGTTGTGGTGAGAATTGAATGAGATAATTCTCGTAGGCCTTGGTACTCTCCCTTCTCTAGCAGGTGTTTGGACCATGTTAACCTTCTTCTCCCCCTGCCTTGGAATTCGTTTGGAGCAGCAGTTCTCAACCTGTGTGTCGCGACCCCTTTGGGGGTCCATCGACCCCATCATAGGGGTCGCCTAAGACCATCAGAAAACACAGATATTTACATTACAATTCACAACAGTAGCAAAATTACTGTTAGGAAGTAGCAAAGAAAATAATTTTATGGTTGGGGGTCACCACAACATGAGGAACTGTATTAAAGGGTCCTGGCATTAGGAAGGTTGAGAACCACTGGTCTGGAGGAAATCTATTGATAACTGAAATATCAAATAAGTATGCAGGCACTGAAGATGCTATCAATGATGGCATTAAGCATGTGACTTATGTGATTTTATTCATTGCAGCATCATTAAATATTCACATATTAAGCTGGGAGATAACTTATTTCATCTGTTTTTCAGATGTCAAACTAGAAGCCAGAATGTGCTCTCAGGATGAGTCAGTGTCATCGTCATTTGTGCTGAGGACACAGGATGAATCCAGGAGACCTTGCCATTAGCAAGGGCCCTCTCACAGCATTCTCATGACATCTCAGGAGCTTGGCCCCTTCAACCAGATGTTCTCAGTAGTGAGAGTTCGTGTTTGTTTCTGAAACAAGCATTGTTTGGGGTCAGTAAACCTGGATTAGTACCTTGCCCTGTTACAGATTTGATATGTGTTTTGGATGAACCATTGTATCTCTTTGACCATATTTTTATCATCTGGAAAATAGATGTCCTAAGAATATTGCCTAAATACTTATATCAGCAAGATATTGTGAGGGCCAAAAGAACAAGGAGTAATAAATGTTTGTAAACTGGAGATGCCATGCCATTGGTTTAATTCTCGTGGCTTACTGTCTCTAAGGAGAAGGTATCAGCTTTTATCACATAGGGTCTGGGGTGGTGGAATGGTAGGCATTTTGTAGTTCACTAGGCATGATCTGCAGTGGATGGTGTTCTTGTTACCTTTTTCAAATTGATGTTACTGGTATAATCACATCATGTAGGGAGCAATATGCTTCATTAGAAAGGCAACGTTGTGCTGTTTGCTATGTTACCAAATTGAGCATGTCAGTGATTATAGTTATTACTTATTGGGCCTTTAAAATATGAGAGACGTGGGCCAAGCACTGAGATACATCATTCATAGCCAGGATTGCTAAGTGACCAATTTCAGACCCAGGTGAGTGGGGTTCTCTGGAGCTGGGCAGTGCACCTCCTGCTTGGCTATCCCACAGAAACCTTGCTCACAACCTCCTATTCCCTTTGAGGTCTATTTCTGAGGTTTATGTGCATGGGCTTTTTGAGTAACCTCAGTTATCCTAATTTATGATGAAAAACACAAACTTGAGATTTGGAGAAATTAAGAAATTAGATAATAAAGCTAACAAATAATGGAGTCAGAATTCTTAAGACCTATGCTTTTCTTATTATACTATATGTTGTGAGTTTAATGAAAATGGCAATGTGTTCCAGCAAAAGACCACTGAGAATACACCTGTAGTTGAACAATTTGAGATGTTTGTTATTTTGTGGCTCAGAAAACATTTCTATATTCTCTGGATTCAGAGATGACTGAGAATGGGCTCATTTTTTGTCGTGATCCATCACAAGCCCAGAATGACCTTGTCTGATGTTGATGTGAGAAATATTTTCTGTCCTGCAGGAGAGCACCAAGGCCCAGCTGTGAGGGCCAAGCCATTTCCCAGTGCTAGTCACTTCCTCAAGGTAAAAGGTGGTAAGGATTTAAGCCTTCAGTATGTCACTCAAAATTGAACTTCAACATTTTGTGATGAAAGAAAATAAAGCATGCAGAGGCCATGCAAAGCCATCACATTTTACCTTATTAATTGCTGGTTCTAGATATTTTATAAATAGTTTCCTATAGTTTTACTATAACTGCCAATGGCAGTTCTATGATAAGGTGTTATTTCATTTTTATAGAATGACTCAAGGCAGCCGTGGTGGGAGAAGGAGGAAAGCCTGGATGCCATGTCATGCAGACACAGGGATGAGGTCCATCCATGACTTGGGAGGACTTTGCTGAGTTGAGGGAATTTGTGGGAGTGCTACAGCCAACTTGATTTCAAAAGTCCTGGGTCTATGGCACATCCGTACAGAAAGGTAACAAACAAGAATTTTTGAGTGGAAAAGAACATTCTAGTAATAAATGAGTAGGCACAATGGTTTCCAAGGTGTGATCATTATGAAAGATAAAATATATGTAAAAAATGTGAGCCATCTGACAGGGGTCTGCCCTGTTGTGCTAGCAGATGAGACAGTGAGGAATTTTAAAAGATGAGATGGCTAATAAACTATTGGCTTAATTTACCTGTGGTTTCAGAATAGTTTGTCTTAGGGAAATAGAGGCAGGCAAAGCATCAGCATAAAATAAAGGAAGTGAATTAAGTGAAGTCCCAAAACACTTCTAAAATGTGGCAGGCAGACGGGAATATACCTGACCAGGACCACACTCATAAACAATTCAGATCTGCCCACACCATACATAAAAATTTTCCTGTAATTGTCAGGATTTACATGCTTTAAAATATAATTATAATGGTATTTGGATTTTTTTTTAATTCAGAACTTTTGAAAAATGACAAGAGACACAATAAAAAACAGGCAGGTGATAGACTAGGAAAAGATACAATTTTTTAAAAATTAAATCTTTATTATTCAGATTATTACATTTGTTTCTCTTTTTTCCCCTCCATAGCTCCCCTCCACCCAGCTCCCACCCTTTCCTCTACCCTTACCTCCCTCCCGTTGACCTCATCCATAGGTGTATGATTTTTGTCCAGTCTCTCCCTGTACACCCCTCACCCCTTTCCTCCTGAGAATTATCAGTCCACTCCCTTTATGTGCTCCTGATTCTATTATATTCACCAGTTTATTCTGTTGATAAAATTTTTAATTCATTTAATTTTTAGATTCACTTGTTGATAGATATGTATTTGTTGTTAATAATTTTTTATCTTTTACCTTTTTCTTCTTCCTCTTCTAAAAGAGTACCTTTCAGCATTTCATATAATACTGGTTTGGAGTTGATGAACTCCTTTAGCTTTTTCTTATCTGTGAAGCTCTTTGTCTGCCTTTCAATTCTGAATGATAGCTTTGGTGGATAGAATATTCTTGGTTGTAGGTTCTTGCTATTCATCATGTTGAATATTTCTTGCCACTCCTGTCTGGCCTGCATCGTTTCTGTTGAGAAATTAGCTGAGAGTCATATGGGTGCTCCCTTGTAGGTAATGAACTGTTTTTCTCTTGCTGCTTTTAATATTCTCTCTTTGTCTTTTTGCTCTTGGCATTTTAATTATGATGTGTCTTGGTGTAGTCCTCTTTGGATTCTTTTTATATGGGGTTCTGTGTGCTTCCTGGACTTGTAAATCTATTTCTTTTACCAGATGTGGGAAGTTTTCAGTCATTATTTCTTTAAATAGGTTTTCAGTATCTTGCTCTCTCTCTTCCTCTGGCACCCCCACAATTCTGATGTTGGTACGCTTGAAGCTGTCCCAGAGGCTCCTTACATTATCTTCACATTTTTGGATTCTTTTCTCTTCTTGCTTTTCCAATTGAGTGTTTTCTGATTCTTTATATTCCAAATTTTTGACTTGATTCTTGGCTTCCTCTAGTCTGCTATGAGGTTTCTGCATAATATTTTTTATTTCAGTCAGTGTATGTTTAATTTCTAGTTGGTCCTTTTCCATCTTTAGTTGGTTCTTTTTTATCTCCAGTTAGTTCTTTTTCATCTCCTCTTGGGTTTTGCTAACTTTATCCAACTTTTCTAGGATATTCTTGAAAAACCTTATAAGCATGGTTTTGAACTCTATATCTAGTCGTTTGTTTTCCTCCATTTCTTTTGTTTGTGATCTCTTCCCTTGTCTCGGCATTTTCACTATGCTGGGAGAACTTCTGTGTTGGATTCAGCCTTATGATACCAGACTTGCAAAAGCCTCTCTGTTGAGCTTGGGATGGGTGGAGTCTCAGGGCTTAATGGACCGATTTGCTTTCCAGTCAGCCCTGCCCTTCATGGCCCCGGAGTCTCATGTGACTGGGTAATTGCTGGAGCGGTCCCTGCGCACGCTTGCTTTCTCTCTCTTTCTCTCTCTCTCTCTCT
>JAAGEH010000101.1:3441209-3468920 GCA_011751065.1 Lasiurus cinereus
CTCTCTCGCTCTCTCTCTCTCTGCCTCTAGACTGCTGCCCCTCCAGCTCCTCTGCACTCCAGGACCACAGGAGTCTGGGTCCCCAGGGTTTCGCCTGAAACCGGGGTTCAGTGGAGTTAGAAGTGACGCAGCTGGGAAGGTCTGTCTCCCACCCACTCGTGAAAGCCAGCAGCACAATCAGCAGTTGGTCCTCTGCGTGCAGTGCCATGCGTGCCACCAGACCTCTGATCCTCTGCACCTCCCCTAAATCTCCATGCACTTTTCCCAATTCACAGTCCAAACTCCCCCCCGTATGAGTTTTGGCTGGATCTGGGGTTTAGTGTCATAGGATAAGGGGTTCAATGCCATTGAGAGTCTCTGTCTCCCTCCCGCCAGAGAACGCCAGCCAGGTACTCCGGCACCCTCTCTCTCCATGTGCTCGGTCTCTGTACCTCAGCTTTTTGCAGCTCCTTAGGGTCTCTGTAAGCCCCTCTCTTTCCTTCTAGTTGTATAATTTCCACTCAGCCAGCTTTCCTGTGGTTCTGGATGATGTCCGTTCTGTCTTTTAGTTGTAGTTTTGAAATTGTTGTGCAAGGCAGCAGTGTAGGTGTTTACCTGTGCCACCATCTTGGATTCTCCTAGGGATGCATGTTAAGATATAATTTTTAAAACTAACAAGGTGTTACTATCATCTAGAATACACTAGTAAAGGAACTCTAGACAAATCAGTAAGAAAAAGAAAGTTCTAGAAAAATGGATGGTTCAAAGAAGACAGGCAATACAAAGATGAACAAAAATGAATTGGCTAAGACTCACAGGAAGAAAAGATCAACCTCCTTAGTATTCAGGTCACTGCAAATTGAAACGATGAGACACTGCCAACATTATAAGTTAGGTAACAAAGGACAAACCGCATGATGAAAAGAGTTGGGGATGCTAGGAAACAAGCAGACTCCCGGAAAGAGGGCAGATGGACACAGCCATGCAGAATGTGCTCTGGGAGAGCTCACTGACATCCAGTGGGTGTCTATCAGAAGATCCACAGTCACATCCTAGGCATCTTCTCCAAGTAAGTCACAGGCTCAGGGACACACATATGAGAATATTTGTGGGAGAGGGTAACCTAATTGTCCATCACTAGTGGGATGGCTAAATGAAAAGAGGAGAATGCCTTGTGTAGAAACTATGTAACACTCATAGACAGTGAAATAATATATACAATGACATAACAAAGATCTTAAAAACACAGTGCTTAGTAAAAACAAAACAAAAAAGAAACAGAAAATAGCAGATAGAAAGAATAATGCCATTTCTAACTTAAACAAATATACAAACTGAACTACATTTTATACCTACATATTTGAGAAGATGTATCAAATTCATCAGAATGGGTGGCAAGGAGGAAGGACCATGAAAGCAGTGGTGGGTTAAAGGATAAAATAAAATACAGTAAGATAGCAATGATCAGTGGTTTAGTCAATTGTCTGTACCTGAGGTGGCTTACTCCTTAGTTTAAGATGGCAGAAGTTGTACATTGAGATTGAATACTCACATAGCATGACAAATTGCCATAGTCTATTCTGCTATCACCTTTAGTATAAGTAAATATACAACAGACATCACCATTGGGTATTTTATCCGTGATTGTCTTTGTTCTGTTGATTCCTCTTCTGTGTTCCCATTGGTTACCTCTGTCCTGAGCTTAGAATGACTGCAGAGAATATAGTATGTCTAGTCTGAAATTATTGAGTTCAGTCTTTATATAGCATCTGTATCTGCTTCTTCTAATTGGTTCTATGAAATGTATGCCATCAGTAACTTATCACATATACAAGAAAGGTGTTCATGTATTTGTCCAGCTGTGGGTCTTCCTTGCTGACAGTGAACTACTGAAACTATGGAAAGTTTAGTGTCTGTATTTTCCAGGAAGTGGGCCTTCTAAATGGAGCCTACATGGGGCCACAGACGGATCTGAGTTAGTCATATAATGGAAAGCCAAACATGGTTTGACCTGAACAATGCTGGCTATCACTTACCAAGGGCCTACTATGTAGTGGGTGTGGTGCATATCCTAGCTCTAATCCTTGCTCAATTCCTAGTTGTGTAGACTTTCTTAGACTCTAGTCTACCCTCTGTGATATCGTAGTCCTCCTTTATTTTTTTATTTTTAAAATTTTTTATTAATGCATTATATGTATACATATCTTCCCATTGCCCATCCCCCCACTCCCATGCATACCTTAACCCCCCCCCCAGTGTCTTGTGTCTATTGGTTATACTTATATGCATGCATACAAATCCTTCAGTTAATCTCTTATCTACCCCACCTCTCCCTAACCTTCCCTATGTAATTTGGTAGTCTGTTTGATGCTTTACTGTCTCTGTATCTATCTTTATATTCATTAGTTTATAATATTCTTTATTATCCATAAATGAGTGAGATCATGTGGTATTTTTCTTTCACTGACTGGCTTATTTCACTTAGCATAATGCTATCCAGTTCCATCAAGGTTGCTGTAAATGGTAAGAATTCCTTCTTTTTTATGGCAGCACAGTATTCCATTGTGTAGATGTACCACAGTTTTCTGATCCAGCACCAAGGCTGTTTCAAAATTGTAGCTATTGTAAATTGTGCTGCTATGAACATAGGGGTGCATAAATCCTTTCTGATTGGTGTTTCTAGTTTCTTAGGATATATTTCTAAGAGTGGGATTGCTAGGTCAAATGGGAGTTCCATTTTTAGTTTTTTGAGGGAATTCCATACTGTTCTCCACAGTGGCTGCACCAGTCTGCATTCCCACCAGCAGTGCACGAGGGGTTTCTTTTTCTTTGCATACTCTCCAACACTTGTCATTTGTTGAATTGTTGATGATTGCCATTCTGACAAGTGTGAGATGACATCACATGTTTGTTTTGATTTACATCTCTCAGATAATTAGTGATTTTGAGCATGTTTTCATGTGTCTCTTGGCCTTCCTTTTGTCTTCTTTTGAAAAGATTCTATTTAGGTCCCTTGCCCATTTTTTTAATTGGATCATTTATCTTCCTTTTATTGAGTTGTATAAATTGCCTGTAGATGTTGGAGATTAAACCTTTATCAGTGATAATATTTGCAAATATGTTCTCCCATACAGTGGGCTTTCTTGTTGTTTTGTTGATGGTTTCTTTTGCTGTGCAAAAGCTTTTTATTTTGATGTAGTCCCATTTGTTTATTTTCTCTTTAGCTTCCATTGCCCTTGGGGCAGTTATCAGTGAAGAAGTTTCTTCGGCCTATGTCTGAGATTTTACTGCCTGTTGATTCCTCTAGTGTTTTTATGATTTCCTGTCTTATGCTCAAATCCTTTATCCATTTGGAGTTTATTTTTGTGTATGGTGTAAGTTGGTGGTCTAGTTTCATTTTTTGGCATGTATCTGTTCAATTTTCCCAACCCGATTTATTGAAGAGTCTGTCTTGACTCCATTGTATGTTTGTGCCTCCTTTGTCAAATATTAATTGAACATAGTGGTTTGGGTCAATATCTGGATTCTCTATTCTATTCCATTGGTCTATATGTCTGTTCTTGTTCCAGTACCAGGCTGTTTTGAGAACAGTGGCTTTGTAATACAGCTTGAAACCTGGTATTGAACACACCTACTTTGTTCTTCTTTCTCAGGATTGCTGCAGCTATTCAGGTTCTTTTTTTTTATTCCAGTTGAATCTTTGGAGAGTTCTTTCTAGGTCTGTGAAATATGTCATTGGTATTTTTAATGGGGAGTGCATTGAATCTATAGATTGCTTTGGGTAGTATGGACATTTTAATGATGTTGATTCTTCCAATCCATGAGCATGGTATGCTCTTCCATCTGTTTATGTCTTCCTCTATTTCATTTTCAGTGTCCTGTAGTTTACCTCCTTAGTTAAGTTTATTCCTAAGTATCTTAATTTTTTTGGTGAGATGGTAAATGGGATTGCTTTTTTAGTCTCTCTTTCTGTAAGTTCACTATTAGTATATAGATTGCCATAGATTTCTTGGTGTTAATTTTGTATTCTGCTATATTGCCAAATTTATTCATTAAGTCCATTAGTTTTTTGATGGAATATTTTGGGGTTTATATGTACAGTACCATGTCATCTGCAAATAAGGACAGCTTTACTTCTTTTCCAATTTGGTGTTCAATTCCTAGTGGGTGTTCATGTATTTGTCCAGCTGTGGGTCTTCCTTTCTTCTTGTATAATTGCTATGGATAATACTTCCAGTATTATGTTGAACAGGAGTGGTGAGAGTGGACATCCCTGTATTGTTCCTGTTCTTAGGGGAAATGGTTTTAGTTTTTGCCCATTGAGTATGATGTTAGCTGTGGGTTTATCATATGGCTTTTATGATGTTGAGGTATGATCCTTCTATTCCTACCTTGCTGAGAGTTTTTATCAAGAAAGGGTGTTGGGTTTTGTCAAATGCTTTTTCTCCATCAATTGATATGACTATGTGATTTTTATCTCTCAATTTGTTTATGTGATGTATCACATTTATTGATTTGCAGATATTGTACCATCCTTGTATTCCTAGGATAAATCTTACTTGGTCATGGTGTATGATCTTTCTGATGTACTACTAGATTTGATTTGCTAGAATTTTGTTGAGGATTTTGGCATCTATGTTCATGAGAGATATTGGCCTGTAATTCTCTTTTATTGTGTTGTCTTTATCTGGTTTTGATATGAGGGTAATGCTGGCTTCATAGAAGTTGCTTGGAAGTGTTCCTTCTTCTTGAATTTTTTGGAATAGTTTGAGGAAGACAGGTTTTAAATCTTCCTTGAATATTTGGTAAAACTCTCCTGTGTAGCTGTCTGGTCCTGGGCTTTTGTTTGCTGGAAGCTTTTTGATGACTGTTTCAATTTCTTCCATAGTTATTGGCCTATTGAGATGTTTAGATTCTTGGTGATTGAGTTTTGGAAGGTTATGTTTTTCTAGGAATATGTCCATTTCCTCCAGATTGTCCAGTTTGTTGGAATAGAGTTGTTCATAGTATTTTTTTTAACAATCCTTTGTATTTCAGTGGGGTCTGTTGTTATTTCTCCTCTTTCATTTCTCATTTTGTTTATTTGAATCATCTCTCTTTGCTTCTTGGTGAGCCTGGCTAGAGGTTCATCAATCTTGTTTATCCTTTCAAAGAACCAGCTCTTGGTTTTATTGATCTTTTAAATTGTTTCTTTGGTCTCTATGTCGTTTATCTCTGCTCTGATCTTTACTATTTCCTTCCTTCTGCTTCCACTGGCCTTTTCTTGTTGCTCTCTTTCTAGCTCTTTGAGTTGTAGGGTTAGGTAATTTATTACCATTGTTTCTTGATTTTTGCAGTAGTCTTGTAGAGCTATGAACTTCCCTCTGAAGACTGCTTTCACTGTGTCCCATAGATTTTACATTGTTGTGTTTTCATTGTCATTTGTTACCATGATGTTTTTTATTTCTTCCTTGATCTTTCTACCCAGTCATTGCTTAATAGCATGCTATTTAGTCTCCATGTGTTTGATTTCTTTGTATTGTTTTTATTGTAGTTGATTTCCAGTTTTATGCCACTCTGATCTGAGAAGATGCTTGATATGATTTCTATCTTCTTGAATTTGAAGAGACTTTGCCTATGACCCAACATATGTTCTATTTTTGAAAATGACTCATGTGCACTTGAGAAGAATATATATTCTGTGGCTTTTGGGTGAAATATTCTGAAGATGCCAATTAATTTCATCTGATCCAGTGAGTCATTTAGGATTGATGTTTCTTTACTGATATTTTGTTTAGAGGATTTGTCCAATGGTGATAGTGGGGTATTAAAGTCTCCTATTATGATGATTGTATTGCTGTCAATCTCTCCCTTAATATCCTCCAAGATTTTTGTTTTTAGTTTTTTTTTTTAAATGTATTTAGGTGCTCCTATATTGGGTGCATATATGTTTATCAGAGTTATTTCTTCTTGTTGGATTGCTCCCTTTAGTATTATGAAGTGGTCTTCCTTATCTCTTGTTATGTCCTTCAGTTTGAGATCTCATTTGTCAGGTATAAGTATTGCTACCCCAGCTTTTTTTTTTTTTCATTTCCATTTGCCTGAAAAACCATCTTCCATCCCTTTACCCTCAGTCTGTATGCATTTTTTTCTTAGGTGGGTTTCTTGTGGCCAGCAGATATTTGGGTCATGTTTTCTTACCCAATCCATTAATCTATGTCTTTTGATTGGAGCATTTAATCCATTTACATTTAAAGTTATTATTGATAGGTACTTATTTGTCACCATTTTTATTTTTTACCCCTGTGTTTCTTCTTCACTTTCTCTTCTTTCCTTCCTTTCTCTCTCTCTCTCTCTCTCTCTCTCTCTCTCTCTCTCTCTCTCTCTTTCTCTCTCTCCCTTTCTTTCTTTTTTTACCATAGACCCTTTAGCATTTCTTACATTGCTGGTTTGGTGGTATTAAATTCCTTTAGTCCTTTTTTTTGTCTGCGAGGCTCCTGATTTCACCTTCAATGTTGATTGAAAGCCTTGCTGGGTACAGTATTCTTGGATTCAGAACCTTCATTTGCAAGACTTTGTATATTTTATTCTATTCCCTTCTTGCCTGATGAGTTTCTGTTGAGAAATCAGTCGCTAGTCTGATGGGGGTTCTTTTGTAGGTAACTTTCTGTCTCTCTCTGGCCACTTTTAAGATTCTTACTTTGTCGTTAGTGTTTGCCAATTTAATTATAATGTGCCTTGTGTCTTTTGGGGTTCATTTTGCTTGGGACTCTGTGAGCTTCTTGGATTTGTGTTTTTTTTTTCTTCCCTTTATCAGAGAAGTTTTCTGCCATTATTTCTTCAAACAGGTTTTCTATCCCTTGCTCAGTTTCCTCTCCTCCTGGAACTCCTATTATGCAGATATTGTTTTGTTTTGTGTTATCCCAAAGTTCTCTTAGGCTCTCCTCCTGCTTTTTAATTTTTTTTCTAGAAACTGCTGTACTTGGGTATTTTTTCCTACCTTGTCTTCTAGCTCACTGATGAGATCCTCTGCTTCTTCTAGTCTACTTTTGATGCTTTCTATTGAGCTCTTACAGCAGCAATGTCATTTTTCATTTCTTCTTGATTCTTCTTCATTTTCTCTTGGTTCTTTCTCATATTCTCAAATTTGTCTTTAATTATTTTCAGCCACCTTATGACCATTTCTCTGAATTCTGTCTCTGGCAAATTGCTTGCCTCCATTTTGTTTGCTTCCTTTTCTGGTGATGCCTGCTTTTCTTTCATATGTGGACTGTTTTCTTTGTCTGCCCAATGTATCTCTTCTTCAGGTGTCTGGTTATGTTGTTCTCTCTCTCCTTCATTGATTTAAAAGCACAAAATACAACACAACCAGGTAAAATGCACAAGGCACTGAACAGAAATGTATTCATGATATTAATAGCCACATATAATGGTGACCATCAGAGAGAGAGAAATTAGGGGAAAGGCGATAAAAAAGAGGAGAGAAAATAGGAAAAAAAGAAAAGAAAGGAGTGCCAAAATGAAATTGGGGGTGGGAAAAAAAGAAAAAGAACAAAGAAGAAAAAAAAGTAAAAGAGAAAAGAAAGAGAATACAAAAGAAAAGAGGAACAAATTATATATATATGAAGGGAAAACTCCAATAGAATAGCCACTAATCCCAACAAATGCCAGCAACAAGTACCTGGAGATTAATATAAACTACAAATAACAACTAATATCAAGGGAGGCAAGGGAAACCCGAGATAAAAAATAAAAACAAAGCAAACATAAAACAAGAAGAATAAGCAAAAAAATCTCACAAAAAATTGATATAATCAACGTTCAAGCAAAGATCAAAAAAGGCAGAGAGAAAAACAGTTTTTGGATAATGAAGACAGATAAAGAGAGGTGTGTATGGACTTGGAGTAGGGCATTAGAAATAGATATATAAGTGGGGTGAAATTTTAACAGGGTAAAAAGAAATAATAGAAAAAATCTAAAGTAGGAAAAGAGAAATAGGACAACAAAATGGGAAAAGTTAGGAAGATAGTGATGGCATAAGGGTAAAATTGAGATAGAGTAAATGATGCCAAAAGAAAGATGAAAATAGAATGTAAAACTCTAATTCCAAAGTAAAATAAGGAGAAAATAAAATGACACTTTTTATTCAAAAAGGTAAAATAGTAGTAGTAATAATACTGTTTGAAAATAAAAATGTAATAACTAAAAAGGTAAAATCAATTGAGGAAAAAAGAAAAAAAATAGTTGTTTAATTAAAAGATGAAAAAATGAAAAATAAAAAATAAAAGAATAAAATGTGCAGTAGTGAAGGTCATTCACTTCCTCTATTGTTCTGTTTGGCACACCTGTTTCCCAGTTGGGATAGTATTGCAGTTCCCTGCATTCTACTGGTGCTTAGTGTTGTAAGCCAGTCCTGGTTTTTAAGCATGCAGTGTATCTTAATCTCTTTATTTTTTTATGATTACACAAGAGTCAATTTGTGAATCAGCCCCTGGGTGGTAGCGTTTTGGGATTGACCTCTCTAGCCTGTGCTTAGATCCTGCTTTTCCTATGCACTCTGTACCGGTTTGTGGGAGTGGGCTGTCGAACAGCTGGTTCTCCGATGCTCACTCCCTGCTCCAATTCCCAGGTTCCAGAAAAAATAACTTTCCCCTACAGTCTCCCAGGTTGTCCCCAACTGGGTGAACCTATGTATTGGGCTTAGCAGTCAGAAGCAAGAATCTGAAGAGGAAAGAACACAGGTCTGTGCATTCCCCCTTCCTGCTCCTGTCCAAGCAGCTGGAATACTTTTTAAATATATATATATTTTATTGATTTTTTACAGAGAGGAAGGGAGAGATAGAAAGTCAGAAACATCGATGAGAGAGAGACATCAATCAGCCGCCTCCTGCATGCTCCACTGTGGAGATGTGCCCACAAGCAAGGTACATGCCCCCAACAGGAATTGAACCTGGGACCTTTCAGTCTGTAAGCCGATGCTCTATCCACTGAGCCAAACCGATATCAGCCAGCTGGAACACTTTAATAACTCCCAGGCTGTCCTTCTGCCTCAGATCAAAATGGGTTGCTTTCTAGAGATCCCTTCTGTTAGCAGCTCTGAAGACTCCCTTCCACATTCATGTATCACACCAAACCCAACAGCCTCGGATTTATCTAGCCGCAGATTTTTCCCCTGGTCCTCCAGCTTCCAGTGCATGCCTTTCTGTTCTGTGGGACCAGAGACCACACCTTATCCTAGGTGAAATCTGACCTTTCCATGTGGCATGTAGAGCAACTCTGAATCCGAGTGTTTGGACCGACTGGGGAGAGGTGTTCTGAGGCTCATAGCTGTTCAGTGGGTGCCGCAGCTGTAGCTTTTCAGGCTTCTGTAAACATTCACTTTCCCCTTCAAGATGGCATGGTCTCTGCATCTGAGCAGGTGGCTCCGGGAGAAAAAACCCTGCAGCAGTGGGCTGCCTGGTCAGGGAATCCCGTAGTTCTCCTTTATTCATGGTATTGCTTTTCCATGGTTTCTGCTATCTGCGGTCAAGTGGTCTGAAAATATTAAATGGGAAATTCCAGAAAAAAAGGATTGTTTTAAACTGCACATGTTCTGAGTAGTATGATGAAATCTCTTGAGTCCTGCTCTGTCTCATCCAGGACATGAATTATCTCTTTGTCCAGCATCTCCATGCTGTAAACATTGGACACTGTGTATACTTTCTGCCTGCTTAGTCACTCAGTAGACACCTGGGTTATTAGATGGACTGTGGAGGTATAGCAGTGCTCGTGTTCAAGTAATCTTTTCTGTGCTTAATAAGTGCCCCAAAGCACAAGAGCAGTGATGCTGACAATTCAGATATGCCTAAAAGAACATGGCAAGTGCCACCTTTACATGAAAGGGTGAGAACAGTACATGAAGATACTTTGAGAGAGATAGACCTCCTATATAAGAAAACTCTAATATGCTAAGTGTCTGGTCATCCAGTGGTCTGTTCAACCAATCAAAGCATAATATGCTAATGATATGTTAAAGATGCTCAACTATTTACTATGCTATGCACTGACCACCAGGGGAAAGACAGTTGACTGGTCAATAAGTTACTATGACATGCACTGACAACCAAGGAGCAGACAGTCAACTGGTCAACCAGTCGCTATGATGGTTGTTTTGCTTGCTGCTGGAGTCTGGCCAATTGGGACTGAGCAAGATGGGCCAGACATGCCCTGGAGCCCCTCCTGTGGTCCTTCCTGGCTGCTCAACCTCCTGTGTCTCTCCCCGGTCCCAATTGTGCACTGGAGGGGTCCTTCAGCCTAAACTGTGCAGTCAGGTTAGAAGATGTCAGAGAGCTGGTTTCAGCCCCATCCCACAGGCCAGGTCAAGGGACCCCATGGGTACACGAATTCATGCACTGGGCCTCTACTATTTACATAACTTTTATTACAGTATATTGTTACTAGTATAATTGTTCTGTATTATTATTATTAGTTGTTTATATTTTACTGTGCTTAATTTATAAATTAAGCTTTACCATAGGTGTATATACAGGAAAAATCACAGTATGTAAAGGGTTTGGTACTATCTGTGGTTTCAGGCATCCACTGGTGATCTTGGAAAATATCTCCTTGGATAAGGGACATTGCTCTACTCTCATACTGCTGTGGCTCTAGTCTTCTGGGATTACAATGTTTAACATGTTCTGCTCATTATCCCTTAAGTTATTCCTGCATTTCCTACCTCTTGTAAAATGTAAAACATTCCTGTATTCTAGGTCTTCCACTACCTGCAGAGAATGCGATTAGTGAGAATGTCCTGGGCTTCTTGGGTTAGAGTTGGGGTTCACCTAATCAACTTTCAGCATCATGCTCAATAAGGTAGGTAGGTCGTTTAGAGGGAAGAACACTAACTAATCATGTGATCCTAACTAAATTACTCCCTCGGAGTGCAGGTTGCTTACCAATAAATGGGAAAAGATATAGCCTATGAAGGAATTGAGTGAGGATTATAGCTAATATAGGCACCACACCTGTTACACAGTAGACCCTTGGTAAGTGATAGGCAGCATTGTTAAGCACCAAAACCATGTTTGGCTTTCCATGAATCAATTAAATCCATTTGGAGTGATGCCTTTCTTGACAAATTAGAAAAAATACAATGAGCAAACAAACAAACAAACAAAAAACCAATACAATAGCTAAGCCCTTTCCCCTCCTCAATCCTTTCTGCTAATAAGTTTTTCCCATGACTCTCTTGCTCAACTCCTAGGAAAAGACTGATTATTGCCATGGAAGGTGGTGATTTGTTCCCGCTTCAAGAAACAGCACTGCCTTTTTTCCCAAAATTTCAAGTACATAAGACTTAATCACTTTATTTCTAGGTGTTAGTCATTCTATGGGTTTGGACAAATGTGTAATAACATATCTATCATTATAGTATTGTACAGAATAGTTTTGATGCCCGCCCCCCCCAAAAAAAAATCTCCTGTTCTCTGCCTATTCATTCTTCTACCAACTCCTGGCAACCACTGATTTTTTTTTTTTACTGCTTCCATACTTTTGCCTTTTCCTGAATACCATATAGTTGAAATCATGCAGTATGTAGCCTTTTCAGATGAGCTACTTTCACTTAGTAGTATGCACTTAAGATTCTTCTATGTCTTTTCAGGGCTTGATAGTTCCTTACATTTTAGCAATGTGTCCTAGTGTATTTATGCATTCACCTAGTGAAGGACATCTTGGTTGCTTCCACGTTTTGCTCATCATGAATAAAGCTTTTATAAACATCTGTGTGCAGGTTTTTGTGGACATAAGTTTTTAACTCCTTTGGGTAAATACCAAACAGTGTGATTGCTGGGTCATACGGTAAAAGTATGTTTAGTTTTGTAAGAAACTGCCAAACTGTCTTCTAATGTGACTGTACTATGTTGCATTCCTACCAGCAATGAATGGAAGTTCCTGTTGTTCCACATCCATGCATTTGGTATGGTCTGTGTTTTGGGTTTTAGCCATTCTAATAGGTGTACAGTGGTTTCTAGTTGTTTTAATTTGCATTTCCCTGATGACATTTGATGTTGAGCATTGCCTCATATTGAATCATCTTCATATTGAATTATCTTTATCTATCATGTTTTCTATTTGTTTAGGATCTTATTTAGTATTCAAAAGTCCAAATCTTAGCAATAAGCTAAGCTTAGGTTTCATTGAAACCTTTTCTGATTATGGTAGACCTCAGTGATTTTATCTTTCTCTGGTGTTAAAGTCCTTAACTTGTAACTTGTGCAATTTAGTTAATCTGTGATGATATTATTCAATAAATACATACTGTCAGTTTATCTGTATAATTATATTAATTTAATAAGATGAATAAATAAATGTAAATATAATCTATATATCTCAAGTCCCTAATGTGTTCCAGACACTGTTTGATACACTTGGAATACAGAGATAGATACAATGGATACATTTGCAATATAGTGACCTTATTTAATGGAGAGAGACAGTCAATAAATCAGAAATGAGATAATTCTATATAGTAAAAGCCATTGATCTAATCGCAGAACAACTGGTTGCTATGACATGCACTGACCACCAGGGGACAGATGCTCAATGTAGGCACTGCCCCTAGTCCACAAGCCCCAGGTAGCCTAGGCAGGTGCCAGCAGAGGCCCCCAATCGCCCCAAAGGTCACCCCACAGATCAGCCCTGATCGTTGGCCAGGCCTAGGGACCCTCTTCATGTGTGAATTTCATGCACGGGGCCTCTAGTGTTACATAATTATAAATGCTATTAAAAATAACAATGAGGATATGATAGACAATGACAGAGGGTTTAATTTAGAATGGGATTTCTCAGAAGACATAACATTTGAGCTGAGATCTAAAATACAAATAAACAAAACAAACAGTCAAACATTAGCAAACAAAACAGCCATGAGAAAATCTTGGAGCAGAGAAAGCAAGTACAAAGCTTCTGAGGTTGGAATGAGTCTGTTGGGCCAAAGGACAGGAAAAAATTCCAGTGTTGTTATGGTGGGATCTCAGCAAGGGAATGCATAGTGGTTAGATGATTTGGCAGAGACCAGATTATGTACCACAAGAATAAAAACATTAGAGGGCTTAAAGTAGAGAATTAGTTGACTCAATTCATATTTTTAGAAGACTAGTCTATTCTCTGTGAAGAGTGGACTTTAGAGGAACAAGAGTAGAAATGGGAGTATCAGTTGAGTGGCTATTGTAGTACATGGTTCAGGTGAAGAATGTAGGTGGCTTCGACTAAGGTATTATAGATGGAGTGAAGGAGGTTCATTCTAGGATATATTTCTGAAGTAGAAGTGAGGGCATTTGATGACAAATTAGACATGGATAATAAGGAAAGGAAGGTTCAAGGATGACTTCTAGGTATAGAGAGCATGAGCACCAGGGTGGAGAGGGATGAGGAGAATCAAGAGGTCTACTTGGCCACTATGGTGGCAGCTGCCATTCTTCTTAGCCACTCAGCACCCGCTGAACATCCTTCCTATGTTTGTACATTTCCTCTACTTATGAATTTATGTTCCTTTAAGATAGAAGCCAGAAACATGGTTTACCAGTAACTTTTGTGGCTGTAGTGCAGCTTGTGGCCTTGGCTCAATCAGATATACTTGTCAAACTCCACATTAGCATCCATTCTCACCATGGAGTCAGCAGTTCCAACCATTTTTTAGAGGCAGTGGTAGCAGAGATGTCAGACATAGCTTCTGAGTTCAGGTCAATGAGAGGGGCTCTGGTGTCTGTGTCCAGTAGTGGTTGCAGCTGTATCTTCTTTGAGCTGTTCCACAATATGACTTGCATTGTCTCTCAAGGGCTAAGAGCCCTGAATTCTGGTTTTCTTGTTCTCCTAAAGATTTTGCCAGCTACCTCATACCCATTCAAATACCAAATCTGCCTAAATTATCAGAATACAATCACACCACTGCCCTCCCAATAAGAATCTTGAGTGGTTCTGCCTTGTTAAGTAAGAGAAACTTATTAGATATGTAAAGGGAGATCTCAAGCTGGCAATTGAAAATAAGAGTTTGGTGTTCATTGGAGAGATCAGGACTGGGGTCGTATATCTGAGAGATGCTGGCACAAAGATGGTGTTTATGGTCATCACTGAGAGTACTGAGGGAGTGATTGCTTATAGAGAAGGTAATCATCCTGAGGCTGTACTGCACAAGAGCTCAAGAAGAAGAACTGGAAGCAATGGAAATGTGAGAGGAAGCTACATGTAGGACAGAACTATCAGGAGGGAGAGTTACCATGAAAACCAAGGGGCACTCTTTCAGGAATAAGGGAAAATCAATTGTATAAAATTTAATGAAGAAACATTGGTCTTGCTGATTTTATTTTTAGGCATAGCATTAACAATTTCTTAGGCAATAAGGTAGAATATGGGTTTAGTACCATCCCAAACTGGGGGTGAGTCATAGCTCTGTGGTTTACAGATAGCATGACTTCATGAATGTTCTTTGAATTCCCTGAGACTCAGGGTATATAATTAAAAGTGAGAATGACAATACCTAGCTCAGAAATGGTGATTAAATGAAAATTGTTGTGGGTTGAACTGTGCTCTCTGGAAAAGATGTGTTGAAGTCCTAATCCTAGGTGCATGTCTATGGGATCTTATTTGAAAATTGGATCTTTGCAGATTTAATCAAATTAAGGTGAGATCATGGGCGCCTAATGTAATTATGACTCGTCTTCTCACAAGAGCCTTGGCACTGAGTCTTAACAAACTCCAAGTTTTATTTATTTATTTATTATTTATTTATTTTTACTTATTTATTTTTTACAATTCCCAGTCACCTTTATTTATATAAAACTATATTAAATAAATTATCTCAATATATATAAACAAAACAATATTACTTCTATAAATAGAAAATCCCCATATATAAAACCTTTAAAAAATTATATAAATATACACAATGTTGACCATATAAACTTGAATCATAAACTTTAGTTTGTTTGTTTAGTTGTCTTATAAAAATATAGCTAGCTGTCAAGTGTTTAATCAATAGCATTTAAGTCAGTTAAAGTGCTAAACTGTAATGCGTATGCCCAGAGTTGTCAGGCTTGGTTAGGCAAAGTAGAAGTCTTCTGCATTTAACACATGCATATGTTTTGCCAACTGTTTTGAACCTCCAAAAGAACTCTTAAGAAAAAAAACTAACACCTAAACTCCACATTTTAAAAGGACAGACATATGTTAGAAAAGTTCACCCCATTTCCATTTTACTCTCCCACATGGTTTGAAGTCAGAGCATTGAAAGTACTCCAAAAGTCCACTGAGGACTTAAGGCATTTGTTCATTTGTTTTTGCTTAGATGGCCTGATTTCATCTTGAGTGTAGAAAATAAAGTCTAGAGCATGATATGTGCAAAAGGTGCATGCCATAGTGTTAAAAAATAACTTTAAAAAACTTGAAATTGGCTGTACCATTCATTACATTCCAAAGTGACTAGTGCTAGTCTCAAAACCAGAATGCTAATCATAAGAACAGTCAGATAAAGAACTTTCTTTGGGTCCAAGGATCTCCATGCTCCAAAATATTCATTTTTTGTTTCCAAATATTCCATTCTTTTAAAAGTTCTCTGTCACAGTGCAATATAAACTCTGCAGAAATTGGCAGCTCCAATGTCATGTGCTTTATGCAACACCAAGGGGGAAGCTCTCCTTGCCACTTCGCCTTGTTCTGGCCTTCCTGCTCTTGTACAGACACAGGAACAGGGTGATGATGAAGATGATGGCCACAAACACCACTGCTCTGATGATGAAGAACATGTCTTTGAACATGCCTTTCTCGTGGCTGGTGCACTCAATGGGGTTTTATGGACTCTTCTGATTAGCTTTTCGTGATGCAATCATGGCTTGAACATTGAAACAGTAGTTTTGTCCTTTATCCACATCAATCAAAAACTCATTAGTGTTTGTCTTGACCATTTTCTTTCCTATACTTGAAGCTTTCCAATAGTAAAGTGTGTAACTTAAGTCCTCGTCAAAGACATCCCGGAGGCTCAGGAATGTGCCATTCATTCTGACTAAGGTCCGTGTATCCTGTACCATAACATTCAGTTTTGTTCCAATTTGTTCAAAACTCTGAATTGTTGGCGGTCCGAGGTTTGTCTCTAAGTAAGGAATGAACGCCGGGGAGTTTGTGTACTTGGGCTCCCCAATGAAATCAGTGGCATTTGCCAGCATGGAAAGGACCCGTGCTGAGTATGGCTGCTTCACGTCTTTCACAATCTCATCAGTGAGGTCACACTCTGTGTCTGTGATGAAGTAGCACTTGCTTTTCCAATTTCCTAATCTATGGCTTATCTGAACAGTGTAGACTTGATTGATGGATTTGGGTTCCCATTCCAAAACTGTCTTGAAATTCGTTGATTTTCAAGTTAAATTATATGCTACCACCATACCTGTAGTGCCTGAGGCTCTGGACACCTGGACAAGGACCCAACCGAGGAAGAGTGTCCTAGAGACAGCGGCCTCGGGGCAGGTCAGCCGGGTCCAGTGGGAGACACCATGTCCATGAGCTAGCGGTGAGGTTGGGAGGATTTGTTGCACCCGAAGGCTGGAACAAACTCCAAGTTTTAAATGTGGGTTTGGGAGAGGTAAACTAAAAGATCGTTCAGAGAGGCTAGAGGCTCCCCAGGAGTTGAACATATCACAAAAGACAAGAGAATAAAGGGTTAACTTCGTAAGTTAAACTGAGGTCATTGGTCCCCTTTGCTCAGTAGTGTGGTGAGCTCTTGAGACTAGGAGCAAGGTTTCAGTGTGTTGTGGAATGATTGATAAATGAAGAAATTGAGACAGTAAATATAGATAATTCTTTTCAAAAAATGTGGCTGAGAGCCAAACTGGTTTGGCTCAGTGGATAGAGCGTCAGCCTGAGGACTGAAAGATCCTGGGTTCGATTTTGGTCAAGGGCATTTACCTTGGTTGCTGGCACATCCCCAGTAGGGGGCGTGCAGAAGTCAGCTGATCGATGTTTCTAACTCTCTATTCCTCTTTCTTCCTCTCTGTAAAAAAGCAATAAAATATATTTTAGAAAATATGTGGTTGAGAAAAGGAGAGAAGAGATAGAGTTGCAATTGAAAGGGAGCGGGGGTAGGTGGGAAATGGAATTTGGCATATTTGAATAACCAATAGGAAAGCAAGCAGCAGTAATTTAGAAGAGAGAGAGAGGAGATAATTGATAAAATATGTTTTTTTTAAGGAAATGGGCTAAGAGCACACACAGAGGATTTGAGCTTAACTAGGAAGAAGGCAGTTGGCTTTAATGGGAATTGAGAAGAACAGGAGGAGAGATGTAGACAGGCTGTATGTTTGAAAGCAGGTGGTGGAAAGTTGAGAGCTCTTTTCTGATGAGGTTGAGGTGAAGCTATCTGCTGAGATTGAAGGAATTTTCTGGGGGTGGTGGTTTGGTTGAAGAGAATGCAAAAGGTGTAATATAGTCACCAAGGGAAGGGGGAAAAGGAGCTGACTAAAGAACAGGAGTAGATTGTAGAACCGTGTTGAGAGAGCAGTTAAAATTCTGAATGTTAGACTTGTTATCCCAATCAGGCATCTTTTGGGTATTTTTAAATTTAGGAGCACATGGTTTAAAATGTACATTTTTCCCTCTCAATTATCTTAGAGGTGAAAGTGCTTTGTCACAATAGAAGTCATGTTCCTAAACCTACAGAAATCTTAAAAAATTTTTTTTTATTAATCTATTGCATGTATACATATCTTCCCATTGCCCCCCTACTCCCATGCATACCCTATCCCCCGTGTCTTGTGTTCATTGGTTATGATTATATGCATGCATACAAGTCCTTTGGTTGATCTCTTATCTACCTCACCTCTCCTTAACCTTCCTGCTGTAATTTGACAGTCTCTTTGATGCTTTACTGCTTCTGTTTCTATCTTTTTGTTCAACAGTTTATAATATTCTTTATTATCTATAAATGAGTGAGATCATGTGGTATTTTTCTTTCATTGACCGGTTTATTTCACTTAGCATAATGCTCTCCAGTTCCATCCAGGTTGCTGCAAATGGTAAGAATTCCTTCTCTTTAATGGCAGCATAGTATTCCATTGTGTAGAAGTACCACAGTTTTCTGATCCAGTCATCTGCTGTTTCAAAATTATAGCTATTGTAAATTGGCACCTAGGCTGTTTCCAAATTATAGCTATTGTAAAATGGGCTGCTATGAACATAGTGGTGCATAAATCCTTTCTGATTGGTGTTTCTAGTTTCTTAGGATTATATTCCTAAGAGTGGGATTGCTGGGTCAAATGGGAGTTCCATTTTTAGTTTTTTGAGGAAATTCCATACTGTTCTCCACAGTGGCTGCACCAGGCTGCATTCTCATCAGCAGTGCACATGGGTTCCTTTTTCTCCGCATCCTTGCCAACACTTGTTGTTTGTTGATATGTTGATGATGGCCATTCTGACAGGTATGAGATGGTATCACATTGTTGTTTTGATTTGCATCTCTCAGATAATTAGTGACTTTGAACATGTTTTCATGTGTCTCTTGGCCTTCCTTCTGTCTTCTTTCAAAAAGATTCTATTTAGGTCCATTGCCCATTTTTTTATTGGATCATTTTCTTCCTTTTATTATGTTGTATAAGTTGGCTATAGATGTTGAAGATTAAACCTTTATCAGTGATAACGTTTGCAAATATGTGATCCCATACAGTGATCTTTCTTGTTGTTTTGTTGATGGTTTCTTTTGCTGTGCAAAAGCTTTTTATTTTGATGTAGTCCATTTGTTTATTTTCTCTTTAGCTTCCATTGCCCTTGGGGCAGTATCAGTGAAGTAGTTCCTTCGGCCTATGTCTGAGATTTTGCTGCCTGTTGATTCCTCTAGTATTTTTATGATTTCCCATCTTATGTTTAAATCTTGTATCCATTTAGAGTTTATTTTTGTGTGTGGTGTAAGTTGGTGGTCTAGTTTCATTTAAATCTACAGAAATCTGAGTTCAACACCCACTCTTTCACTCTAGGATGCCCACACTTCCTGGTGTTCAGATATTTCTTTGATAAATTCTTATAACAAATATGTACTCTCATTTGTAGACTAAATTACAGGGTATGAGAAATGTTGACATTACCTTTTCTCATTCAATCCTCTAACATCCTTCTGAGATAGATAATATTCTCACTGGAGGAAAATATTGTTGGCAAAGTTATGGGAATAATCCATGGCCACATACCAAAACCAGGACAAGCACTCAAGTCTTCTGCATTCAAAGTATGTGTCCTTTTACTGGTCCACATTTACTGGATCTCAGACACAAACAAGAGCTGGGCTCACTTTAATGATGTATGTAATTAGTAAAAAATTTTCATTCTTTTTCATTGTTTAAAATTTAACATTTTCCCCAGAGTTTGAGTTCTGATCCATTATAATACATTCTTTTTTCTGGCATCCAGAACAGTGGCAAGCATGGAAGAATAAAGGAAGTAATTGCCTTAAAATAGTTAGTGAATGATAAGCCTTTTATCCAAAATGTCGTGCTTGTCTGTGCTTTGCCTGAGTTATGACTACAGTAATGTGGTAACTGGCCGAATTTCAACAGCCATGCATCCCTTCAATTACAGTTGCCCAAAAACTACTGAATGCTTCAAATGCTTGATGCAGCAAAAGGAGACTGGGAGGAGGGGGACCATATGAATGCTTTTCTTTGCAGGTAAGGATAATTTTCTTGTGCCACCAAAGCTTTGAGAATAGTTGAGGTTACTATAAATAAAAAGAATTAAATAGGATGACTTGAAACTGGTGATTTGCAATAAATCATATGTTCCAAAAGTAATTTGAAGTTTGTCTCAAAATACAGCCAACAGTCTTAACAGGACAGTTCATTCGTTTATTCAATACACAAACAAATGTCTGGTATGTGCTGATTACTGTGCTTGACATTGGAAGTAAAAGGAAATAAGACACCATGTCCACAATCAAGGCCAGGAGCTGCTGTGGGGTGGGGAGCAGATAGATATAATTATAACACTAGTTACAATTATAACATTAGTGTGAAGATAAGATACAAAAGCCAACAGAAGTATTTATCCTATCATATCCCTCTATGTGTAGTCTGGAAGGATATCCATTAAATACAAACACTCAAAAGTAAAAATAAACACACCTTAAAACTGATATCTTCTGGGGTGTAATTGGGCAGACCTTTGCTTTTACTCTTCTTCTCAAAAATCTTTATTTAAATAATGATGTATTTCAATCATGTCAAGAAGTAGGACAAATATTGTATGATTCCACTTACATGAAATACCTAGGTTGGTCAAATTCATAGATTCAGGAGGTAAAATGGTGGTTGCCACGGGCTACAAGGGAGAGGAAAATGAGTTTTTGTTTAATAAGTATGGAGTTTCAGTTGAAAAGAGGGTTTTTTTTGGTTGTTTATTGGCCATTTACTATTTTCCTAGAGAAATGTCTTCTCAGATCTTTTGCCCATTATATTTTTAATATTTATTTTTAATTTTTCAATTATAGTTTACATTCACTATTATTCTGTATTAGCCTCTGTATTCTTTATTATTCTGTACAGCATAGTGGTTAGATAATTATATACTTCACAAAGTGGTCCTCCTAATATTTCAAATACCCACTGGCCCCATACATATTTATAGCAATATTATTGACTATATTCCCTATGCTGTAATTTACATACCTATGACTATTCTGATTTGTACTTCTTACTCCTTTCACTTTTTTTTACCCAACATCACTACCTTTGGTAAACATAAGTCTATTCTCTGTACCTATGAATCTGTTTCTATTTTGTCCTTTGGATTCCACACATAAGTGAAATCATATGGCATTTGTGTTTCTCTGTCTGACTTATTTCACTCAGCATAATGCCCTCTAAGTTCATTCATGATGTCACAAAAGATTAAGATATTATTTTTCATGGCTCAGTGATATTTCATTGTGTATATGTACCACAACTTTTTTATCCATTGGTAGATAAAGTTCTGTGGGTGGATAGTGGTGATAGCAGCCAACTATGTGAATGTGTGTAATGTCACTGAGTTAATTATACACTTAACATGGTTAAGATGATAAATTTAATGTTATATGTATTTCACAATTAAAATAAAAGAAACAGAGAAACTAATAGGAGAGATTACTACTTTCTCTCACCTAATATAAACAGATACTTTTTGTTTTTGTCATATAGCTTTTAGATTTCTCTCTTAAAAGAAATAAAATATTGAAATACACCTAAATTTTCTTCCTCAAACCTTACTCCTTTTCTCCCTCTTTAAATGTAAGAGTGTTCCTAAAGTTTGAATGCATTTTCTTGTACATTTAAAAAGTACTTTTGCTACTGCCAGTGCCCTCCTTCCAAAGATCATGATAAACACAGCTATGGTTGCGTGAATACCATGGGGAACGGTGTGGTGTCTCAGTAGGATGGTGATAGAGAGGACACAGTGTGATATTTAATTCTGTATTATGTGATTCTGGGAAGGGTTAGTGATGCAGGCTTTACTCTGTGTTGGATGCTATCAGGATATGGGGTAATATATCTTGGTAAATCTCATCAAGAAGGAAGAAGGCCTGAAACAATAATGCAGTTTTAATTGGTTAAGCAGCCCCGGCACTTATACTAACTAGGATGGAGGCTATTTTTTTTTTTTTGTATGTGTGTGTGTATGTGATTTAGACAATATTCCTAATTTTGATAGTGTTCAGATATTGTTATGGAGTAGTCTTGTTTTTGTTTTGATCTACCATGGTCATAGAATGGCCTTGTCTGATGTTGATGCTCTGTAACATTTTTTTTATGGCCAATAAGAAAATATGGCCAGACTGAGTGCCAGGCCACCACCTATATATGAGAAACTGTTTTCTTTGTCACCACACACATATGTGTCCATATACAAAACCTACTGTTATGTTTTAGGTCTTAAATATTTGAGTGAATGATAATAGATCGTATATATTATACTGCAACTAGCTTTTTTACTCAGTTTTATAATGTGAGATAAACCTAGGTTGATACTAGCAGACCAAGTTTATGTCTTTTATATTATATTCAACTGAAGAATTGTTAAGTTGCTTCTATGTTTTCTTGTTAAAAATAGTATTGAATGGGAGTTCCATTTTTAACTTTTTGAGAAAACTTCATACTGTCTTCTAAAGTGGCTGCAACAGTCTGCATTCCCATCATCAGTGCATGAGGGTTCCTTTTTCTACACATCCTTGCCAGCATTTGTCTTTTGTTCATTTGTTGATGAGAGCCATTCTGTTTATATTTGCAAAACAACATCTTGTTGTCAGATGATTAGTGACTTTGAGCATGTTTTTGTATATCCCTGCACCTTCTGTATGTCCTTTTTGAAAAGTGTCTATTTAGATCCTTTGCCCATTTTTTTTTTGGATTGGATCATTTATCTTTCTTTTGTTAAGTTGTATGAGTTCTCTGTAAATTTTGGAGATTAAACCCTTATCTGAAATATCATTGGCAAGTATGTTCTCCCATGCAGTGGGCTTTCTTGTTGTTTTGTTTGATGGTTTCTTTTGCTGTGCAGAAACCTTTTATTTTGATGTAGTCCCAGTAATTACACTTCTAGGACTATATTCCAAGAAACCAGAAACACCAATCAGAAATGATATATGCACCCCTATGTTCACCACAGCACAATTTACAATAGCTAAAATTTGGAAACAGCCTAAGTGCCCATCAGCAGATGAGTGGATTAAAAAACTGTGGTACATTCACACAATGGAATACTTTGGTGCTATAAAAATGAAGGAACTTTTACTATTTGCAAGAGCATGGATGGAACTGGAGAGCATTATGCTAAGTGAAATAAGCCAGTCAGAGAAAGATAATTATCACATGATCTCACTCATATGTGGGATATTCATCAACATAATTTGATGAATAAGAATAGATCCAGAGTCAAATGGTGGGGGAAAGGGTTAGAGAGCAACCAAAGGATTTGTATGCATGCATATTAGCATAACCAATGGACACAAACACTGGGGTGGTGGGAATTGCCCGAGGTGAGAATGGCTGGGTTGGGGGTCAATTAGGGGAAAAGGAGACATATGAAAAACTTTAGACAATAAAAAAATTGTATTGATACACCAACCACACAGATATAAGCTTTTTAAAAATTGATTTTTAGAAAGAGAGGAAGGAAAAGGGAGAGATAGAAAAATCAACAAGAGAGGAACATCATCAATCAGATGCCTCCTGCATGCTCCCTACTGGGAATCAAGCCCACATCTCAGGCATGTTCCTTGACCAGGAATCAAAACTGTGACCTTTTGGTTCCTGGGTCAATGCTGAACCTCTGAGCCACACCAGGCAGGTTAAGTTTTTAAATACTATTCTCCAATGAGAGCAAGCAGGAATCAAAAAATGATGGGGCATATTGAAAGACATGGAAGCTAGCTTGAAGAGCTCTCAACTGGTGCAAATTGAGCAATACATGAAAGAATGATAATAATGGATTATTATTCACTGAATTAAAAATATCCATTACTTTATGCTGATCTAAATAATACTCAAAATTTCATCCAGGTTTTGGCTTGCCTTTTCACTTTGCTTGTAGTACTTGCAATTGTGCCTTGCATTCTAGTTTTAATGTGGTCATTTTTATAAACTTTTGCTTTACAGGTATGTTTTGTGGCATAGCTACAAAATCATTTTTTTTTCAGAGAACATAAGAATATTTTTCTTTAGAAGTTTTAAAGTTTTGTTTTTTATATTTTGGTCTCTAATAAAGCAATAATATTTTTTGTTTATGTTGCAAAAAAAGGAATCTCATTATATCTTTTCTACATGGATAATCATTTGTCCCAATATCAGATAATGCTGCTACTACTATATTCAAAATTTTATTTTCTAGACACTCTACTTGGATTTATTGACATATTTGTCTATCAATTACTATACCTTTTGATTAAGACCTGGTATCTAATTAGTCAAGTCCCATCAATACAATTCTTCAGTATTATTATTATTATTTTTTAGTCCATTAACCCTTCTATATAAATTTAACTTCCCTGTTAAGTTTCATGAAAATACTTTTATTTAAGAGTTTGATGGGCATTGCATTTAACTTATAGATTTCAATTGTCATAGTATCAAGCCTTTTCATTCATATTCTTGGAGTATCTCTCTATTTATTTAGATTGTATTATAATTATGAAATCTGTAATTTCCCCTATAAATATTTGATGTATATTATGTTAGGCATAGTCCAGTATGTAAAAAAAACTTGTCACTCTGTCCTACAAGTAAAAAGCTGAACAAACTGAAAAATCATAGGCCTCAATCATAGAAACGCATAGGTCTCAATCTCTACAGGAGCCAGTGCCAGGTTAGAAAACCGGAAATGTAATTGACAAATTTTTGGAGGCTCAGTGTGGACAATCTTAAGAGTTAAAAACTCCAGGGAATCCAATTATTGAAGAGGGCACACTTGTGTGAATTTTACCTCCTTGAGCTCTATCAGTTTCTCAGAATAAAAAGCAGAGCAAAATCCTCTCCTGCTTTCAGTGGTGGAGAATCTAGCCTTCCCCTGGGATAGGAAAATAACCAACTCCAGTCCACTATGGTCACTCTGTCCCACATAAGGAGGGAAGGCACAGAGAAGTACACGTGAAGTTCACAATTCAGAGATACAAGGCCACTTTTTCTAGATACATTTTTATGTATATATATTAGTTGAAAATTGCCAACCTACCTGAAGAGATGCTGCTCCACTATCTTAAACATATGGGGTCAACCTCTTAAATAAAAGAAACCTAGAGGTAGGTAGATTCTCTTACTTGAATGACTCAAGCTGTCCAAATTGAGATCTTTGCAATTATCTATTCTTTTCTTTCATGGCCCCCAAATTCATTTTGAGGCTTTAGCAAAGTGTTGGATTCCATGAAGCTAAAAGGAGAAAGTGCATGAGGACAAACAGATTTCTGAGAGCTCCTGACCAACATTTTTTGTTCACATATAATTGGCAATCTCTAGATTTAAAAAAAGCTGGAAAGTGGAGTTTTTGAGCCAGATATAAGGAAGAAAAGGAAAAATAAATATGGAGGAGGATGCTGCTGTCATGCTTGCTTTGAATTTTTGTTGTCATTTCAAATATCTTTTAAAAATTAAAAATTCCAGTTGTGTTGGTATTCTTAGGAACATATTCAATTTTCAAATTAAAGTATAATTTATACACAGAAGTCTGGATATAAATTTAAGTGCAGTAGGAAGCTACTGTAGAATTTTAAGCAAAAAAGTGATGCAATATAATTTATGTGGGAAATTTTACTCTGTATTCTCTCTGGAGAATGGATTGTAAGAAAACTGCAAGGAAGAAAAGAATCCTGTTATGGGCAATTGCATAATCCAGCAAATGCTCATGGCCATTGGGACAGGGTGATAGTAGTGCAGATGGGATTAAGGCAGATATGGTATATATACTGGAATCAACATGATTTACTCTTGGATGCTCATCTTCAACTATTCCTATTACTTGGATGTGATTCTCAGAGTCAGATGTTCAGAATAATTACTGTAATTTGTGGTTTTTTTTGCATGCATACACTGCTAATTTGGCAAAGCTGTTATTTTTTTTCTCATTCTCCATTCATGTGCATAAGCGTGATTCATACACTGCAGCATGTACTCACTTCTCTGGATTAGGGAAAATAATGAAGCAATATTATATTTATTTATTTATTTATTTGTTTGTTTGTTTATTTATTTATTTATTTAATATATATATTTTTATTGTTTAAAGTATTATAAATAGTAGTACATATGTCTCCTTTCCCCCCCCTATTGACCTCTCCCCAGCCTTCCCTACCCCCCAGTACATGCCCTCACCTGCCCCCCACCCCGCAGTGTCTTGTATCCATTGGTTATGCTTATATACATGCATACAAGTCCTTTGGTTGATCTCTTACAGAACCACCCCGCCAACCTCCCCTGCCTTCTCACTGTAGCATGACAGTCTATTCATTGCTTCTTTGCCTCTGTATCTGTTTTGCCCTCTCCTCTCTTCTACCCCCCTGTCCCCCTATTCTTGTCTTTAAAAACGTCTTGCCTTTGTAGGCTGGAAATAAACTTATTAAGAGCAAGAAAAATGTTTGAGTCCCAATTTCAATGTCCAATAGTTATGAGTCCAGTTTCAATGTCATACAGTTCCTTATGTGTACATGTCATCAGTGGTATCTGGATAGTGGACAAATGGTGGCAATGCAGGCCTGACCCTCTCTGGTTTGGTCCTAGGCATCCTGTAGTGCTGCATACTGCTCACTAGGCAAGGCATTGTCAGCGTCTTTCATCTCTGGACTGTTTCTCCTCTTGTTTTCGTGGTTGGAGCAGACCTGTCAGTTCCTCTCTGTTGCAGGAGTCCACTTGGTCTTGGAGTTGTTTTCTGAAAGTATATAAACATATTCTCGACCAAAAGTTAATAAAGGAATCTTTTCCATAAAATTAACTTAGGGTCCTTTTTTATTTTTGCCTATCTGCTTTTCCTTTGGCTTATTTTGACACCATGTGTGTTTTTTGTGGGTGTCTTACTGTTAGTATTACAAATGAAAATTAATTTTCTAAAGTAAAAATTTTCTAGATGTATTTTACTTACCAGATGTTTTTCCTTACATGATATTATCCTACTCTTCCCCCCCCCTTTTTTTCTGATTAATGGAGAATTTTGTAAAATTTTTTAATGCAATCTTGATAACTTTAAATTTTATTTTTTTGCACTCAAATATGCCTGTTTTATGTTCATTGCATGTTAAGCAATTTTACCATGAGATGAGCTACCAATAGAAATTTTAGTTAATACTTTAGAGACAGCTTCTTGTCCAGTACACTTAAATTTTCTTGGGTGTTCACTTATTTCAATTCGCCAATTTAAATTAACCTGAAAGCTTGATTACTCTTTTACTGTCAAATTTAATACTCTACCACCAATCTTAGATTACCCTTTAAATATTAGTGGAAAGGTTGATTTGCATTCTTGAGTAGGCACTGATTATTACTAGTGCTTGGCTGAATTTAGATATAGGGCAGCTGCTGTCGACAAGTTTCTGTCTGTTACCTGGGTCCTGATCTGAGCTGAGCGTGGGAAGTGAAATAGCCATGGGGGCAGAAGACCTCCCTCAGAAGGGGTGAGGGTTCAGACCCCTGCAAGGTTGGGGGAAGTTGAGGGTCTGTGCCCCACTTCTGTTGCCCCCAATTTATCTCCTGTTGGCCCCTCTGCGACTGTGCCTGTCTTAGGTTGTTCCTTCCCTGAGGAATATTACCCGTTCTGGCTAACCAGTCATCCTCTGGGGAAGCAGGGTGCTGTGAGTGAGGTTCAGTTCTGTCTCCATGGGAGCCTATGCCCCTGTGGCCTCCACGCCCAGCACCTGCCTTAGGGATCCCCTAGTCTGCTGGCTGGGGTCCCAGCATTGATCACTTATCTAGGGGAATTCGGATTCCTTCTCCAGGGAGGGCTCAGTTCATACCATTTGGGTCCATTATACCAGCCACCTTGAGGCTTCAAGCTCAGCGTGAATAGAGAGCTCAGGCTACAGCTGAGGGCCCTTGGATTAATAGAAGAGGGTCCCTCTTGGCAAAAGAGGTAAGAGGGGCCAGTATAGAATGCTTGAGTGCCTTCCCAGTGCCTTAATTCCTTCTGAAAGGATTAAATCCTTTCATGTCCTTTTTTAAAAATTGCATTATACCTCATTTATAAGAAAGAAAGAAAGAAAGAAAGAAAGAAAGAAAGAAAGAAAGAAAG
>JAAGEH010000101.1:3468930-3631809 GCA_011751065.1 Lasiurus cinereus
AAGAAAGAAAGAAAGAAAGAAAGAAAGAAAGAAAGAAAGAAAGAAAGAAAGAAAGGAAGGAAGGAAGAAAGAAAGAAAGAAAAACTAAAATAGCAATCCCATTTACCCTCACTGCTTCTGAGGGAGGTCTCCTGCCCCCATGGTTACTTTGCTTCCTACGCTCAGCTCAGATTGGAACCCAGGTAACAGACAGAAACTTGCAGACAGAAACATTGCAGAATTAATTTGTAATTTTGTTTGGGATAATTGTACAATATGCTGTTGTGAAATATCAAAACTTAAATTGCATTGTAGAATAATATCATGTAAGGATATTCTTTGCTCTAGTCTAGGCCATGGCAATTCAATTTCAAACTGGCTGTCAATTTCTTTTTGTAACTTTATGTAAACATTTTCAGGGAGGCAAAAGCTCAAGAGGCCAAATATATTGAGTTTCAATTACAATCCTTACAACATTTGAAGGAAAGAAACTCTCTATTTCCTTCCAAAATGATTTTCATGCCACAGAGTTTCATTTAAAAATCTTTGTCACATGAAACAACCTCTCCTAAGGTCATAGTGACCATCGTATGGATCAGATTCAATGCCTAACCACAATAATTTTCCTTCAAAATTAATTAATTATTTATATTTTTACTTGTGTCCTTATTCTCCCATTACCCCTTCCCCACCTTGTTCTTTCTCATGCCCTTCCCTGTTGTCTGTGTCCAATGATTATGCTCATATGCATGTATGAACGTCCTTCCCCTTATTCCCAACAACCCCCACCTTCCCTGAGGTTTGATGTTTTGATCAATGTTCCTCATTCTCTGGATCTGATCTTGATCATCAGTCTATGTCATTCATTATATTCCACAGATGAGTGAGATCATATGATATTTATCTTACTCTGCCTGGCTTATTTAACTTAGCATAATGCTTTCCATCTCCATCCATGTTGTTGCAAATGGTAGGAGCTCCTGCTTTTTTACTGCAGTGTAGTAGTCCATTGTGTAGATGTACCACAGGTTTTTAATCCATTCATCTGCTGATGGGCACTTAGGCTGTTTCCAAATGTTAGCTATGGTGAATTGTGCTGCTATGAATATAGGGGTGCTTATATTCTTTCTGATTGGAGTTTCTAGTTTCTTGGGATTTATTCCTAGAAGTGGGATCACTGGGTCAAATGGGAGTTCCATTTTTAGTTTTTTTGAGGAAACTCTATACTGTTCTCCACAGTGGTTGCACCAGTCTGCATTCCCACCAGCAGTACACAAGGGTTCCTTTTTCTCCGTATCCTCGCCAACACTTGTCATTTGTTGATGATAGCCATTCTGATAGGTGTGAGATGGTACCTCATTGTTGTTTTGATTTGCATCTCTCTGATGATTAGTGACTTTGAGCAGGTTTTCATAGGTCTCTTGGCCTTTCTTCTGTCTTCTTTCGAGAAGTGTCTATTTAGATCAGTTACCCATTTTTTGATTGGGTTATTTATCTTCTTTTTGTGAAGTTGTATGAGTTCTCTGTAAATGCTGGAGATTAAACGCTTGTTATTGATATAATTGGCAAATATGTTCTCCCATGTAGTGGGCTTTCTTGTTTTGTTGATGGTTTCCTTTGTTGTGCAAAAGCTCTTTATTTTGAAGCAGTCCTATTTGTTCATTCTTTCTTTAGTTTTCATTGCCTGAGGAGCTGTATCAGTGAAGAAGTTCCCTCAGCATATGTTGGAGATTTTGCTGCTTGTGGATTCATCTAGTATTTTTATGGTTTCCAGTCTTATGTTTAAGTCCTTTATCCATTTTGAGTTTATTTTTGTGTATGGTATAAGTTGGTGATCTAGTTTCCTTTTTTTGCATGTATCTGTCCAGTTTTCCCAACACCATTTGTTGAAGAGACTGTCTTGACTCCACTGTATGTTTGTGCCTCCTTTGTCAACTATTAATTAGGCATAGTGGTTTGGGTTGATTTCTGGGTTCTCTATCCTATTCCATTGATCTATGTGTCTGTTCTTGTGCCATTATCAGGCAGTTTTGAGAACAAGCTTTGTAATACAGCTTGAAATCTGGTGTTGAGATCCCACCTATTTTGTTCTTCTTTCTCAGGATTGCTGCAACTATTCGGAGTCTTTTTTTTATTCCAGATGAATTTTTGGAAAGTTTGTTCTAGGGCTATAAAGTATGCCTTTTGTATTTTCATGGGGAGTACATTGAATTTATAGATTGCTTTGGGTAGAATGGACATTTTGGTAATATTGATTCTCCCAATCTATGAACATGGCATATTCTTCCATCTGTTTATGTCTTCCTCAATCTCTTTTTTCAGTGTTGTGTAGTTTTCTGTGTATAGGTCTTTTACCTCCTTAGTTAAGTTTATTTCTTGTTATCTTATTTTTTTTTTTTTGGTGCAATGGTAAATGGTATTGCTTTTTAGTCTTTCTTTCTGTAATGTCATTATTGGTATATAGAAACGCCATAGATTTCTTGGTGTTAATTTTGTATCCTGCTACATTGCTGAATTCATTTATCACATCTAATAATTTTTTGATGGAGTCTTTAGGGTTTTCTATGTACATTATTGTGTCATCTGCAAATAAGGACAGTTTTATTTCTTCTTTTCCTATTTGGATGCCTTTTATTTCTTTTCCTTGTCTGATAGCAATGACTAGTACTTCCAACACTATGTTGAATAGGAGTGGTGAGAGTGGGCATCCCTGTCTTGTTCCTGTTTTTAGGGGAAATGGTTTTAGTTTTTGCCCATTTAGTATGATGTTGGCTGTGTCACATATGGTTTTTATTATGTTGAGGTATGATCCTTCTATTCCCACCTTGCTGAGAGTTTTTATCAAGAAAGGGTGTTGGATTTTGTCAAATGCTTTTTCTGCATCAATTGATATGACTATGTGATTTTTATCTCTCAATTTGTTTATGTGATGTATCACGTTTATTGATTTGTGAATATTGTACCATCCTTGCATCTCTGGGATAAATCCTACTTGCTAATGGTGTATGATCTTTCTGATGTACTGCTGGATTTGATTTGCTAGAATTTTGTTGAGGATTTTGGCATCTATGTTCATGAGGGATATAGGTCTGTATTTATCTTTTATTGTGTTATCTTTATCTGATTTTGGTATTAGGATGATGCTGGCTTCATAGAATAAGTTTGCAAGTTTCCCTTCCTCTTCAATTTTCTGGAATAGTCTGAGAAGGATGGGTTTTAGTTCTTCTATGAACATCTGATAAAATTCCCCTCTGAAGCTGTCTGTCTCTGGGCTTATATTTGCTGGAAGCTTTTTGATGACTGCTTCAATTTCTTCCACAGTAATTAGTGTGTTGAGGTTTTTAGAATCTTCCTATGTGAGTTTTGGAAGGTTGTGTTTTTCTAGTAATGTATCCATTTCCACTAGGTTGTGTGATTTGTTAGAATAGAGTTGTTCATAATATTGTTTAACAATCCTTTGTATTTCTGTGGGGTCTGTAGTTATTTCGCCTCTCTCATTTCTGATTTTATTTGGGTCCTCTCTCTTTGCTTCTTGGTGAGCCTGCCTAGAGGTTCATCAAACTTCTTTATTCTTTCAAAGAACCAGCTCTTGGTTTTGTTGATTTTTAAAAATTATTTATTTATTTTTTTGGTCTCTATGTCATTCATTTCTGCTCTGATCTTTATTATTTCCTTCCTTCTGCTCACAGTGGGCTTTTCTTGTTGCTCTTTTCTAGTTCTTTGACTTGTTGAGTTAGGTGATTCATTACCATTTTTTCCTGTTTTTTTTTTTTTTTAGGTAGGCCTGTAGAGCTATAAACTTCCCTCTCAGCACTGCTTTTATTGTGTCCCATAGCATTTGCATAGTTGTGTTCTTATTGTCATTAGTCCCCAGGATATTTTTAATTTCTTCTTTGATCTCATTTATAACCCAATCATTGTTTAGTAACATGCTATTCAACTTCCAAGTGTTTGAATGTTTTTATTGTAGTTTATTTCTAATCTTGTGCCTTTGTGGTCTGAGAAAATGCTTGATATGATTTCAATCTTTTTGAATTTGGGGCGACTTTGCTTGTGACCCAATATGTGTTTTATTTTTGAAAATGTCTCATGTGCACTTGAGAAGAACATATATTCCATGGCTTTGGGGTGATATGCTTTGAAGATGTCAATTAAGTCCATCTGATCTAGTGAGTTATTTAGAATTGGTATTTCTTTGCTGATTTTTTGTCTAGAGGATTTGTCCAGAGATGTCAGTGTTGTATATAAGTCCCCTACTATGATTGTATTGTTGTCGATCTCTCCCTTAATATCTTCCAGGAGTGTTTTTATGGAGTTAGGGGGTCTTGTATTAGGTGCATATATGTTTACCAGAGTTATATTTTCTTGATGAATTGCTCCTTTTAATATTATGTAGTGGCCTTCCTTATCTCTTGTTATAGCCTTTATTTTGAGGTCCATTTTATCAGATATAAGTATCGCTACCCTAGCTTTTTTTCTCATTTCCATTTGCCTGAAAAATGTTTTTCCAACCCTTCACTCTCAGTCTGTGTGAATCCTTTGCTCTGAGGTGGGTCTCTTGTAGACAGCAAATGTATAGGTCATGTTTTCTTAACCATTCAGCTATCCTATGTCTTTTGATTGGTGCATTTAAGCTATTTACATTTAATGATATTATTGACAAGTTCATGTTTGTTGTCATGTTTTTCCTTAGTGTTTGTGTTTCTCCTTGCCTTTCTCTTTCTTCTTTTTACATTTAGCATTTCTTGCATTGATGGCTTGGTAGTGATAAACTCCCTTAGCCCTTTTTTTGTCTGTGAGGCTCCTGATTCCATCTTCAATTTTGAATGATAGCCTTGCTGCGTATAGTAATTTTGGATTCAGACCCTTGTTTTGCATCATTTTATATATTTCATTCCATTCTCTTCTGGCCTGTTGTGTTTCTGTTGAGAAATCAGTTGATATTCTAATAGGAGATCCCTTGTAGGTAACTTTCTATCTCTCTCTAACAGCCTTTAAGATTCTTACTTTGTCGTTAGTCTTTGCCAATTTAATTATGATATGTCTTGATGTCGGTCTTTTGGGGTTCAGCTTGTTTGGGACTCTGTATTTCTTGGACTTGCATTGTTTTTTTCTTGCCAATATCAGGGAATTTTCTGTCATTATTTCTTCAAATAGGTTTTCTATTCCTTGCTTCCCTTCCACTCCTTCTGGTATCCCTATTAAGCGAATGTTGTTTCATTTTGTGTTGTCCCAAAGCTCCCTTATGCTCTCTTCTTGTTTTCTAAGTCTTTTTTCCAGTTGCTGCTGTGTTTGTATGTTTTTTTTCCTACTTTGTCTTTTAATTCATTGATGTGGTCCTCAGCCTCTTCTAGTCTACTGTTTAGGCCTTCCATCGTGTTTCTTATTGCATCTATGTCATTCTTCATCTCCTCTTGGTTTCATTTCATATTGGTGACATTCTCATTCAGCTCTTATAGTTTTCATTGAGTTGTGTGTATTTGTCATTGAGTTGTATGTATTTATCTTCCATTCACTTAAATATCCCTAAAACCATTACTCTGAATTCTTTCTCTGATAGGCTGCTGGCTTCCATTTTATCTAACTCTTTTTCTGGTGATTCCTCTTTTTCTTTCCTTTGGGGATTGCTTTTATTTCTTCCCATGTTTTCCTGCAATGTTTTAATTGTAGATCCAATTGTTTTGCTACACAAGATTTTTTTTTGGGATGGTGCATTCTCTCAGTTCTTCTGTGCTTGTTAATTTATTGTAATTCCCTACTTGAGCTATTTGGGTTCTCTTGATGTAGATCTGCAAGCTTGAGCAGCACAACTGTGGTGTCTAGAAGTCACAGCCGTGGAGAGGAGTGTCCCTATTTTTTGCTGTTTTGCACCCTTAATTGAGATCCTGCATGTCCAGTGGGGCTACACAGTGGCACCAAGGACCCATCTGTGGGAGTGATGTGTTTCAGGGAGCCTACATCCTGGAGAGGCGTGACTGTGGTGCCCAGAGTTACAAAATCACCCCTGCGGGGGGCTCCTAGTGGCTCCCAGGCATTGCCTAGGTAGTTTACCACCAGAAACATGCTGCTGAGTGGACTGTAAACACACTGATGTGGGTGGACTGTAAACTCACTGACTAGGATGCATTGTGAACGCACAGACCTGACCTGGGAGGACTGTAAATGTGCCGCCTACTAAGGCGTTCTATAAACCTCCAAGGGTGGTGACCAAGAGAGTGCACAACAAGTGCGGTGACCAGATTGCTCCACAAACCAGAGAGGAGGGCACACCACAGACGGGGTGACCAAGATGCACAAACACAGGACTAGGGCGCCACAGATAGGGTGACTAGGATGTACAAACACAGGGATTATGGCACTCCCCAAACTGGTGCAAGGGCATGCCACAGACTGGGAAACCTTGGTGCACACAAACTCGGCGAACTGGGAGTTCTGCAGGGACCAGTGTGCGCTGCAGCCCTGGTCGCTGGGGAGGGGAGATTGCACTCACTGCTTTGGAGGCGGAGGTTCCAGGGTTTGCAGGTCTGCAATTATGGCAGCAGGATTTTGGCTGGAGTGGCTGCTGGATCGCAGGGCAGTTTCAAGGCCTTCTGGTTGGTAGTGCTGATGAGTTCCCAAAGAAAGGCCATTTTCCCCTTCAAGATGGTGTGGGCTCTGTGCCCAAGTCCCGCAGTCCAGGAAGTGCCAGCCATGGTCACAGTCTCTCCTTGTCCAAGAGAGCCTAGACTGCCAGCCCCCACTCCTCCTGTGAGATTCAACTGTCCCTCAATCACACATCCACCACACACACCCACATACTCTCCTTTTGTCCACTTACTCACTTTCTATCCCTCACCATCTTTTTTTCGCAACTGAAGCAATATTCTATTTAATAAAAGAATTTTAAACATGCTCTTATCGCCTGGTTTTCACATTAGAATTTAGAAACAAGTTAAGAAAGCTACTGAATGGACATTTTTTCTTGGGAGTTTGGGAAGGTCTTGACTTTCTGAAGCTCTTCCATCAGTTGTTTAATTTCCATTAAACAAAGTTCTTAAATTTGTGTGTGTGTGTGTGTGTGTGTGCTAGCCTTCCTGAGAGGAGTTGTGCATTACTAATAAATCCTCAACACTGTAGTATACATTTATTTATCAATTTACTTTCCTTTTTAAAACATTCTTTTTTAAAAAAATATATTTTTTATAAATTTTTTTACAGAGAGGAAGGGAGAAGGATAGAAAGTCAGAAACATCGATGAGAGAGAAACATTGATCAGCTGCCTCCTGCACACTGCCCAATGGGGATGTGCCCATAACCAAGGCACATGCCCTTGACTGGAATCTAACCTGGGACCCTTCAGTCCACAGGCTGATGCTCTATCCACTGAGCCAAACTGGCTTTGGTCATTTTTAAAACATTCTTGATGGCATATAGGAAATGTGGATATTTACAACAGTCAGTTTCAATAACTTAAAGACTTTATTAGGTGAGAAGGAATTGAATCTATTTTATGGAATAAAGAAATGACTAAACAGAATGAATGCGATGAATGAACTGAAAGAATAGCCTTGAGTTCTGGGGCTCCTGCCACTTGGTCTATGGCAGAAGTGCAGTAAGAGCACATGCCAGAAAACAGGGGTAGACTATGCAAAAAAAAAAAAAAAAAGCAGTATCAGGAAATATAAATAAAAATGAAAGTCATGACTGCATTAAAAAAAAAGAAACATAACTTTGAACATGGACACTGTAGGTACATTTGGGCTGTAAATTTGGGTTTGGGCTCCCTTAACTAATAGGAAATAAGAGTTACAATCAGTTGCTCAGTTCCTATTATCAGGATAGCAGGACACCCAGTTTGGGACTAAGAATGTTTACTCTAGAACTGGTTTGTCTAGGTCCACTGTGCTTCTTCTGTTCTGTACCTCCTAGTTACAAGTTAGCCTGAGGCCCTGAGGTGCCTTCTGGGTAAAAAGATACCTGAGCCGAAACCAGTTTGGCTCAGTGGATAGAGTGTCAGCCTGTGGATCGAAAGGTCTCAGGTTCAATTCTGGTCAAGGGCACGTACCTTGGTTGCAGGCACATCTCCAGTAGGGAGTGTGTAGGAGGCAGTTGATCAGTGTTTCTCTCTCATCGATGTTTCTAACTCTCTATCTCTATCCCTTCCTCTCTGCAAAAAATCAATAAAATATATTAAAAAATAAAACAATATGATTTATAAAAAAAAAATACCCAAAAGGAAATGTCATACTTGAAGTGTCATTTAAGGACATGCACAGGTGGGGCAAGGACAGAGCTTCTCTATGTGCATGGTATCACCCAATAGTCTTCTGTGCAAGTGATCACGTTGGAGACCCAGAGTGGAAATACAAGTGATTACCCTTTGGGATAGCATGGATGGACCCAAAGAGCATTGTGCTAAATGAAATGATCCAATCAGAGAAAGACAAGTACCATACATGGAACTTGTCTGATTTCACTCATACATGGAATCCAATGAACAAAATAAACTAACACACAAAATAGAAACAGACTCATAGATACAGAGAACAGACTGACAGCTGTCAGAGGGTGGGGAAGTCATGGGTGGAGCTGGGTAATAAAGGTAAAAGGATTAAGCACTAAACAACAAAAAAACCTCATAGTCTCAGAGAGGAAAGGGGGTTGGGAGAGGTAGAAAAGGGTATAGAGGAGATAATAGCGATGGAAGACTTGACTTGGGGTGATGAACATACAATACAATATACAATTGATATATTATAGATTATACACCTTAAGCCTATATAATTTTATTAACCAATATCACCTCAATAAATTCAATAAAAATTATGCATACTGGAAATATCATGGTTGAAAGTTAAGCACCATACAAGTTTTCCAAACTAGTATACCTTGGAACATTTTCCCACAGAATGTGAATAGATATTTGAAAAACAAATGCTCTATGATTTAGTCATGAAATGTTGTGTTGAACGTATTTAAACAGGGTCCTTTTTGTCCTTTGAGTCCTCTTACTGGGGTTATGTAAATAGGTGTAAGGCAGATCTAATGGCTGTTACTCTAAACTACTTTACAGTACAGCCTAGAAATGTCCACATTCTAGGCATTCAGGGCATTCCCAGGAGATAACTGATCAATTCCAGGGAGCCTCCCAGTGGCTTATGCTGGACACAGGTGTAAGTTTTCTTGATTATCCCTGCCTCTGGGGTATGTCCCTGCCTGGTGTTGTTCCCACATCCCCTTGGCTCAACAACTTCTTCAAGCCACATATTACTATCACACTGTCAGACTTAGCAGCACATTCTAGTACCTCAAGGGATATTGCCTCTGCTTCTGCTGTTCCCTGCTGCACACAAGATCCATTGCTAGGAGCAGCTATTTCTTCCACTATCTCCTTGTGGGCACTGCTGGGCATTGCCATCAATGGGGAAGGAAATTTTAATTTGCTAAAGTGCCTGATTATCAGTGATGAAATGATTGGAGACAAATGCCAACCAAATATCCTACCTAGTACTTCAATATTTTATAGACTTCACTATCTTAGCAGCCATATATGGTATTACTGACTGGGGGGGGGGGTGAAGTTATTGGTTATTGGACCTTAATGCCTGTCATTTTGGCTCTCCTTCCTGTACCAAAGAAATCAGAGCACTGGGCTCAATGGCTCAGCACAGGCTCAGGATCTTCACCCAGTGGGTGATTGGGTAAAGGTACTTAGTCTGCTCCTTGGCTATTTCAGATGAGAAGTAGAAAGCTAAGATACATGCTTCAGAATAGCTCATCAAAAAAGTCCTGCATTTTATGGGGCAGGATGTAGACTGACTGCCTAGCTATTGATTTCCATTTGTTTATTGTACCACCATTATGGGAAACCCATGAAATTACATCCCATTTCAAATTGTGTGTTATCTATTATTAGTGTATAATAAAGAAAAAATGCAAACCAATGGGGAAAGAATATAACTTCCAAAGTGAGTAATTAGGAAAATTGACTCTGTAACAATATCTACCTATTAACATTAAAATAGGCACTAAGATAGATTAAAGAGATCAATGTGAAAAATGAAATTATATAAAACATTATTAGAGTATATGGCTGGATATTTATTTTTTACTGGGAAGGAGAAGAATGTGTTTTGCAAAACACAGTAAAGGAAATCAACAAAGAAAAGATCAACAGATTTGAACTCATATATTTATACTGGAAACAAATATTCAATGATACTAAAAGGGAGATAGAATAGTAATTAAAATGGCAGACTCTAGGTACTCTTAGAATCCGTATTTGGAAATAAGCAATGAATGGTCATTTAATAATACGTATCTATAATAATAAAAGCGTAATATGCTGATTAGACCAGACATCCTTCTGGATGACCTTCCAGATGACCTTCCAGATGAAGCTGGGGCTGTGAGAGAAGCCCAGGTCCTGGGTGCCGGCAGGAAGCCAGTGCTATCAGTGAGGGAAGGAAGGTCTACTCTTGTACAAATTTTGTTCATGTGGCCTCTAGTCAAATATAAAATGTAGTGACCCCCTTTACTCAGCAATTCCACTGGTATGAATTTATTGTACATATATATTTATAAATGTAGAGTGATGATGTTAATTGCTGCATCATATGGCAATAACACAAACTGGAAACAATTTTCTATCAGTAGTGGCCTTCATTGTGGTTTTAATTTGCATTTTTCTGATTAGTGACATTGAGCATCTTTTCATAAGTTGATTGAACATCTGTATGTCCTTCATGGAGAAGTGTTTATTCAGGTTCCTTGCCCATTTTTAATCAAATTGTTTGTTTTTCTGGTTTTGAGTTTTATAAGGTCTTTATAAATATTGACTATTATGCAGCAAGTATATTCAAACTCAAATGTTTATGCACAACAAAGGAAACCATGAAAGAAAATGAAAAGACAGCTCAATAAATGGAAACATATTTTTTTGGTTTTTAAACTGTTTTTCTTTGCACTATTATTATTTTGAGTGATAACTCTAGGGATTTCTAAAATACAATTCTTCATTTTTCATAGTTTACTTAGAATTAATGTGATACCAATTCACATAAAATATAGAAACCTTGCCAATGTAAGGTCCATGTATCCTTTTTGCCATCTCCTTTATGCTGTTTTGATATATATTAAATATGCATAAATTAAAAGCCAAGATGATAAAATGATATTATTATGATATAAAAAGGTGATGTATACAGCAGGGTGGCTAAAACTTCTCTAAATATTAAAATCATGAGATTTATATAAAACCAGCAAGATGATATCTTGCATTAAATAGTTATACCTACTTTAAATAAATTAACAGGAAAATAGTCTTTTCTATTTGACTGGATATTTACACTTCAAATGCTTTTCAGTTTTTTGTGATGATTCATATTTCAATGTTATCATTTGCCTTTTGTTAAAGAATAATCAGTAGCATTTTTATTATAAGTCTGCATTATTAACTTTATATATTCCATTTATTGTATATATTCTTACTCCACTTTTTATTTTGGAATAAACATTAGCCTGCTTGATTATGGAGCCTGGTGGCAGATCCTGCTCAGGGCAGTATACTGTGATACTTGGACAGATTCTGAATAAACCAAGGGCTTAAAAACAAGACCTGGTGATGATGTACGACAATGAAGTTAGTAAGGTGGTGGGGAGAAAGAAGGCAAAGATGATACCCTGTTTTCTTGCTTGGTCAATAAGGGTGATTATGGTGCCACTTAGTGAAGGAAGTGGCATAATGTCCAGTTTGATGGGAAACTGGGGCAGGGTGAGCATGATGCTGAGATCAGTTTTGTACATGTGGTAGTGACATGTCCAAGTGGTGCCTCTCTGTCTAGGAAGCAGATGGACATACAGGTCTGGGGCTCAGAAGGGAGGTCTGCGTTAGTGACCAGAATGACTTGTGTGTCATCAGCAGATGGGTGATAATTGAAGCACTGCGATTGCTTCAGTCCATTCAGTGAAAATATACAGAATGAAAAGAGACTTGGACTCTGCAGTAGTTAGCATCAGCAATTTCAATAGGAGGAGCCAGATTTCAGAGATGAGTGAATGGAAAGTGAAAAGGAAAGAGTGAGGAGAGATAACTCTAAAGAGTTATCGTTTTCTCCCTCAATATGTGTGAGAACTAAGCATGGTTTTCTCATGTTAATAAGAAGAAGCAAACAGGAAAGATTTAGAGACATTTGATGAAGCACATTCTCCAAAGGAGAGGGTGAGATCTGCAGCCAGGTGCAGGGGTGAGCTTTAGACAGGGAACAAGGCAACTCTTAAATAGTAACAAGAATATAAAGGAAAGGGTGGGAATGGATGCCAGTCACTAACCATTGGTGGGACAGTGCACATTTGAGAGAATTTATGCCTTTTTTCTCAGTGAAGCAGAAGATGGGTTCTGACAGGTGATTTAACAAGAGTAGATAGCTTTTGAAATAGCCACTGTGGAGACTTAGAGAGTTACATAGGCAACTAGTAGGGTTGAGGAGCTGGAGACAGGGGTCTGTGAATCTGTGGTCATAATATTCACCAGCTTCCTTTGCCCACAATGAAAACCAGGAGCATCATTAGGAAAGGAATCAGCTCAACACTATACATTCCCCATACAGCTATGTGTCTGTAATAGAATTTTCTATTCTTTTTCTCCTTGTGAGTACGCCACATCTGACGACATTCAGCAGCCATGTGCAACCATTGAAGCATTGGCATCTTTTCAATCATTTGTGCCTTAAAGTTCCCTCTTGAGTCTTTCCTCATCAGTGGTTATACAAATTCAGCATTATGTAGATCTCAGCATAGTCTTGTCTGAGAGAAAAATCCAGATATTTATTACAGCACACAATTTAAGCAAAGTCATCTCCTGGAAGAAAAATACTTTTCCATTTTGGGCATGATCCCATGAGACTCCCCAAAGGCTTCTGCTGGGCCTAAAAATGCTTCATTCAGGATATTTCATATAGGATATTTTTAGCAGCCATTGATTTTCTGTAGAATCTATGCATCATGCTCTCTGTTTCTTTCATTCATGTGCTCTCAAAAGCATTTTTTGCTGAGCCTGAAAGGAAAAAATACTACCACAGGCGGCTCTGAAAGGACATGAATATAGAGATCTATTTGAGTTTTATGGAAGTTCCAAAGCATTGCCAGATAAAGTCTGCATTCAGAGCCGACCTTCTCCTGGAGCATAGAGCCATCAGTAGGCAAGAGATATTGGGGCAAATTGTTTTTACACTGAGGGACAGAAGACAGCAAGCAGAACAGAGATCAATAGCTGACAAGCTGAGATCAGGAGGAACATTACAGAAATAAATTAACCCATATGCCAATAGAGGAAGAAGGGACAACCATATCCACTCAGAGAGGCCAAAGGCAGCATATATAACTAAGCAATGCCAACTGGCTACAGTCTAACTGCATGACAAAAGCCAAGCAGAGAGTCACCAGAGTCTATCTTATTCATTCATGTATTTACTTATTCATTCCTGGAATAGGAGTCTTTGGAGCTGGCCCTGGAAAGGAGGTGGGCTTTAGAAATGGGCTAGGAGGCGATGGGGATCTTAAATGGTGGGAGTAACAGGAATAATGGTGTGGGAGTAGCACAGAGTGAATGGGTTCATATACTTAGAATGAAAGAAATCTAAGAAAGACGTTTACATAAAATTGGATAGGATCTCGAGTTTTTCATAGGTTTTGTAAGGATAAATTTGGTAGGAATAAAAATACTGTATTTGAAGGGAGAGAGATTGGAGGCCATGAGACCAGCTGAGAAAGTTTTGGACAATGCACCTGACAAAGGTGAAGGGTCTTTATCAGAAAAAGAGTATTATCTGATATTTTTTTCTGGTTTTAAAATTTACTTTGTTTTGTTTTTCTTTCCTACTGGAAAGTATGTTTCATGTAAGTGGAGAAGTTATCTGTCTTTACCAATGTATGGCTGCTTCCTAATCTGTGTTATCAAATAATGGGTGCTCAGCAAATACATGTTTGTTGAATGCCTGCAGAATAGTTTATTTTGTATAAATAGAAAAATATGAAAGGAATAATAAGTAGTCTAGAGAGAAAATAATTCAAAAGTTATAATAAATTATCTAGCTCAGCTCTAACCAGCCATGTGAACATAAGGTTATCATAGTGTTCTCTTGTCTCAACTTTCTAATCTATGAAATAGGTATAATATTACATTTTTTCTGGTTCTGTGGCTTTGAACATAAACTTATATAATGGGTAAGAAAGCACTTTGGAAAATTAAAAGTGATGATTAAAATATAGGACTTCATTAAGAAAGAAGAACATTATGATAACCCTGTGTTCTTGATTTTAATGTGATCTCTAAAAGAGCATAGAATTGTTTTAAATGGAATTTTCTCTAGAAATTATGAAAGACTCTAGGATAAATAGGAAGAATTCAAGATGGTGGCATAGGTAAATACCTACACTGCTGCTTCGCACAACAATCTCAAAACTACAGCTAAAAGACAAAACAGACAGCATCCAGAACCACAGGAAAGCTGGCTGAGTGGAAATTCTACGAGTAGAAAGAAAGAGAGGGGCTCACAGAGAGCCAGAGGAGCTGCAAAAAGCTGAGGTACAAGACGCGCGCGTGGAGAGAGCGGGTACCGGAGTACCTGGCTGGCTTTCTCTGGCGGGAGGGAGACGGAGACTCCCAACTGCATTGAACTTCTTATCCTACAGCACTGAACCCCAGGTCCAGGTGAGACTCATATGGGGGGAAGTTTGGACTGTAAAAAAGGAGAAGTGCATGGAAATTTAGGGGAGTCACAAAAGATCAGAAGTCTGGTGGCATGCACAGCACTGTGTGCAGAAGACAGACTGCTGATTGTGCTGCTGGCTTTCACAAGTGGGGGGAGACAGAGCCTCCCAACTGTGCCACTTCTAACTACACTAAACCTCAGTTTCGGGTGAAACCCTGGGACCCAGACTCATATAGTCCCTGACTGCAGAGGAGCTGGAAAGGCAGCGGTTTAGAGGCATTGCATGCAAGTGCACAGGGACTGCTCCAGAGATTACCCAGTCATGTGAGGCCCAGGGGCCATGAAGGGCAGGGCCGACTGGAAGGCAAAGCAACTCATTAAGCCCTGAGACTCCACCCATCCCAAGTTCAACAGAGAGGCTTTTGCAGTTTTGTAAGTCTTGTATCATAAGGCTGAATCCAACACAGAAGTTCTCCCAGCATAGTGAAAATGCGGAGACAAAGGAAGAGATCACAAACAAAAGAAATGGAGGAAAACAAACAACTGGATATAGTGTTCAAAACCACGTTTATAAGGTTTTTCAAGAATATCGTAGAAAAGATAAATAAATTTAGTGAGGCCCAAGAGGAGATGAAAAAGGACCAACTAGAGATGAAAAAGGACCAACTAGAAATTAAACATACACTGACTGAAATAAAAAATATTATATAGAGACCTAAGGCAAGAATGAAGTAAAAAAATTGAAATATAAAGAATCAGAAAACACTCAACTGGAAAAGTAAGAAGAAAAAAGAATTCAAAAATGTGAAGATAATGTAAGGAGCTTCAAGCGTACCAACATCAGAATTGTGGGGGTGCCAGAAGAAGAGAGAGCAAGATACTGAAAACCTATTTGAAGAAATAATGACTGAAAACTTCCCCCACCTGGTGAAAGAAATAGACTTACAAGTCCAGGAAGTGCACGGAACCCCAAACAGAAGAAATCAAAAGAGGACCACACCAAGACACATCATAATTAAAATATAAACAGCAAAAGACAAAGAGAGAATATTAAAAGCAGCAAGAGAAAAACAGTTAATTACGTACAAGGAAGCACCCATATGACTGTCAGCTGATTACTCAACAGAAATGATGCAGGCCAGACGAGAGTGGCAAGAAATAGTCAACGTGATGAATAGCAAGAACCTACAACCAAGAATACTCTATCCAGCAAAGCTATCATTCAGAATTGAAGGGGAGATAAAGAGCTTCACAGATAAGAAAAAGCTAAAGGAGTTCATCAGCTCCAAACCAGTATTATATGAAATGCTGAAAGGTACACTTTTAAAAGAGGAAGAAGAAAAAGGTAAAAGATAAAAAATTATGAACAACAAGTACATATCTATCAACAAGTGAATCTAAAAATTAAGTGAATTAAAAAAAATTTGATCAACAGAATAAACTGGTGAATATAATAGAACCAGGAACACAGAAAGGGAGTGGACTGATATGTATTTTGGATGAACCATTGTATCACTTTGACCATATTTTTATCATCTGGAAAATAGTTGTTCTAAGAATATTGCCTAAATACTTATATCAGCAAGATATTGTGAGGGCCAAAAGAACAAGCGGTAATAAATGTTTGTAAACTGGAGGTGCCATGCCATTTGTTTAATTCCCATGGCTTACTGTCTCTAAGGAGAAGGTATCAACTTTTATCACATAGGGTCTGGGGTGGTGGAATGCTAGGCATTTTGTAGTTCACTAGGCATGATCTACAATGGATGGTGTTCTTGTTACCTTTTTCAAATTGATGTTTCTGGTATAATCACATCATGTAGGGAGCAATATGCTTCATTAGAAAGGCAACGTTGTGCTGTTTGCTATGTTACCAAATTGAGCATGTCAGTGATTATAGTTATTACTTATTGGGCCTTTAAAATATGAGAGACGTGGGCCAAGCACTGAGATACATCATTCATAGCCAGGATTGCTAAGTGACCAATTTCAGACCCAGGTGAGTGGGGTTCTCTGGAGCTGGGCAGTGCACCTCCTGCTTGGCTATCCCACAGAAACCTTGCTCACAACCTCCCATTCCCTTTGAGGTCTATTTCTGAGGTTTATGTGCATGGGCTTTTTGAGTAACCTCAGTTATCCTAATTTATGATGAAAAACACAAACTTGAGATTTGGAGAAATTAAGAAATTAGATAATAAAGCTAACAGATAATGGAGTCAGAATTCTTAAGATCTATGCTTTTCTTATTATACTATATTTTGTGAGTTTAATGAAAATGGGGTAAGAATTTCAAGCAGATAGTCCTTGAGAAGATGATATGGAGGGAAAGAGAACCCAATGCTCCAGGCCGTGGGTGCTGAGGGTCTCCTTCAGAGGAAGGACAAGTGCTAACTGCTCAGGACTCCAAGCAGCAGAGGTCAGTGGTAGAAACACAAGATAACACTCTAATTGGACTACACAAGATAAAATAAAAAGAACACACAACAAAGTAAAAATAAGGCTTGTTCAAATGTCATTATTTAGCTAACACTGATTTCCATTTTCATTTTATAAATTAAAGTTTTTTCATCACCATTTATCCCCTCTATGCCCTCTTCTACCTCCACCTATCATCCCCCCACCACACCACACTGTTGTCTATGTCCATGAGTTCTCTCTCTCTCTCTCTCTCTCTCTCTCTCTCTCTCTCTCTCTCTCTTTTGCTTAATCCCTTTATCCATCCCAACATTCTTTCACCACCACCACTAGTAGAACTTTCTGCCTGTTATGAGTATGTCTCTGTATTGCTTGATAGTTCAGTTTGCTCATTAAATTCCACATGTGAGTGAAATCCTATGGTACTTGTCTTTTTCTTGCTGGCTTATTTCACTTAACATAATACTTTCCAGGTCCATCCATGCTGTTGCAAGGGTAACATTTTGTTCCTTTTTATAGCAGAGTAATATACTATTGTGTAAAGGTAACATAGCTCTTTATCCACTCATCTACTGATGGGCCCTGGGACTCCTTCCAAATCTTGTCTATTGTAAACTCCGCAATGAACATAGGGATGCATGTTCTTTTGAATTAGTGTTTCTGGTTTCTTCAGATAAATTCTCGGAAGTGGAATTGCTGGGTCTTTGGGCAGTTCCATTTTTAGTTTTTTGAGGGAGCTCCATACTGCTTTCCACAGGGACTGCACCAATCTGCATTTCCATCAACAGTGCATGAGAGTTTCCTTTTCTTCATATCCTCCCCAACACTTCTTGTTGATTTATTGATGGTAGCCATTTTGACAGGTCTAAGGTGATATCTCATTATGGTTTTAATTTGTATTTCTCTGATATTGGTGATGCTGAGCATCTTTTCATATGTCTATTGGCCATCTGTATGTCCTATTTTTTCACTTCCTTTTTAAAATCACACCAGTTCTTGAAGCTTATGGTTGTCCTTCTGTGAACCTACCCAGGATGGCTGTTTCTCTTCTCCTGATATGGTGGAAATGACCTGCACTTTGAAGTCAGACAGACTTGGGCCCAAATCTTGGCTATGCCTCCTCAGAGCTGTGTGACCTTGGTTGGACATGCCACCTAACCCCTGTTCACAATGGTTTATTCGTCTGCAAGACGGGGAATGGTATCTTCCTTAAGGATTGGAGGAAAGACTGAAATTATCCAGCTAACATGTGGCTCATGCTTTGTACTCAGCATGAAATTGTTATTACTCTCCCCATCTTCCTTACAGCTACTGTTTCTCTGATCATTGATTCTGTTTCATTGATTATGTCAATATTTATGATTTTGTTTTTTAGTAACTCAATCATATGAAGTTTTGAAAGAGAAAATAAGAATTGGAGAACTTCACAGTGGAGAATATCCCAAATCCAGAATCTCTTGCCCTAAGAGGTGGTTTATTTACTTCTTGAAACCCTGTAATGGGGGTCAGCAATAACTCACATGCTTGAGAATAAATGAGACAATCTCTAATCTAATTAGGGCATGGATTTCTCAACCAAGAAGGTATTAGGGGGCTTTTCTGTTATTTTTGTTAGCACACCAGCTGTTAAAGAAAGATTTCGTAATCATATTATGGCCACATAATTTATATTACTTGTGCAGTTTGACAATACCTATTTCCTCCAAAGATGTATGACAAAATAGTCATTGTTCACCAGAGAGTATTGACATTTAGAGATTAGTTTATGCAATTTGCATAGCAACTCATGAGATAGACATATTATTTTTTTCATGTATGAGGTAATGGAGGTTTCAAAAAGTCAAGAGCTTTGGCTCACGGAAACACAGTGAATAGATCACATTCACATTTACTTCAGTTGGACTCTAAAATCATACTTTACTTAAGAAAAAAGGTTAACCAAATCTGATCTAAGGGCTGCTTTCTCTGGAAGTTTGTGTGCCTGACTCAGTGATGGCTGGTCAGTTCACTGGCAGAGTCACCTGTTCCTCAGTGATGATATTGAGAATTTGCTGTGTTCTTTTTCTCTCCTGGACTCATTTCCTTTGACTAGACTACTTTCACCCTTTACTTTGATGCCACTGGCCTGGCAGACAGACCTAAGGAATGCTGTCCCAGTTTCAGAGGCAAGAACAAAAGAAGCTGCTTTACTTAAAAATCCTATGTCTGGAGATTTTCAAGGCAGCTCTAGTGCTCAAGATAAGCCATGGCTGGGGATTTCAAACCATGCCTTAGGCCAGCGGTTTTCAACCTGTGGGTCGCGATGAGCCTAAGACCATTGGAAAACACAGATATTTACATTACAATTCATAACAGTAGCAAAATTACAGTTATGAAGTAGCAATGAAAATAATTTTATGGTTGGACACCACATCTGTTACTATCACCCTGGTTCCAAGTACCACATGATCTGGCCTCTGCCTAAGTTCCCAGTTTCCTGGGAGCCAATATGACCTAGCACACTGCCATTTTTGAGTTATTTGACCAGAATAAGTTTACTTGCTTTAAGATCTTTGCCCAAGAAATTTCTTCTGCTTTCCCCTTGACTATTATATGGATAACTTCTTAGGTCTTAGTTAGCTAAATTGCTATTTTTTCAGAGTGGCTTTTCCCAACCATCCCCTCTAAAGTATCCATCAGGTCACTTTCTACCTCATCTGTCCCTTCTACTCCCCACCTCCATATTTATTATAACTGAATATTTTATTATTTGTTTAATATTTTATTATTTCTTTATTTTCTCCAGGAGAGCAGTAACCTTTCTAGCTTGTTTGCTCAGGATCTTCAGCAGCACGAACAGTGGCACACTCAGAATAGAGAATCATGAAACATTTGTGAGTAAATTACAGACATCTTTTCATTTCTATTAAATAGAGAATTTACACTGAAAGACAAAAAATAATCAAAAGTATCTTTCTATGAAGAAAACAGATGGGTGGATATAACATATGTGATACCTATCTATACAGTGTTCCAAAAATATATATAACACACACTTTGAGTAATTATAAAGGCAGTGAATTTCACTTTCAAAATTGACCTATCAGCTATTAAAGTGTATATGCATTTTGGGGGGACTCCCTGTGTTTGTAATTAATTTATCAATCAACTAGATTGTCTCTTTAAAAACATAATCCAGACATAATTAATAACATAATTAATACCAATCTTATTTTAAAAACCTTTCAAGGCTGGAAAAGGCCCTAAGGATTTGGTCTCCCTCTATTCCACGTGTATTATCCCCTATTATCTTTCCTACATATACTCTTCCAAGTATTCTGGCCTCCATGCTGTTTATCAAACATGCCAGGTATGTTACTATTTTAGGATATTTGAAATAGCTCTTTTTTTCTGCCTGTTATGCTCTTCCCCTAGATCTGCCCCTTACCTTCTTCAAGTCTTTGCTCAAATACTACCTTTTTAAAAGACAGTGCTAATTTCCCTATTTGCAATTTCAGTCCATTCCATTGAAGGTTTTTCATATTCCCAATTTTTTGTATTCTGTCTATTATTCTCCATACCTTTTATCAACTATTAATATGCTCTATATTTATTTTATGTATTTATATATTTACAGTATTTATTTTTAAATTGTATTTATTGTTTATTGTCTGTTTCTTTCTCTTAGAATATAAACTTGGGGGCAAGGAGAGCAGGCATTTTTTTTTTAATGTCACTCTTACATCCCAAGTTCCTCAGATAGTTTCTAGGATGTAATACGATGTTATTATTCTTTGTTGAAATAAATAATACAATTAAATCCTTTGTGTTCTGAGATCCTTAAAGTTCTGTGGCCAGAAGTGTTTGGTTTCTAAATCTGTTTACTATAACCTCAAATTTGAAATTCAGCCTACATGTATAGTCCTATCTTAGTGAAATTTCATATTACTAGGGTTAATAAGATGTCTAAAACCTCTTTTAAAAATAAAGGAAACTCAGTTTACTTACATGCAAATGAAAATCAGATTTCATTGTTTGTCATAATTTAAGAAAAATATTTAGGATTAAAGGTAAATAATTTTTGTAAAGTTCTATTCATTTCTAAATTATCAATCCACTCTAAAGTCAAAGTAGATTTTTTTTTTCCAGAATGCATTGGCTTAAAAGATTTCACTGGTACAAAGTTTCTAAAAGATTGCTTGAGATTGTACTCCAGACAAATGAAACATGAATCCAAGAAAAGTATAGCCACATCTAAGCAACAGTGGGCCTGAATAGTAATGCAATAACAGTAAGTCATACATTGACATTTATTGATTTACTGATGTGGTAATTCTTTAATTTGTGAAAAAAATTAATTTCTTCAACTGAAGAACAAGAAGTTTGATGATATGATTTCTAAGAGCTCAGTGATTTTTCATTTCTCCAGGTGTTAGCCTTTTATCATCTAATTCAGATTATTATTTGAGCAAAATTTCAACCTGTCCTTTTCTCAATAGGAAGCAGAGACTAGTATAACCCATGTTTTCTGCATTTAGTCAGATTTATGTGAGTCCAAGAAAATAGGGATGCTTGAGGTTTCACTGGCAGTCCATATTGATGAGAATCTATTTCCCCTGGTGTGAAGGTTCTCTAATTGAGTCCCGGAGTGCTAAAATGACCATCTTACTCTGCTGAGAGCATCCTACTACCTCTGTGGCATTTGTGGCTTCCTGAATAATTAAGATGGGACGAGGATATGATTTCTCATTGTAACTTATAAGTCCCCCTGCATTACCACTTTGTGAACACAAAACAGGTTATACTTCCTTTTTGTAGCTTTTTGTCTCACACAAACCCCCACCAACTTGCTCCAAATTAGCCCCTCCCCGAACCTGGTGATTTCTGCAGCTGTACCCTGGGGAAAAATTCCTTAAATATCTCTTTCTGGTTCCCTAAATTTGTCAACATGCTGTGTCTGGAGCTTATAATATAGCTGAGCTTCTGGTTTTTTCTCTCTCTTCCAAATTCCTGTCAGCATAACTGAGACCATGACTATGACTTTTACTGTTTTGTGTTTTTTTTTGCATTTTAATTTCTTTCTTGATTAATATATTACATATTTGTCCTCATCTCCCCATTACCTTCCCACCCAACACCCCGCTCATGCCCTCACCTCTCTATTGTCTGTGTCCACTGGTTAGATTTATATGCATGCATACAGTCCTTTGGTTGATCTCTCCCTCTTACCCTCATCCTCTCCTACCTTCCCTCTGAGGTTTGACAGTCTGATCAATGCTTCCCTGATTCTGGATCTGTTACTGATCATTAGTTTATGTTGTTCATTATTTCCCATAGATGAGCAAGATAATGTTATATTTATCTTTCTCTGACTGGCTTATTCCACTAAGCATAATGCTCTCCAGTTCCATCCGTGTTGTTGCAAATGGTAGGAATTCCTTCTTTGTTAGCGCAGCATAGTATTTTATTGTGTAGATGTACCATAGGTTTTTAATCCACTCATCTGCTGATGGGCACTTAGGCTGTTTCCAAATCTTAGCTAAGGTAAATTGTGCTGCTATGAACATAGGGTTACATATATCCTTTCTGATGGATGTTTCTAACTTCTTGGGATATATACCTAGAAGTGGTATTACTGGGTCAAATGGGAGTTCCATTTTTAGTTTTTTGAGGAAACTCCATACTGTTCTCTACAGTGACTGCACCAATATGCATTCCTATCAGCTGTGCACGAGGGTTCCTTTTTCTTCGCATCCTCTCCAACATTTATTGTTTATTGATTTGTTGATGATAGCCATTCTGACAGGTGTGAGATGGTACCATATTGACGTTTTGATTTGCATCTCTTGGATAATTAGTGACTTTGAGCATATTTTCATATGTCTCTTGGCCTTCTTTCTGTCTTCTTTAGAAAAGTTTCTATTTAGGTCCATTGCCCATTTCTTTTTATTTTATTTTATTAATTTTTTATACATATCTCCCCATTGCCCCCCCCCTCCCAGGCATACCCCAACCCCCCAGTGTCTATGTTCATTGTTTATGCTTATATGCATGCATACAAGTCCTTTGATTGATCTCTTATCTACCTCACCTAACTTTAGTCTTCCTGCTGTAATTTCACAGTCTGAAGCTTTACTGTCTCTGTATCTATCCTTTTGTTCATCAGTTTATAATGTTCTTTATTATCCACAAATGAGTGAGATCATGTGATGCTTCTCCTTCATTGACTGGCTTATTTGACTAAGCATAAGGCTCTCCAGTTCCATTTCTTGATTGGATTGTTTATCTTCCTTTTGTTGAGTTGTATGAGTTCCCTGTAGATATTGGACATTAAACCCTTATCAGTGATAACATTGGAAAATATGTTTTCCCATGTAGTTAGTGGTCTTTCTTGTGGTTTTGTTTATGGTTTCTTTTGCTGTGTAAAAGATTTTTTTTGATGTAGTCCCATTTGTTTATTTTCTCTTTAGTTTCCATTGCCCTAGGAGCAGTATCAGTGAAGAAGTTCCTTCAGCATGTGTCTGAGATTTCTCTTCACATGGATTCCTCTAGTATTTTTATGGTTTCCCATCTTATGCTTAAGTCCTTTATCCATTTTGAATTTATGTTTATGTATGGTGTCAGTTGGCGGTCTAGTTTCATTTTTTTGTATGTATCTGTCCAATTTTCCCAACACCATTTATTGAAGAGATTGTCTTGATTATTGTATGTTAATGCTTCCTTTGTCAAATATTAATTGGGCATAGTGGTTTGGGTCAATTTCTGGGTTTTCTATCCTATTCCATTGATCTATATGTCTGTTTTTGTGTCAGTACTAGGCTGTTTTGAAAACAATGGCTTTGTAATGCAGCTTGATATCTGGTGTTGAGATCCCATCTACTTTGTCCTTCTTTCTCATGATTGCTGCAGCTATTCAGGATCTTTTTTTATCAGATGAATTTTTTGGAAAGTTTATTCTAGGTCTGTGAAATATGCTGTTGGTATTTTAATGGGGATTGCATTGAATTTATAGATTGCTTTGGGTAGTATGGACATTTTGATGATGTTGATTCTACTAATTCATGAACACGGTATATTCTTCCATCTGTTTATATATTCCTCTATCTCTTTTTTCAGTTTCCTGTAGTTTTCTGCATATAGGTCGTTTACCTCTTTAGTTAAGTTTCTTACTAGGTATCTTAATTATTTTGGTATGATGATAAATGGGATTGCTTTTAGTCTCTCTCTCTGTAAGTTAACTATTGGTGTATAGAAATGCCATATGTTTCTTGGTGTTAATTTTGTATCCTGCTACCTTGATGAATTCATTTATTAAGTCTAATACTTTTTTGATGTAGTCTTTAGGGTTTTCTATGTACAGTATCATGTCATCTGCAAATAAGGACAGTTTTACTTCTTCTTTTCCAATTTGGTTCTTCTTCTCTGATAGCAATGGCTAATACTTTCAGTACTATGTTGAACAGTAATGGTGCAAGAGGGAATCCCTGTCTTGTTTCTGTTTTTAGGGGAAAAGGCTTTAATTTTTTTCCATTGAGTGTGATGCTACCTGTGGAGTTTTCGTATATGGCTTTTATTATGTTGAGGTATGATCCTTCTATTCCCAACTTGCTGAGAGTTTTTATCAAGAAAGGGTGTTGGATTTTGTCAAATGCTTTTTCTGCATCAATTGATATGACTATGTGATTTTTCTCCCTCAATTTGTTTATGTGATGTATCATGTTTATTGATTTGCAGATATTGTATCATCCTTGCATCTCTGGGATAAATCCTGTTTGGTCATGGTGTATGATCTTTCTGATGTACTGCTTGATTCGATTTGCTAGTATTTTGTTGAGGATTTTGGCATCCATGTTCATGAGGGATATTGGCCTGTAATTCTCTTCCATTGTGTTGTCTTTATCTGATTTGGTATTAGAGTGATGCTGGCTTCATAGAATGAGTTTAGAAGTGTTCCTTCCTCTTGAATATTTGTAAAAGTCTGAGGAGGATAGGTTTTAGTTCTTCCTTGAATGTTTGGTAAAACTCTCCTGTGAAATCATTTGGCCCTGGGCTCTTGTTTGCTGGAAGCTTTTTGATGACTGCTTCAATTTCTTTCATAGTTATCAGCTTATTGAGATTTTTAAATCTTCTTGATTGAGTTTTCGAAGGTTGTATTTTTCAAGGTATAGGTCCATTTCCTCCAGGTTGTCTAGTTTGTTGGAATAGAGTTGTTCATAATATTTTTTAACAATCCTTTGTATTTCAGTGGTGTCTGTTGTTATTTCACCTCATTTCTGATTTTGTTTATTTCAATCTTCTTTCTTTGTTTTTTGGTGAGCCTGGCTAGAGGTTCATCAATTTTGTTTATCCTTTCAAAGAACCAGCTCTTGGTTTCATTGATCTTTTGTATTGTTTTTTTGGTCTCTATGTCATTTATTTCTGATCTAATCTTTATCATCTTCTTTCTTCTGCTCTCTTTCTCATTCTTTGAGTTGTAGCATTAGATGACTTACTACCATTTTTTATTTTTTATTTATTTTTTTAGGTAGGCCTGTAGAGGTATAAACTGCCCTCTCAGGACTGCTTTCATTGTTTCCCATAGGCTTTGGATTTTTTTTTTTTGGTCATTAATTTCCAGAATGTTTTTAATTTCTTCTTTGATCTCATTGGTAACCCAATCATTATTTAATAACATGCTATTTAGCTTCCAAGTGTTTTGGATTGTTTTTATTGTAGTTTATTTCTAATGTTATGCCATTGTGGACTGAAAAGATGCTTGGTATGATTTCAATATTCTTGAATTTGTGGAGATTTTGCCAGTATGCGGTCTATTTTTGAAAATATCCCATATGCACTCGAGAAGAATGTATATTCTGCAGCTTTGGGGTGAAATGTTCTGAAGATGTCAATTAAGCTTATCTGATCTAGTGAGTCATTTAGGATTGTTTTTTCTTTGCTGATTTTTTTGTCTAAAGGATTTATCCAGTGATGTCAGTGGTGTATTAAAGTCCCCTACTATGATTGTATTGTTGTCTATCTCTTTCTTGATATCTTCCAGGAGATTTTTTTTATGTATTTGGGTGCTCCTGCATTGGGTGCATATATGTTTATCAGAGTTATATCCTCTTGTTGTATCAATCCCTTTAGTATTATGAAATGGTCTTCCTTATCTCTTGTTATAGCCTTCACTTTGAGGTTTATTTAGTCAGATATAAGTATTGCTACCCCAGCTTCTTTTTTTTTCATTTCCATTTGCCTGAAAGATATTTTTCTATCCATTCACTTTCAGTCTGTGTGAGTCCCTTGTTCTGAGGTGGGTCTCTTGTAGGCAGTATATATATGGACCATGTTTTTTTTGTTTGTTTGTTTTTTGTTTTTTTTATCCATTCAGTCACTCATTGTCTTTTGATTGGAGCATTTAGTCCATTTATGTTTAAAGTTATTATTGAAAGGTACTTGTTTGTAGCCATTTTTATTTTATAAGGCTGTGTTCCTTCTTACCTTTTTGTTTCTTCTTTTTACAGCATTTCCTTTAGCATTTCTTGCTTTGCTGGTTTAGTAGTGCTAAACTCTCTTAGCCTTTTTTTTTTTGTCTGTGAAGCTCCTGATTTCCCCTTCAATTTTGATTGATAGTCTTGCTGGATAGAGTATTCTTGGATTCAGTCCCTTATTTTGTATCACTTTGTATATCTCCTTCCATTCCTTTCTAGCTTGATGTGTTTCTTTTGAGCAATCATTTGACAGTCTGATGAGGGATCCTTTGTAGATACCTTTATGTCTCTCTCTTGCAGTCTTTAAGATTCTCTCTTTGTCAATAGCATTGTCATTGTAATTATGACATGTCTTGGTGTGGGTCTTTTGGGATTCATCTTGCTTGGGACTCTCGGTACTTGAGTAACTTTTTCCTTTTCCATATCAGGGAAGTTTTCTGTCATTATTTCTTCAAATAAATGTTCTAATCCTTGCTGCTCTTCTTGTCCTTCTGGCAGCCCTATTATACGTATGTTATTTTGTTTTGCATTGTCCCAAAGCTCCCATATGATCTCATCCTGCTTTTTAATTATTTTTCTTTAGTTGCTGTTTAGATTGGGCTTGTTTCTGTACCTGATATTCTGACTCATTAATTCAGTCCTCTGCTTCTTCTAGTCTACTGTTGAAGCCTTCCAGGGTTTTTTTTTATTGTAGCTATGTCATTTTTCATTTTTTCCTGATTTTTGCATAGGTTGCTGATTTTTTTGTACATATGGTATATGAACTGTATGACCATTACTCTGAATTCTCTTTCTATCATATTGCATGCTTCCATTTCACTTATTTTCTTTCTTGACAATTCCTTCTTTTCTTTCCTCTGGGGATTGCTTCCTTCTCTCCCCATTCTGACTATCACCAGAAGGTTCAAATGTTGAGTTGCAGGAGCCTGGGCCATGTGTAGTGGGAATTTTGTACCTCCAACTGTCACAGAAGAGCCCTGACACCAATACATGTGGTTGTTGAGGGTTGGTGGGAGCCATGTTCACCCTGGGTCAGAGTCACAGGCACTTAGTGTGGTCTAGTGTGTATACCTAGAATCAGGGACTTAGTGTGGCTGTGCCATGTTGAAACAGAGAACCTGTTGGTGTGTGCCAAAAATCAAAGTCCCCTATTGTGTGTCAGGAGTCAGAGGCTCTCTGTGTCCATGCTGAGAATTGAGTATCAGAGTCTCAGTTGCTTGGTTCTACCTTGCACTGAGAATCAGGGTCCCTGTGTGTTCATGCACCAAGAATTGGAGTCACTGGCTCTTAGTGTGAATGTACTTGGAATCAGGGTTCCCAGGTGCACACAATGAGGAACAGATTCTAATCATTTGTGCTCATTGCTGCCTCTTGCATGGAGATTCAGGGTCCCAAACTGCTTGGGAGACTGGGTTGCTCAGTTGCACTGTGTTGGTAGAAGTTCCACTTCTGCCCTGTGATAAACAGCCTTCTGTGTGCGCTTGCCCTGAATCAAAGTCAGGTGGCACTGCCACTTAGTGTGGGTGTGCACTGTGGAAAACAAACTCCCTGTGCCCATGCACCCCGGTTCAAATTGAGCACTGCTTCCCTGTGTGGGCACAGGGTCTGGCTGTGGGGAACAAACTCCCCAAGTCCACACATCCAGGTTCAAATTCAGTGCAGCCTCTCTGCTAAGGTGCAGGATCTGGTCATGGAAAACAAACTCCCTGGGTTTGCACCCCCAGGGTCAAATTCAGCACTGTCTCCCTGCATGGGTGCAGGATCTGGTCACAGAAAACAATCTCCCCAAGATCGTGCACCTTTGCTCAAATTCAGAACTGCCTCCCTGCCTGGGCATGGAGACTAGTTGCGGGAAACAAGTTCCCTAAGTTCGCAAGTTTGGGCTCAAATTCAGGTCTGTCTCTCTGCCCTGCATGGGCTTGGGATCAGGCCACAGAAAACAACCTCTCTAAGGATGAGCAGAAAAGTTCAAATTCAGCTCAGTCTCCTTGCCTGAGCAAGGAGACAAGTCACAGGAAACAAACTTCCTGTGTCCAACACCAAGGCTCAAAGTCAGACAGAGTTGCCACTGCTTTGTGTGTACAGAAAGCCTTATTGTGCATTTGGGGTCTACAGGGGAGGGAGGATTGGCTTTGTGACTCACAGAAATCTGTGGCTGTGGTGCCTGGAGTCTTGGTGTCTTTGGGGCTGCAGTAATGATTGAAGGTCTTTTACCAGAGTGGCTGCAGGGACCTGGTTTGTTTCTGATATCAGACTTGGTATTGGCAAGGCTAGGATTCTAGTTTCAAGCAGTTCTATTCTTCAAGATGGCATGGTCTCTGTGCTGCTAGTGTCCTCCCTGCAGTGTTTGTGGCAGCAGTAGGGTTTTGCCATCTAAGACTGCCCAGATTGGCAGCCCTCTGGAAGAATTGCAGGGTCTAACTGTCCCTATTTCACTCACACACACATTCACACACGTCCACACACACCTCTATTGCTCCCTCACTTTCTCAGACACTCTCCCTCCCTACCTTTCTGATGGTCGCCATCTTTTCATCCATCATGACTTTTATTTTTAATAAAGCTTTGTTTAAGACTTGAGGCAATAAAAATGTGATCCAGAGGTATTAAAAATGGACACAAAGGGCACACGACAAAAGTTCCTTAGCAAGTAGGCATTACTGACTTGGAACAGAAGACTTGCTTCATATTTACCTCTCTGCTTGGGAATGCTCTAGGCATTAACATTCCTTAGAGTTCAGCTCTCCCTCTTCTCCAGAGTTTAGTTCTATAAAATGAATCTAATCCCAGGGTTACTTTTTGATTCAAGTTATTATTATGTTTTCATTCTGCATCAATAATTATTTAAATTTAATTAAGTCTTTTATTTGTTTATTTGCTACAAAGAGTATCCACATTTATCTCAAATGGCAGACTTAAATGATCTTTTTAAATTACTTTTTTCCTTTATGTTTTTGTTGGACTATATTCTAAGTAATTCTTTCAGGGATGGTCTATGAATGGTCAACCTTCTAAGTGAATGTCTGAAATTGTTTTTATTATTCCTTCCCACTTGAATGTTAGTTTGAGTATACCATTCAATGTGTGTTACATACCCTGGATTGGCTTTAATTCCTGGCAACCTTGAAAATGAATGATGTCCATAATAGCCCTGTTCTAACAGTCTAACCTCACATAATTGTCCTTAAAAATAAGACAGTTCCTCAAAGTCTTCTAGTGTGTAATGTTACCAATTTGACACCATACAATAATTTCTTTCTTTTCATTTTTTTTGAGGTTAATTAGTTTGCTTTCCATTCTTTGGTTTTCTTTTAATCTTTTGAATTCAGAAATTTTATTACTATGCATCTAATTATGAGCATGGGTTCTTTTTGAAAATTAATTGCCTGAGATTCTTTGAAATAAATATTTAACTCTTCAGCTCTGAGAAATTTCTTCTAAGATATTTTAAATTATTTCTTCTCCAAGATTGCCAGATTTCTCTTTTAAATTCCTCTTAATGGATTCTGGGACTTCATTCTGTATGCTATGTCATTTAATTTTTTTTCTTAATACTTAATCTATTTTAGCTGTTTTTATTTTGAAGCATAGTAACCTCCATCTTGTATAATGCTGTTTAAATTTTCTGCTGTTGTTGGATAGTCCCTAGTCCTGTAAACTCTGTCATTATAAACTCTGTCACTTTAAGACAGTTTGTTATTCTGTAAAATGACTTTGTTTTTAGTTCAAATAATAGAAAAACATAAACTTAACTGTCTGACCTTGCAGCTAACCATCCAATGTAATAGACTAAAATAGACTAATACTAATAACAATTCCCATATTCTTATACCAATCACAAACTCATTTGTATTCAAAGGTACAACTATCTGTAACAATAACTCACACAGAGTCCTTTGTAATATCTGCAAACAAAGCAGCTCGAAAAGTATAAATACGGGGAAACTTCCTATATGTGGGGTTCAGAGATTTGGAAGAGACACCTCCCTCTGGGCCGAGAGAAATAAAGGACTCCTAATTAATTGGCTCATTGAGGCGTCCTTGTATCTCATTTGCTGATTTACCACACAACAATTTTGCTCTGGCAATAATCCTCAGCGCAGTCATCAAATTCTTTCATTCTTCAGTTGTATCTGTTATGTAATTCAGCTGATCTGTACATTTTTTTTCTTTTGCCATTTTTCTATCCATACTGTGTTTTTTTTTAACTTAAGGAGCATATTAAATTTCTAGGATCTCTAGTTTCTCTTCATGAGCTTGCTATCCTCCCAACTATAAAATTATCAATCATATTTATGAAAATATTATTTTATCTGCTCAATTAACTTTTCTTCTATTACAGTTCTCTAGGCTTTGAAGCAGTTGGCTCTGTTTTGGTGTTGATTTTATTCCAGAGAGTGGTGATTCTGCCTTGTCTGTTTATCCTTGTGTTTGGGAGCACCTGCTTGCTTATCTAAGGAAGCAGTTTTGATTATAAAATGCTGTTTACAGTGGTTGTTGGAAAAGGGTGAGATGTTTTTCTGATAGAATATTTTAGTCGCTTCTTTTTCTGGTACAGAGGCTGGTGTTTCCATATGTTGTCAAGGTGGGGCACTGCACAGATTTTCCAACAATATTTCAGCTGTTATTTTGGCTAGGAAAGCAAAACCTTTGCTGCCAGCACTCAGCAGGAGGCCAGGGCAGCACAGGGAACATCTGCTTGCTAGCTGTTTGTAGAATTTCCATCTCTAATTACTGTCATCTCCCCACTTACTTCTGGCATGTGTTTTTGGCAATATGATGCTAAGTTTTCTTTGTCAATATGATGCTAAGACTGACTTCTATTTTTTTCTAAAATTTTATAGAATTTCTTCTTCATGAATGGCACTCTTTCCTGTTTCCTGGTGTCATAGAATTATATTTTTATGTCTACCTTTTATCCTATCTCTAACTTGAGATGTTGGGGGTGGGGATTAGGTATGTGTTCAGTTTAACTCATCATGTTACACTTCTGCTTAAATCCCTCCAAAGGTTTCCCATCCTCTATCTAGTAAAATCTTAAGTCCTACCCATAGCCTACTTTGCCCTTCATGATCTATCCCTAAGCTACCTTTATGGCCTCATTTTCTACCAATCTTTCCTTGTTCATTCTGTTCCAGCCCCACTGTCCTTGTGACCTGTACACAAAAACACCCAGCTATGGTCCTTTCTAGCAGATTTGCTGAACACTTGCTGCTTCCTCTACCTAGAGAGCTCTTCCCCCAGACCTGCATGGAGTCCTCCACATTTATGACAGTTTCCTCCTCAAAGGTAAATCACCTCTAAACTATAGCCCTTCTTTCCTCTCACACCCATTGATCTCTATCCCTCTCACTGCCTTGTTTTTAGAGAACCATCGCCTCTTGTTATATTATACAATTATTATTTCCATTTTTAAAAATACTCACCTTTTAAAATTTTAAAATAAGATGTTTTTATTAACTTTTAGAGAGCGAGGAAGGGAGAGTAACATCAATCAGTTGCTTCCAAAATGCATCCTGTCAGGGGATCAAAACCTTATATGTGTCCTGACCAGGACTCGAACTTGCAATCCTTTTTGGTGTATAAAATGACAATCCAACCAACCAAGATACCCTACCAGGGCATTGTTTTCATTTTTTATTTCTCTTCCACTAAACTGAAAACTTGAAAAGAGTAGTAATTTGCTGGTATTGTTCACTTCTGTAGCCTACCACCACACTGGAGCTTTTCTCAATAAATACTTGCTGGTTAAATAAACAAAAGCCATTTTGATTCAACCCAATGACTCGTTGTCAAAAATAAGCATCAATTACTTTCCTGAGAATACTTCTGTCCATGCTATAGGATGGAGACTGATAATCACAATAGCTTGGCTTATCATGATCTACATATTACCCATTATGGAGACCCAGGTAGCCAGCACAGTATGCTTTTTGCTCCGTCAGTGATATCATGCTTTTTTCCTGGCCTGGGGGAAGAGAAAGAGTCCTGCTTGCTCCTCCTGTTGCAGCTCAGTTTTAGCTCCAAAGCTGTTAGTAATGGCCTGGACAAGCACACATATGCATCTGTTAAGAACAAACTTCTTTGAGGCAGCATGGAGAGAGCTTATCTCTAACTTGACCTGTTGAGGGAGCGGATTAAGTATATGTGTTCTAAGCAAAATAAGCAAGTCAAAGAAAGATAAGTATCACATGATCTCATTCATATGTGGAATCTAATGAACAAAATAAACTGATAAACAAAACAGATCCGGAGATATTGAAACATGCAACAGACTGATGTGTTTTAAAAGGGGAGTAGGGTGGGACATGGACAAACATTAGTGTGGGGAAGGCCTAGGGAGGGGGCTGGAGCAGGGTGGAGAGAATCAAGTGGGGGAGAGGGAATGACATTTCGAATACTTTCAACAATAAAGTTAAAAAAAATCCTATGTAAAAAATAAAAAAGACCAAAACTTAATTTTCATTTCTAAGGCAGTCTAAACCAGATTTATAGACAAGACCATTCCCAAAAGTGTATAAGCAGGGAAAACACTAATGCAATCAATTTAATTTATTAAAGAGAAAACTTTAATCTATATAAATTTCCGCATTAAAATTATTTTTCTGCATTCAGGAAATCTTGAACACAAAGGATTACCATTTCTCTTATATCTTCTTATCTGAATCAAATCTTCATGGTAGTTAGTTCCTGTTCCAGGAGAGAGTATATCCCAAAGACAAAGGACAATCTTAATCCTAAGAGACAGAAACTATTTATAAACTTTCCAAATGGCAATTGTTCTCATTATGAAAAAAGACAGTGAAAATGAAAATTCTAAAAATCTATCTAGTCTATTAAGCATACCATTAAATTAGTTAACACACACACACACACACACACACACACACACACACACACAATTCAGCCCACTTTATTGGTAAATTATTGTTGTATTAGCTGCTTCTATAGCACATCTTTCCAGTTTTTCACCCAAAAGTATCTAAGATGACATGGCTGGCAATGAAAACACACAGTACTCAAAATAAGTATAATAGACCAACTTCACAAGGTAAAAGGCTGGATTAAAAACACAACTACTTGGTATCCACATCATGACCCAGAGAGTTTAAGCCAGTTCAGGGTTGCTTCCTTATCTTATCTTCACTGTCTGTCCCTTGGTTCAGCCTTGGAGGCTCATACCAGATAGAAGGTATTTATCATGTTCTTTCTAGATTCTTATCCCAGAGTCAGACAATGGAGATAGACAGTGCTACCTCAGTTTATCAAAGGTGCACCTAGTAAAAGCCCACTACAAAACAGAAACCTAGCGCGAAACACATTCACTGTCCTCCAGTGATGATCTGATGAAGGATCTCAACAACTAGAGAATTAAGAGACAATGAAAACAAGGCCAATTCAAATAGCTTTGAGGGAAAGAATAAAGAAAAAACACCAACGAATTTAATGCCTATTAAACTATTTCCAATAGATGAATGTAAATAGCACCAAGAAGAGGAAGAACATCATTTTGGAAATAATTTACTTAATTTTAAAAAATACTAAAGTATTATCATCCTCCTTAGACTATAATTTAGAATAGCCTTTTTCAGAGAGAGGTATATGCTATTGATCCTATATGAATCCCATCCCCACTACTATGACCTCTTTGTTCATAAGCACAAGGCATGCCAACTTGTCCACCTGATTAGTAAGAGCCCTTAGCATTACAAGCTTTTTGAGCACTCACATATGTTCACGCTGCCTGTTCTTTTGTTATATTTGCTATAAATACTTTATATGTGTTTTACATCTTTTTAAAAAATATGTTCTAATTGTTTTATTTTACTTTATTTTATTATTTTATTTATTTTTCCATTTTTATTAATGTATTACATGTGTACATATCTTCCCATTACCCCCTCCCCCCACTTCCATACATGCCCTCAACACCAGTGTTTTGTATCCATTGGTTATGCTTATATGCATGCCTACAAGTCTTTCATTTGATCTCATTTACTTTTCTATATTAACTTTAGAATTAGTTTATCAAGTTCTATTAATAAACTGTATTGAGGCTTTTATTAGAATTAAACTAACTTTATGGATTAATATAAAAAGTTTGACATCTTTATGCTATTGGGTTTGCTTTTCCAATAGCATACAGTATTTCTTTTTATGCCCTTCAATACAGTTTTATAGTATTTTCCATAAAGGTCTTGCATATTTTTGATAAAGTTCATTCCTAGAAACTTTATAGTATTTGCTTCTTTTATTGCAAATAAGTTCTTTTTATAGAAAATATGTTCATTGTGGTGTATTCCTCTGGTACCTGATTTGTTTGCCAAAATCTTCCTTTTTAGTTCAATACTTAAAGTTTATATAATATTTATGTGGCAAAATCCTTTTACTGAGATAGTAAAGCAAAAAACATACATGAAAATTTTTTCTATTTTTCTATTTATTTATTTTTAAATTAAATCTTTACTGTTCAGATTATTACATTTGTTTCTCTTTTTTCCTCCTCCATAGCTCCCCTCCACCCAGCTCCCACCCCTCCCTCTACCCTTACCTCCCCCTGCATCCATAGGTGTATGATTTTTGTCCAGTCTCTCCCTGTACACCTATATTTAAATATAACACTCACACATTTACACACACACACACACACACACACACACACACACACACACATCATCCCCTACCTTCCCTGAGGTTTGACGTTCTGATTGATGTTTCTCTGACTCTGGATTTATTTTTATTCATCAGTTAATGTTGTTCATTATATTCCAAAAATGAATGAGATCATGTGATATTTATCTTTCTCTGCCTGGCTTATTTTACTTAGCATCTCCATACATGTTGTTGCAAATGATAAGAATTCCTTTTTTACCACAGCATAGTATTCCATTGTGTAGATGTACCACAGTTTTTTAATCCATTCATCTGCTGATGGGCATTTAAGCTGTTTCCAAATCTTAGCTATATTGAATTGTGCTGCTATGAACATAGAGGTGCATATGTCCTTTCTGATTCGTGTTTCTTGTTTCTTGTTTCTTGGGATATATTCCTAGAAGTGGAATCACTTGGTCAAAAGGGAGTTACATTTTTAGTTTTTTTTTTTAAATTAAATCTTTATTATTCAGATTATTACATTTGTTTCTCTTTTTTCCCCTCCATAGCTCCCCTCCTCCCAGCTCCCACCCCTCCCTCTACTTTCACCTCCCTCCCGTTGACCTCATCCATAGGTGTATAATTTTTGTCCAGTCTCTTCCTGTACACCCCTCACCCCTTTCCCCCTGAGAATTATCAGTCCACTCCCTTTCTGTGCTCCTGATTCTATTATATTCACCAGTTTACCCTGTTGATCAAACCTTTAATTCCCTTAATTTTTAGATTCACTTGTTGATAGATACGTATTTGTTGTTCATAATTTTTTATCTTTTACCTTTTTCTTCTTCCTCTTCTAAGAGTACTTTCAGCATTTCATATAATACTGGTTTGGAGTTGATAAACTCCTTTAGCTTTTTCTTCTCTGTGAAGCTCTTTATCTGCCCTTCAATTCTGAATGATAGCTTTGCTGGATAGATTATTCTTGGTTGTAGGTTCTTGCTATTCATCACGTTGACTATTTCTTGCCACTCCCGTCTGGCCTGCATTGTTTCTGTTGAGAAATCAGCTGACAGTCGTATGGGTGCTCCCTTGTAGGTAATGAATTGTTTTTCTCTTGCTGCTTTTAATATTCTTTTAATATTCTCTCTTTGTCTTTTGCTCTTGGTATTTTAATTATGATGTGTCTTGGTGTAGTCTTCTTTGAATTCCTTTTATATGGGGTTCTGTGTGCTTCCTGGACTTGTAAGTCTATTTCTTTTACCAGATATGGAAGTTTTCAGTCATTATTTCTTCAAATAGGTTTTCAGTATCTTGCTCTCTCTTCTGGCACCCCCACAATTCTGATTTTGGTACGCTTGAAGCTCCTTACATTATCTTCACATTTTTGTATTCTTTTTTCTTCTTACTTTTCCAGTTGAGTGTTTTCTGATTCTTTATATTTCAATTTTTTTACTTGATTCTTGCCTTCCTCTAGTCTGCTGTTAGGTCTCTATATAATATTTTTTATTTCAGTCAGTGTATGTTTAATTTCTAGTTGGTCCTTTTTCATCTTCTCTTGGGAAATTTATCCATCTTTCCTAGGAAATTCTTGAAAAACCTTATAACTGTGGTTTTATAAAAATAAATAAAATTAGAAAGCATAATAAACATAGTTTAAAAATAAAAATCAGAGAGAATTCTTAAAATACATAAGATATTATTTATATGCAAAGGGCTTTAAAATAAGTAAAGGTAAAGGTGAGTGCCATAATATAAAAATAGGCAGAAGCCATGAATAAGTAATTTGCACAAACAGAAACATGTTTTCAATGAATGTGAAATGACGATTAAACCTATTAATAAATAGGAAGTGCCAATTAAAACATTATAATTTTCCAACTATCAAATTGAAAAAAGTAAACAAATAATAATTCTTATGGATATCATTAGTTTGAAGAGACCATTTTTATATGGTAGACCTTTCTTATTTTTATAACTTTATTTTCATTGTGGACACTATTACAGATGTCCTCATCTCAATGCCCTCTATCCCATCTTTGTTCACCTCCATCCAGCATCCAAATTCTTAAAAGTGAATTTGTTGGCTCAAAGTGTAGGCTCATGATATCTATTACTAAAAAGTGTTCTAACAAAAGGTCTACTATTCACTTTTAAGAATTCTAAGGTATGCATTTCTGAGGCGTATTAATGGGTAGACATAAATTTGAAGGATTTTCTGTGGTTTAAAAAATTTGGCAAAATGCTAGATTAAATAAGATTTTTATTCATTTTTTAAGGAGGGGAAGGGAGATAGAGAGTTAGAAACATCAATGAGAGAGAAACATCTATCAGCTGCTTCCTGCACCATCTCCTACTGGGAATGTGCCCGCAACCAAGGTACATGCCCTTGACTGGAATTAAACCTGGGACCCTTCAATCTGCAGGCTAACTCTCTAACCATTGAGCAACACTGGCTAGGGACAAGGGAATATATTTTTAAAAGTACTTGTTTAAACTTATTTGACTATAGAATCATTCATTGGCTGAGTACCTCAAAGAATTAGATCACATACAACATGTATCCAAAGATATGACTTAATGGCATTATTATGGAAGCCTGTAAAACTGATCTGTAAAGATATCCAAAATAATACTAAATATAACAGAAAATTGTTAATACTCAATATACTATATGTTTAATTATAGATACTATTTAAATAAAATATTGTATGACTATTTAATTGAATACCATACTCAAAATATGTTTTAGAAGAATAATTAGTTCAGAAAGTGTTTATGATAGTTTATAATGTACAAGCTATAAAGTATATTAGATACCGTGGAGTCCATATATGAATAGAAATATGTGTGAATAAGAATTATAAATATGTTAATAGGTGTAGTTTTCTATCTCATGTGATTATTTGCCACTCTAATTTCCTTATTTTTCTCTAATGAGCATAGAGGACCTCTATTCTAAAGAAAATATTACTTTTTCATGTTACAGCAAAAGATCTATTATTTATATTTCCAGAAGTTAATGTCAAAAGTGCCTCCTCCTACCTGTCCATTCCTTTTTTTGGTGGGGGAGGATCTCTCTTGAATTCTGTTCACACTGTGAATTGTTTTTCCTTTAAAGATGACATTTAATACATGAATTTTAAATCAGACTATATCTTTGGTGCAGGAAATAATATCCTTTTAAAGCATCTGTTGCATTTTAAAATGCATATTCAGATAATATCTTTCCCATTAATTATTAATCTCAAAACTGAATAGGTTACATGAAATTTGAACACTTCCTAGTTCTGAAGACATTATGCCATATGAATAGCAGAACCACAAGTGCTTCAACTCTTGGGCAAAATATATATTTCTTTCTGCTTTCTAATGCTGTTCATAGAAAAGTGAACCCAATAGCAGTGCTTATATTAAAATAAATATAAAACAAAGGCTACAGTAAGAGACAAAGAAGGACACTACATGATAATAATTCCATGATAATAAAGGGATGAATCCAGCAAGAGGAAATAACCCTTGTAAATATTTATGCCCCCAACATAGGAGCACATAAGCATGTAAAGCAAATCCTGATGGACATAAAGGGAGGGTTAGACAGTAATACAGTCATAGGAGGGGATTTTACACCCCATTGACATTAATGGATAGGTCTTCCAGACAGAAAATCAATAAGAAACAGTGGCCTTAAGTGATACATCAGATTAGATGGATTTAATGGATATCTTCAGAGCATTTCACCCAAAGCAGCAGAATATATATTCTTTTCAAGTGCTAATGGAACATTTTCTAGGCTAGATCCCTTGTCAGAACAGAAAACAAATCTCAATAAATGTAATAAGACTGAAATCATATCAAACATCTTCTCTGACCATAATGATAGGGAATTAGAAATCAATCATAAGAAAAAACCCTGAAAAACACACACAGACATGGAGGTTGAATAACATGTTACTAAACAATAAATAAGTTAACAATGAGATCAAGGAAGAAATTAAAAGATACCAAGAAACAAATGAAAATAAGAACATACAACCCCATACATACAGGGAAAGCAATCCTCAAAGGGAAATTCATAGCATTACAGGCCTACCTCAAGAAAAATCTCAAATAAACAACCTAATTTTATACTTAAAGAACTAGAAAAAGAACAAATGAAGCCCAAAGCCAGTAGAAGAAAAGAAGTAATAATCAGAGCAGAAATAAATGAAATCAAGTCTAAAGAAACAACACAAAAGGTCAATGAAACCAAGAGCTAGTTCCTTGAAAAGATAAACAAGATTGACAAACCTTTAATCAGACTCATCATGGAAAAAAGAGAGAGGACCCAAATAAAGTCAGAAATGAAAGCGAAGTAACAAATAATATCATAGAAATAAAAAGGATAGTAAGAAAATATAATGAACAACTATATGCCAACAAATTGGACAATCTAGACTAAATGGATAAATTCCTAGAAACATACAATCTTCTAAAACTGAATTAGAGAAACTGACTTGACAGATTATAATGAATGAAATTGAAGGAGTAATAAAAATAAACTCCCAACAAATAAAAATCTTGAACCAGATAGCTTTGCAAGAAAATTTTACCGAACATTTGAAGAAGAATTAATACATATCCTTCTCAAACTATTTAAAAAAAATTAAGAGGAGGGAAGATTGCGATGCTTGTTTACAAGGCCAGCATTATCCTAATTCCTAAACCAAAAAAAAAGATACTACAATGAAAGAAAATTATAGGTCATTATCTCTGATGAACAAAGATGCTAAAATCCTCAACAAAATATTAGCAAAGTGATCCAGCAATCCTATATAATAAAAGGGTAATATGAAAATTGACCCTAACAGGAGAACCACTGGGAACAACCGGTTTCTATGACGTGCACTGACCACCAGGGGACAGATGTTCAATGCAAGAGTTGCCCCTGGTGGTCAGTGTGCTCCCCCAGGGAAAGCGCTACTCAGCCACAAGCCAGGCTGATGGCTATAAGCACATTGGTGGTGTCAGGAGCCCCTCCTGTCTCCGCAGCAGCGCTAAGGTTTCTTACTGATGGCTTAGCCCCACTCCCTAAGCCACAGTCACACATCTCCTGAGGCCTCCTAAGCTGCCAGAGGGATGTCTGACTGTCAGCTTAGGCTCAATCCCCTGGGGAGCTGACCTGAGTGGCAGGTGGATATCACCTGAGGGGTCCTGGACTGCGAGAGGGTACAGATTGGGCTCAGGGACACCCTGAGTGCACAAATTTTCATGCACCAGGCCTCATGTACATAATAAAAATCATACACAATGATTAAATGGGATTTTTTTTTCAGGAATACAGGATTGGTACAATATCTGCCTTCTTCATGCCCTCTTCTAGGGATTGAGCCTGCAACCTGGGTATGTGCCTTGACTGGGAATCAAACTGTGACCTCCAGGTTCATAGGCCTCTAGGTTATAAGTCATTGCTCAACTACTGAACTATGCTAGCTGAGCTATATATTAATTATTCAAAGAGATTCCAGGTTTTATCAAGTTGTATTTATTTATTTTTTAAAATATAATTTATTGATTTCAGAGAGGAAGGGAGAGGGAGAGAGAGATAAAAATACCAATGATGAGAGAGAATCACTGATCAGCTGCCTCTTTCATGCCCCACACTGTGGATTGCGCCCACAACCTGGGCATGTGACCTGACGGGGAGTTAAACCGTGACCTCCTGGTTCACAGGTAGATGCTCAACCACTGAGCCATGCCAGCTGAGTGATGAGAACATTCAGACCATAGCAGTAATTTTGTAATCTATAAGATATAGGTTTTGTGCTTTATTCCTTGCAATGCTACCTGACATCTTGTAACAAAATTTCCTTATATTTTTTTCCTTATAATGACTTCTTCATTTAATTTCAGTCTTAGTTTTTCACATCATCTTTCATCTTTTGCTTTATGTTTGATTATTCTTTACTTTCATTGAGAGTATGAAACAAAAGTTTACTAGCGTAAGTCATTTAAAAATATAACATTTCTCTGCCTTGGGTACGGTGTGTATCTTTCTCTTTTATGCTGCTCCTTTTATATTTTTTAGTTTAATTGTTATTTCTCTTTATTTATCTTCCAATGAGAAAGATCTAATCTTCTGATATTTATTCTAGTTTGGATTACCTCTGTTTGGATTACCTCTGTTAGAACTTGTTTATCTCTTGTGGTGTCTTATGATGAGGAGCTGTGACTCATCTTCTGCAGGGTGTGGGTTTGTGGAAGGACCTGGAAGTCTATCTTTCCAAATATAATTCTCCCCAGAGTGTTGAACCGCTCCAGTAATACTCACCGTTAATCCTGGAGGCAGCAGATACTACAAATTTATGAAGCAAACTATGCAGCCTCCCCCATTTCCTTTTGACCAGGAGATAGGCAACAACCCAGGAGAAATGTACAGTTTATGTATAAATTGGGAAAATAATAGTATGTGCCTCAAAAGTTTGTTTGGAGAATCAAATGAGATTAGCTTAATGCTGTGCATAGTAAACTCTCAGGAAAGTCTAGGTCTTTTTACCCATAGTGGATATTGTTAATGTGTATGTTCATGTCATTTTAGACAGCTTTTGTCCATTCCTAGCACAATTGTGCCTGGAAACCTGTATTTAGGATGTATGTTTTCCTGGTTGTTGATGGACCAGATTCACAAGTCTTCCAAATAAAGCTTCAAAAAGATTGAAAGGTTATTTTGTATAATACAGATTCCATAAAGAAGTCAATGTGCTTTTTTATCTAAAATTGTGCTATCTTCCTCATCTCATATCAATGGCAAATCATTTAAGATTGCTGATGGCTGCAGATTTATAAAATTATATGCAGTTATCCTCAAGAGTAATACAAGATATTTGGATTCTAAACTAAGCCTCCATGCATGCATAATAGGGATGTTATATTTCAGCCTTTCTGTTTTCATTTACTAGTTAAAAATATTTTTGTGAGTAGATTTTCCCTTTTTCACTATTTTGTTACCCAGGGTTCATACAGGAAAGACAGGATCAACACTTGATTTTCTTTTCTTTTAACAGTTTCTAAGCTAATGAGTTGGCTTCCTGTCTTTCTCCAAAGGTGATCAATGATTATTTTTTCAATTAATTTTTGGTATCATTATGAACTCTTAGTTTGAAATATAACTTTATGGGCTTCAACCCATTGTATTTTTTCCTTCTTATTGATACTGAAATGGAAAGAGCATATCATATACCTAAAAATACAATCTGGAATGACCAATACCAAGACTGATTATAATAACTAACATTACTGGATTTTAAAGAGAAACAAAAAAGTCCTTCAGACATTTGAACAGAAAGAGCCTGTGATATTTAAGGCTTTTTCAACAGTAATCCTTTATGCCAGAAGAAAATACAGTGTTTTGTTTAAGATATTCAAAAAAGAAAGTGTGAGCTAAGAATTTATTTGGGTGACATTGGTTAATAAAATTTGTATGTACCTGATTTTGTCTGACCTAAGGATTTTATATCTAGTGACATGAACTTTCAATTTATAAAAGAGACACTATAATTAACATGCAAGTGCTAAACAAATACTTCTTTCATGAGCTTTCCCTGAGGAATCTACTAGAGAATGTTCCAGAGAAAAATGACTAGAAATATATTAACATTAGGACTATTGATGAACAGAGATATATAGTTACTCTTAGAAATAAGACTAAAGTAGGTTAAAAAAGAGTGTATATAGTATGTAATGGCTAAAAGCTCTGATAATGTTGATAAATTACAACTTTAAAAAAATGAGGAGGGTGAGGAAATCATATGCAAACATTCTTAAATGGCTTCAATAATCAGAATTGGTTATATTAGTATCATCTTTCTAAGATTGTTGCTTGTGTTTTAATAGGTGATAGAACAAAGAGGAATTGTAAGAGGTTCTAATTCTATCATGTTTTGTGCCTTGAGGACCAAGATTCTCAATGTGGAAGAAAGAAATGCAGAAGTAATCCCAGTAGTATTAATTTGAAAAGGGAACATCAGTATGAACTCCTAAAGCATTTTATAAAATCTTTCTCCCTTCTCCTTCAGCTCTCTCTCTCCCTCCCTCCTTCTCTCCCTCTCTCCCTTCTCCTCTTTCCCTTTCTCCCTTCCTTTGTTCCTTCCTCCATCACTCCTACTCTCCCACCCTTCCTCCCTTCTCTTTCTCCACATATCTCTATTTTAGCTTGGTCCTCAGGACAGCTCCATAAAACAATGTTCAGCCAAGTCAAATGAATACCCCTAGCACCAAGGTTGCTGTCTTGTGCTATACTATTGCCCAATGAATTGTCTGTTTTGAGGTTGGGACTGGAAATATACAATATGAGTCTGAAACATCTTGTCATGATAATAACAAACAAGCATGTTAATAACAATCAAGCTATTGAAGATGCTAGGTTCGTGTCAAGAGGACCTAGGAGCAAAATTAAGGAGGTTCCCATGGCCAAAGTTGTGGCAATATGCCCAATATTTTTTCAGTGTTTTATTAGGAAATGTTTCATACATATAGCAAAGTGTAAACACCTTTGTTTCCACCCCTAGAAGTTAACATTTTACTATAATGACTTTATTGCACATCTATTCATCCCTTTATCAAGCTATCTTATATGTATGTATGTATGTATGTATGTATGTATTTGAGAGAGAGAGAGAGAGAGAGAGAGAGAAGAGAGAGAGAGAGAGAGAGAGAGAGAGGAGAGAAAAGTGGGAGAGAGAGAGACAGAGAGAAAGAAAGAGAGAAATCCCTGTGGGAGTGAGATATCAATCGGTTGCCTTCCACAGGCACCCCAATCTGGGATTGAACCTGCAACCTGGGTGTGTGCTCCACTGGGAATTGAACCAGTGCCCTTTTTGTGTATGGGATGATGCTCCAACCAACTGAGCCACACCAGCTAAGGCTATCTTAATTTTTGGATGCATTTTAAAATAATTACTGCCATTAGTACCATTTCTCTTATTTTATCATGAAAGAATCCACTTCTAAAATATAAAACTGGATTTTGCTTATTAGTTCATTGCATTAACTTACTAGTAAATTCCCCATATAAGTAAAATCATATGGCATTTATCTTTCTCTTACTGGCTATTTCATTTAGCATCATGCTCTCAAGGCCCATCCTTGCCCAGGTCTCTCATTATAAATAATGCTGTAATGAATATTGGGGTCTATAAATATTCTTTTGAGTTCCATGTTTCCTTGGATATATTCCCAGAAGTGGAATGATTGGGTCATAAGGCAGTTTAATATTTCGAGGTAACACCACTGCTTTCCACAGTGGCTGCACCAGTGTGCATTCCCACCAACAGTGCACAAAGATTCCCTTTTCTCCACATCCTCAACACACTTATTTATATATATATTTTTTATTACTTATCTTCACTTGATGATATGATTATATAGATTAAAATATATATACACACATATATGTCAACCTAAATGTGAACAATTGATTAATTTAGAAATGTACATATGAGTACTCTAATGGGTATTCAGAGAGGAAGGGAGAGGGAGAGAGAGAAAGATCAACAATGAGAGAGAATCATTGATCGACTGCCTCCTGCATGCCCCTCACTGGGAATCGAATCCTCAACCCCAGTATATGCCCCTGGATAGAATCGAACCTGAGACCCCTAGTCCACAGGCTGATGCTCTATCCACTGAGCTAAACCAGCCAGGGCTATATAATTTTTTCTTTTTTCCTTTTTTTTTTTTTTTTTTTAGGGGAGAGAAAAAGAGGAAGAGGGAGAAGGAGAGGGAAAGAGAGAAAAATTGATGTGAAAGAGGAACATGGATCAGTTGCTTCCCATACGGGCTCTGTCTGGGGATTGAACCCACACCTTTTTTGGTGTCAAGGATGCAATGATGCTCCAATCAACTGAACCACCTAGCCAGAATTGTTGATTTATTGATGGTTGGGGTGCTGGGTTGGGAGGTAGAGGGATTGAGCAAAAAGGTAAAAAAAGAGAAAAACTCATGGACACAGGCAATAGTGTGGTGATTGCAAGGGGGAGGAAAAATAAGGGGAGGTGAAGGAGAGTATAGGGAGAACAAATGGAGACTTGATTTGAGGTGAACACACAATACAATGTATGGATGTTGTGTTGTGGAATTGTGCACCTGAAACCTGTATAATTTTGTTAATCAGTGTCACCCCAATAAATTTAATAAAAAGTAAGTAAGTAAGTAAATAAATAAATAAATAAATAAAACTAGAAATAAACACAAAAGTGATCCTGATCACAGATTGAAAGAAACTAATGTGTAATTGGGGAAGTGAAGGAAGATGAAACTAACTTCCAGAGATAAGATAAGGAATATAATGTACAACATCTTGACTATAGCTAATGCTGCTTGCTGTCTGACAACAGAGAGTAAATCCTGAAAGTTCTCATCACAAGGAGAAAATTTTCTGGTTTTCTTCCTCCCCCATTTTATTATACTTACTAGAGGCCTGATGTATGAAATTCAGTGCAAGAGTAGGCCTTCCTTCCCCTGGCTGCCAGAACTGGCTTCCTTTTGGCTGCCAGCAGGCACCTGGGAACTGGGCTTCCCTCACAGCTCCTGCTTCGTCTGGAAGGACGTCTGATTTAGTTAGCATATTATGCTTTTATTATTATAGATGTGAGAAAATGCATGTCAGCTGAACCTGCTATGGTAATCATTTCACAATACATGCAAATCAAATCATCATGCTGTATGCCTTAAAGTTATATAGTAGCGTATGTCACTTACTTTTCAATAAAACTGGAAAAACAATAATGTTGCACTCCTATAAAAAGGAGAGATAAAGGGCAACTGGAAAAACATTGTCAACCTTGACAGTTTTGCCTGGGGCCCTTCATGGGTGCCTCAAGCTCAGCCATTCATCTTCATACACATATTTTTCCCTTTGTTTGCCTGCATTGCTATTGGATTCTTTGCATAAATGAGAAGAAAATTCACAGTATTCCAATCCTACCTAGGATAAAGTAGCTGCTTTTATCTAGGCTTTGAGCTTTTAACAATAAAAGGAAATTAATCAGCTAGTTATTCCCTGAGACATATGCTCATCTAGGTATGCTGAAATCGCTAGCTTTGTCTTCCACATTCCAGACACTGAGTACCACTGGGAGCTTCTTCCCAATGTGTGTGTAGCTTTTCCACCTGAGAAACTGGGCATGCTGCTACCCTGCCTGGGAAGCCCACTTTCTCAGGATTGCCTCTGGCTGCCTGACTTCTCCTGCAAAGTGTGTACATGTCTATAGATCTATGTGTGTGTGTGTATCACATACATGATGATACACACACACATATATATATTTACAATGTTGTTTCTCTATATTCCACATTTAAATATAACACTCACACATTTACACACACACACACGCACACACACACACACACACACATACCATATGAATCAATCATCCATCTACCTAAGCATTCCACAGCAGCCACAGCTGAGGGAGATAGATGCAACTGTTCCTTCAGTTTTGTTGTTTCTTTGATGAAGGATCTGGGATGATGCCTTCTCAATAACTCAGTGAAAACCCAGGGAGAATGCTGAGACACTAGCTTACTTCTTGTATAAGTAACCACAATTTAGGGGAATAAATGAGAGTTTCACTTTATTAGGGACATCTAAAATGTATAAGGCTAAACTATACTGTGATCTGTGGATCTGCTTATATACCTCAGTCATGACTGAAATCTTTCACTTAGGGGTTGATACCTGTTTCTAGAACACAGCAGCTTGCCATACTTTTAAAATCCTGCCTGGCAAGTGTGGCTCAGAGGTTGAGCTTAGACCTATGAACCAGGAGGTCACGGTTTGATTTCCAGTCATGGCACATGCCAGGATTGTAGGCTCAAACCCCAGAGGCAGCCAATCAATGATTCTCTCTCATTGATGTTTCTATCTCTCTCTCCCTTCCTCTCTGAAATCAATATATATCATTAAACATCCTCATTATTGAAGATGATAATATTTATCCCAACTAGAAGCTATGGAATTACTATTACACAAGTCTTTTTTTTTTTACCTTTGAGGCATTTTATTTCCACATATGTATTACATGCCTAGAAAAAGAATTCCAGGATTTTTGCTCTTGTGTGTTTTCGTCTTGCTTCTTCATGGTCCATGATGCTCACTGAGGTTGTTAATACAATGAAACCAAACTGATGGGACGGAAGCAAGTTGTTCTGCCATTTTTCTAGATCTTTGAGTTGCACATCAAATCTGAGGCTGATGACTTTGCACTTGTTCAATCTGCCTGTGTGGTTCATAACAATCTTCCCAGCTTGGTGGTCATCAATAATTTCAAATTCACCATCATCACAGTCAAAAATCGGACAATGACTTTGGAGCACAGCCCAATGAGAATCTGGCATTTGCCTCTCTTTTCAGCATTGTTGATATTCTTCAGAGCATCAGCCAGGACATTCATGCGCACCATCGTGGTGGCACAGATGGATGGCGGAAAGAGCTATTACACAAGTCTTACTAGTAAACTTTATTATCATTGATATTTGCTCATGGGATGCAGAATAAAATGACTTACCCATTGTAATGCAAGCATTTCAGTCACAATTATTCCACAGATAAATTTTAAGACAGTAATAAATTGTATTAAATCATTTTAATTCCATGGTTGATTTTCAAAAAACAGCAGTTAAACCATTTCCAATTTTTCCATTTTTATGTATTTCATGAAATTAATTTCATCAAGATCATTTCTTTTTTACTTAAAATTTAAGACTAATATTTGATTCATCAATCAAATGTTACTATCCGGGCTTTCTGCCACTGGGGATTTCTATGGCGGCAATCATTTCCTCTAAGTCTAATACTTTGTCAATTTTTGTGGATATACATTTATCAATAATATATAATTCTTTGATAATTTTACTTAAATTTTAACATTTACATTTTAACAGTTAACAAATTTATTTTGTATTTTTGTTCACCATGAATTAGGTATGAGAATGACTTGTAGGTAAGCATATATTTGCTAATCTTGGACAAAATTGAGACCAATTTTGTAATAGAATGGGAGGGAAACAAACAGAGATACGGGAAAGACTAGGAGAAGAAGAAGGGAGGGAACAGAGGTGAGAAAGGGGCATTCAGGACAGAGGGAGAGAGAGAAAAAGGTGTGAGAGAAGTTATTTTGGTGTATTGAGTGCTAAGCAGTGGTATGTATGCAAAGTGTTCAAAATATCCTTGGGAATAAGTGTTTTTACATGTTTAACCTCTTGATGCAAACCATTTCTGTAAAGGTCATCTTTGGCGCTCCTTTATTCACAGACGTTTAAAACCAGGGAAGGTTAATTGGGCTTCCCCATCTTGATTTATGAGTAAATGTATTTCTGTGACATAGAATACTTTTCTATTCTTGAGAAACATGAAAATATTGCATAGTGCATAATAAATAATTCAGAAAAAAAGTGAACACATTGTTTTAAAACCATTGCAAATAATTCTTAATTTTTTATTAATTTTAGAGAGAGGGAGGGAGAGAAAGTGGGAGAGAGAGAGAGGAAATGATCTATATGGGAAAGGAACATTGGTCAGTTGCCTCCTGCATGAGTCCCAACCAGAGGATGGAACCCCCAACCTAGGCATGTGCCCTGACCAGGAATCAAATCCACCTTTTGGCATGCAGAAGATGCTCCCACTAACTGAGCCACACGGGCCAGGACAAATCCTCATTTGAAGTCACTTATCATTCTTACTTTTTAGGAGGGAGGATACAAGAAACATGCCTTTAAGTTCCACAGCATGTTTCCTAGGCAGCGCACCTTCAAATGACCATATACTGAGTCCAGCTGCATTTTTTTGCTAGAAGGCCATCTTACTGGTAGGGTGAATGGAACAAGTCACGCCACAGTCTGAGCCTGTGGCAAGTGGTCTGTCCTCTCTGGGCCCCAACTTCCTCATGTGTGCAACAGAGAGTTGAACTTGAAAGTTTTTCTAGCTCTGGTATTACAAGTTTTCTCTCTTTGGTGTGTTCATGCATGTCCCTTTGGACATCCTGTGAATGACAAGAGAGCAATGTCCCACATAGTTTTGCCTTTCTACATATCCTCTGATGAGTGGAGCCCTTTCATTATTGAGCAGCTGCCATCCCTTCTTCCAGTATCGACCCAGCTTATGGGAGGTCAGGGGCAGAGACTTGGCTCAGGCTGACCCCCAGTTAATGGGAACTGTGCATAATCACATCAACTCAGTTGGGAGTTTTGAAAATTACATTAGCTCATCCAACAAAAAATGAAACTGCCAATAATTCATGTGATGGATTTGCAATTAGAATAAAGAGGTCTTTTTTCTTCTTTGTCTTTTCAGTAAAGGAACAGAAAGAAAAACCACCCAAGAAATTAAAATTTCAAACAGCTTACCAATTATGTTTAAGTAGAATTTTATCCTCAAGCTATTGATTTGGTCCCTTAAGTAAAGGATATTTTAGAGAATGATATTTATTGGTCATTTTCCATAATCTAATAAGAGTTCTTGGTAATGATCACAGATAAGTTTGAATAATTATTAAAAACTAAAGGCCCAATGCATGAAATTAATGCAAGGGGCTCAGCTCTCACTGCCCCGGCTTCATCCAGAAAGTCATCTGGAAGGATTTCTGGTCTAATTAGAATATTATGCTTTTATTTTTATAGATAGTTGTCTGAGCTAAACATTTCAGGAATACTGGTTTCACTTAAAATTTTCAGAGAAATATTTGCTTGCTAGGTTTTTATAAATACAGTTATATGTAAAGTACAGTAATCTAGAGTATAAAGTACTATTGGAACCTAGATTTGAGAGCCTTTAAGGTAGACCAGATAGGGTTAACTAGGCATTTATTTGCATGGTAGGATTTGTTGAGAGGTAGCTACCAGGAATTAGATATTAATTTTAGTCAAATATAATCTAATTGTTTTTACATACACCATATCAACACCCCTATGGTATAGGTGTTATTTATATTTCATTTCCTAGATGAACAACTGAAGCTCACATTCCTAAAGCAACTTGCCCATACCACACAGCTAATAGAGGATTGCTCAAGACTCCAGACCCTTGAGCGTTGTTCTCAATTCAGGCATTAGATAAAAAGTCACCCGTGAGCTGAAAACACACCTACATCAATAACAGCAATAACAATAAAGACTTATTGAATCATAATCCTTGGTAGAAGGGCTGTCTTTAGTTTTGAGAAATTTCACATGTAATTATGATGTATAGCCAGGACTGTCAGGTATGGATGAGGAGGTGATATGGGCAATTTCGTCAGGTTCTAGTTTTGAAAAAAAAACACAAAACCCTAGAATGTAGCTGTAATCATAAAATAATGGAGCTTTTGGTGACTTTCCCAGAGTATGACATACTTGTCTTCAATGGTAGATAATTATCAACTGTTTATGTATAAAGTGCAAGTTAGATACTGCCCTCAGAAGAAGTGAAGAATACTTCTCAACTTAGGTTTACTGGAAGGATTGGAGTTACCCTCCTCCCTCCACAGAGAAGAAAGATCAAGAGCAGAACCTAGAACACTGGCATACCATGAAAAGAAAGAGAAGCTCTTCCTAAGTAAGGTGAGTTGCCACCTAGGGAAGAGAAGGAATGGCAGCCTCTGGAAAAGGGTGAATGTGAATCAGCAAGATGCTGGAGGCAGCATGGAGGGGTTGGAGGGTGGAGATATGGGAGCCGTATCTGAAACACAGGCCATGTTATTTCTGTTCTTCTCAGCAGTGGCAGACAGTACCCTGGAGGGCGGAATTCAATTGTGTCTGTCAGGCTTGAGGAACATGGAATAGCTAGATGGTGTTCTGAGAGAGTGTCAGGGCAGTAAGGGATTCAACAAAGTCGTCTTATAAATTACTGAAAGGATTGAGATTGCTTCTTGTCTTTGAATGGGGAAGAGCAGATTTAGATGGGGACATGTGATGTCTTTAAAAATATTTGAAGATATGTGGAGGATGGAAGGAACACTTTTCCCCTTGACATTTAGAAATTCTTTTTCACTTTAATCTTGATTTGTATGGTGTTATCAAGTTATCTGATTATAAGCTAATTTTATTTATTTGATCAGTAACTTGGTCTTTTACCAGAAGGCTATGACTATATATGTTCTATCTTTAAAGTTTTCAAATTCCAAAAGCTTGAAAGCCGAAGAGTTTCTAATATACACTTTGCTGTGAACCATCCCAGACCCATTTTTCCAGATACACCTAGGGTACTTTCATTTTACTTCCTATGGCAATTTGGAAATTTATTAATTTTATTAATTGGATGATCACTTTTCATTCTACTCATTCTCTTATTTATTTCAGTTATGAGATTTTGAAGAATTGATTAATAAATTTTTAAAATTTGCAAATGTATATTTTTAAGCAGATGAGTGTATTTTATGTTTCTTTTTAGAAATATATATATTTCTAAACAGATAGAAACATCAATGATGAGAGAGAATCATTGATCGGCTATCTCCTGTTCATCCCACATCGAGGATCAAGCCTGAAACCTGGACATGTGTCCTGACTGGGAAGTAATCTGTGACCTCCTGGTTCATAGGTCTATGCTCAACCACTGAGCCACAGAGGCCCAGACTGTCTATGTTTCAGTAAAACTTTATTTTAAAAACAGGCCATAGAGCAAATGTTTTTTTAAACGCTGTTTAGTTTATTACGTTGGAGCATTTACTATACTTTTCCTCTGCTTTATGGCTGATTTTTAAGGGGGAAACTTTACATTAGCTATAATATTTTTATTCTCATTTAAAATTTCTTCATGTAGTAGCTTTTTAAGTATTTTATATCATTTTCTCTTAATCTTTAAATGTATTTTTCTGAATCAACATTAGTAGGTATATATATGCAGGATTTAGAGGGTTCCTTGTATCCTAGATTTTTTATATCAAACACATTTTCTTTTGTTGGTAAAGTACAGTTTAATTAGTGATAATTGTTATGAATCTATGTGCTTTCTCATTTTTGTATTATGATCATGTCAATAATTACAACTATTGTTGTCTTTCTTGTTCTTTACCCTTAAACTTCCAATAGATGCTTTTCCATCCCTAGTCATTCTTCTTTTTTCCAAGTAATAACATTTTCCCAAGCTTGCTACTACTTCTATGTACTTAATTTTCCTTCCAAAAGTGATTAAAGAGAAATTGTAACTAAATGCAATGGGTAATCTTAAAACAGCTAGACATTGTCTCTTTTGCCTGCAGAAGCTTCTGCAGCCATTAATTGGTAGAACATTTAAGTGATTATTTTGATGAATTGCTGGAAGCTAAGAGTGGACTAATATGATGGTGAAATTCTAGTGGGGGCAACATTCTTAGAGGAACACGCACCCACACATGCGTGCACACACACACACACACACACACACACACACACACACCCTCCTCATCTACCTATTCCTAAAGACTTTGTAATGGCTTTGTATTGGATTTAGAAGAAAAACGGTTTCTATTCACCTGGCTACCTCCAATATGTGCACCTACTAGGGCTGGGGAACCTGCAATCAAGGTACCTGCCCTTGACTGAGAATTGAACCTGTGACCCTTTGGTCTATGGGACAACTCTCTAACCACTGTGGTACCCGAAAGGGCAGAGATCCTTCTTTTTTATAGCTGCATAGTATTTCAGCATGTAAATGTCCCACAGCTTATCTACTGATGGGTACCTGGGTTTTTTCCAGATCTTAGCTATTATTATAAACTGTACTGCTATGAACATAGGGGTGCATACATTCTTTCTGATTGGTATTTCAGGTTTCTTAGGATATATTTCTAGAAGTGGGATCACTGGGTCAAATGGCAATTCCATTTTTAATTTTTTGAGGAAACTCCATACTGTTTTCCATAATGGCTGCAGCAGTGTGCATTCCCACCAGCAGTGTACTAGGGTTCCTTTTCTCCACATCTTCACCAGCACTTGTCATTTGTTGACTTGTTAATTGTAGCCATTCTGACAGGTGTGAGGTAATACCTCATTGTCATTTTAATTTAGTGACTTAGAGCATTTCTTCATATGTCTCTTGGTCATCTATATGTCCACTTTGGAAAAGTGCCTATTTAGGTCCTTTGCCCATTTTGTAATTGGATTGTTTGTCTTCCTTTTCTTAAGTTATATGAGTTCCTTATATATTTTGGAAATTAACTTTTTATCAGATGTATCATTGGCAAATATGTTCTCCAATACAATGGGCTCCCTTTTCATTTTGTTGATGGTTTCTTTTTCTGTGCAGAAGCTTTATATTTTGATGCAGTCCCATTTGTTTATTTTCTTCTTTGTTTCCTGTGTCCTTGGAGATGTATAGGCAAACATATAGCTACAAGAGATGTCTGAGATTTTGCTGCCTATGGTTTCTTTTAAATTTTTTATGGTTTCACAACTTACATTTACCCATTTTGAGTTTATTCTTGTGCATGTTATAAACTGGTGGTGTAGAAACAAAGAGAGAGGATTCAAATAAAATCAGAAATGAAAGAGGTGAAGTAACAACTGACAATACAAAATGGAAAGGATTGTGAGAAAATATTATGAATAACTATATGCCAATAAGCTAGACAATGTGGATAAAATGGACAAATTCTTAGAAAACTACAATCTTGCAAAATTGAATCAAGAAGAATCAGAAAATCTGAATAGGCTGGTAACTATTGATAAAATTGAAGCAGTAATAAAAAATATTCCCAGAAACAAAAGACCTGATCATAGGGGAGTTTTTAAAATTTTTCCTAGAGTTGATATTAATAATTTTAAAATATCAATTACTCTCCAATTAGATTATGACATGTAACATTAGCGACTGATTTCCCCTTTCTAGAAGATGAGAAGATTATCATTTTTATTTCTTTTAAATCTTTATTGTTGAAAGTATTATATATGTACCCATTCTCTTCCATTGACCTCTCCCACCCTGCTTCTGCCCCTGACCCCAGGCCTTCACTGCCTTATTTATTGTCTGTGTCCATGGGTTATGTATATATGCATACAAGTTCATTGGTTTATCTTTTCTCACCCATCCACCCTCCCCTGCCTTCCTTCTGAGGTTTGACAGTCAATTCCATGCTTCTATGTCTCTGGATCTATTTTTGTTCATCAGTTTATGTTGTTCATTAGATTCCATATATGAGTGAGATCATGTGATGCTTATCTTTCACTGACTGGCTTATGTTGCTTAGCAAGTGCTTTCCAGGCCCATTCTTGCTGTTGTAAATGGTAAAAGTTTTTTCTTTTTTACAAATGCATAGTATTCCATTGTGTAGCTGTACCACAGTTTTTTAATCTACTTCTCTTCTGATGAGCATTTAGTCTGTTTCCAATTCTTAGCTATTATAAATTGTGCTGCTATGAACATAGGGGTGCATATATTCTTCCCGATTGTTGTTTCTTATTTTTTAGGTTATATTCATAGAAGTGGGATAACTGTGTCAAAAGGAAGTTCCATTTTTATTTTTTTGAGCGAAGTCCATACTGTTTTCCATAGAGGCTGTACCAGTCTGCATTCCATACAGCAGTATATGAGGATTCCACAGGGGAGTTTTACTAAACATTCAAAGAACTAACACCTATGCTTCTCAAACAATTCCAAAAAGTCTAAAAAGAAGGAACACTTTCAAGCTCTTTTTACAAGGCTGGCATTATCCTAATTTCAAAACCAGATATTACAAAGAAAGAGAATTATAGGCCAATATTCCTGATGAACATAGATGCTAAAATCCTCAACAAAATATTTGCAAATCAGATCGAACATTATGTTAAAAAGATAATACACCATGACCAAATGAAATTTATTCCAGGGACGCAAAGCTGATACAATATTCACAAATCAATAAACGTGATGCATCACATAAACAAATTGAAACACAAAATCACATGATCATATTGATAGCCACAGAAAAAAAATTGACAAAATCCAAATCTGTTTTTGATAAAAGCTCTCAGCAAAGTGGGAATACCTCAATATAATAAAGGCCATATATTACAAAACTTTAGCCAACATCATACTCAATGGAAAAAAATTAAAACTATTTCCCTTAAGAAGAGAAGCAAGATAGGGATGTCACCTTTACTGTTTTTAATCAACACTAGAGGCCCAGTGCATGACATTTATGTGGGAAGATAGAGGTCCTTCTGCCCGGCCTGTGCCCTCTTGCAGTCTGGGACCCCTCACTCTGTACTGCTTATCTGCTCACTCAGAGCCTGGCTTCTGGTTGAGCGGCACTCCCCCTGTGGGAGCACACTGACCACCAAGGGCCAGCTTCTGCATTGAGCATCTGCCCACTGATGATCAGTGCGTGTCATAGTGACTGGTCATTCTGCCGTTTTGTCAATTTGCATATTAGCCTTTTATTATATGTGATAGTACTGGAAGTCTTAGTCACAGCAATCAAACAAGAAAAAAAATTAAAAGGCATCCATATTGGAAATGAAGAAGTAATACCATTATTTGCAGATGATATGACATTATACATAGAAAATCCTAAAGATTCCACCAAAAACCTAGTAGATTGAATAAATGAATTTGGCAATGCAGCAAGATATAAAATTAACACACAGAAATTGAAGGCATTTTTATACAGCAATAATGAACACTCAGAAAAAGAAACTGAAAAAAATCAACCTTATTTACCATTGCAACAAAAAACTTAAGATCCTTAGTAATAAACTTAACCAAGTACATAAAATACCTGTACTCAGAAAATGACAAGACATTGAAAAAAGATAGAGGAAGATATAAACAAGTGGAAGGATATATTATGTTTATGGATTAGTAGAATTAACACCATTAAAATAGCCATATGACTCAAAGCAATCTACAGATTCAATGCAATCTCCATTGAAATACCAATGGCATATTTAAAAGATCTAGATTAACAGTAAATGCTCCAAAAATTTATATGGAACCAAAATAGATCCTGAATAGCAGAAAGAATCTTGAGAAAGAAGAACAAAATTGGAAGGATCACAATACTGGATATCAAGTTATACTACAAAACCACTGATTTGTGTTAGAAAGATATCTGACTACTCTGTGGAGAATGAATTTCAAATATGCAAGAGAAAAGATGAATAATCTATTTTAAATAGAAAAGTGGCTTGACAAGAGTATTAGCAGTGAAATGGAAAATTGAATAGGTTATAAGTATGTTTAAAAGATGAAGGTGATAAGACTTGCTGATTGATTTAATTTGTGATATGACAAAGTAGGATAAAGAGTAACTACTAGAATTTGGGCAACTTGTTGGCTAGAGATGACATTTACTAGAATAGGGAAGATGAGAAAAAATAGTCTTGGATTTGGTATGGTGTGTTAGGAATTCTGCTTTGGCTATATTAACTTTGTAATTACTGGTAGATTCCCATGTGGTAGTTCAAGAAAGATCTTAGATGTACAATGTTGGTGTTCAGTAAATATCAGGAATGAAGATGCAAACTTGGAATTCAGCAGCATATAGATGGTATTCAAGTACACAGGAATATAAGTGATCTCTTAAGGGGAGTATAGACAGAAGAGTGGAAAACGTATAATAGAGTCTTGGATTATTTAATATATTTATTCCAAGTAAAGTAGGAGAAACCAACAGTGGCAAGTGAGTAGGAAAAATCTAATAGTTTTTGGGTGATGTAATAATCCATGAGTAGGAATCATTTTAAGTAGTCAGATGAGGTGAACTCTGTTGAATACAGCTGAGAGGTCAGGTAAGATGAAGAAAGGGAAGTTATTGGCAGCATGGAGTTCATTAGTCACTTTAATTTTTATACATTCAATGAAGTGGTGGTGATAAAAGCCTAATGTCTCTAAGTAGAGAATATAATGTGATGTAAGAAAGTGAAGAAAGGCAAAATAGATAACTCATAAGAGTAGACATTTTGCTGTTAAGAGTACAAAGAAATAGGTGCTAACTAGAAGGTTATATGCTGATGAAATTAAACCAATAAAGAGAGAAATTAATGATGAGAAATGTAGAAATGAAATCTTTTTTGGGGGGGAAAAGTGGTGGGATCCACCGAACAATGTAAGATTAGCCTTAGATCAGTTTAAGTTTAAAAAATTTGGCTCTCAAAAGAAATTTCAGTCGTTGTACTTTGATATTTGGCTCTGTTGACTAATGAATTTGCTGATCGTTGGTGTAGGGACACTATCCATAGTAACAAAAGGCAGAGAAATTGTTATAGATGTAGATGCAAATAAATTGGTTGATGTGTTGGAAAATGAGGAATTACTGAGTGCTGATTTTTTTGTAATGAAATATCAAACAAGATTAGCTGTAAAGCATATAGTTATACAGGAGATTTGGAAATGTCAAATGTTTGAGAAAAGGGGAGCACAAAGTAAATAATATTTTTGGAGAATGTGAGAATGGACATGTTAGAAAAGGGTAGTAACTTTGTTGGGTAGTACTGTACACCTACAAGAGATTTGAAGCCAGACATTTAGGGTGTATATTTTTTTCCAGATTATTTCAGCTATATGTGAGAAGTCAGAGAGTAAGCAGAAAGGTGAGTTTAACCAGGCCAGATAGAGTGCATGAGAAATATTCTCCATAATCTCAATAATTGTAGATATTATCAACCTTTAGTTTTACCATTACAGTATCTGAGAACAAAATCTCATTTTATTTTAGTTTGCATTTCTCTGATCTCTGTTGAGACTATCTTCTCATGTGCTTATCACTAATAAGCTATTGTTTCATATCTTTGTCTATTTTTTCTACTAAGTTATTTGTTTAGTCTTATCTTCTACCCCATTTAAAGTTTATAAAATCAGTCTCCTGTATTTTATTAGAGTATATTTTAATTTTTTTATATTTGATCATTTAATCATGTGATTTGAGTTTAATTTTGTATATAGTGTGTGGTAGGGAATCCAACTCTTATTTTGATAGATATATAGCCAATTGTCCAATAACTTTACCTATAGATTTAAAATGCCACCTTTTTATATTTTAAATATATATATCCTATATAGTAAAAGACTAATATGCTAAGTGTCCGACAGTTTGTTTGACCATTTGACCAATTGCTATGATGTGAACTGACCACCAGGGGGCAGACACTCAGATTGGTAGGTTAGCTTGCTGCTGGGGTCTGGCAGATTGGGCCTGGGCAAGAAGGGCCAAACATGCCCTGGAGCCCTTCCACAGTCCCTCCCCGGCCCCAATAATACACTGGACCTCTGGTAGTCATATATCTAGCTTTCTTCTTTGTCCCATTGATTTGCTTGTCTACACCTGTGTACTATTTCAGCGTAGTTGTGTACCATGCTTTGACATTTCGCAGGACAAGTTCCTCCCTTATTCTTCCTCTGAAGCATTTGTGGGCTATTCTTGCATATTTAATCCTACAGACAAAATTTATAATTTGCTTATTAATCCTACTGGACATTGCTTGCATTGAATTTACAGATTAGTTTTGGGGAAACAGTTAAATTTTGCTTTGAAAGAGGAAAATGAAAGAGGAAGACATTTAAGCATGCTCAGATGTGTTCAGGATATGGTCACAGACCCTCTGGATAGGAGAGTTCCAAGGGCAGAAGGGATAAGGGGACATACATTGAAATGAATTTCACTTTATCCATGCACTTACCAAAGATTAGGCTAGAGATTCTAAATGCAGCAATATTGATCAAAACTCCCTGCTGGAATGATGTCTAGTAACTTGTAGTACAGCTATTTTTTTTTCCAAACTGATGTTACATCTGTTGAAATTAACACTTTAAAAAGTACTCAGTTATTTGGTGGGAACACATTCAAAAGAAAACAGAAACAAATATTAAGGGAAAGGAGGCCAAAATGGGGATGTGTAGGAGAGAAAGTTTATAATTTATTTAATAACAATATTGACAAATTAAAAAAATCTATTATATAAATGTTTTGGATGAAAGAAAGTTTGCAATGGAATTAAGAGTTTATTAAATAAAGGGAAAGATAGTAGATGACCATATTAATGCCTTCGTCATACACCCATGATGAGCAGACATTTGATGCCAACCTTGAGAGTATCACAGCTGAACTCCTCCTACCCAGTTTAGGAAAAACATCTGTATTATTTTCATAGCTTCGGGAATTTCAGAATTGTTCCATGAAAAAGTGCCATTGCAGTCTTGCACTGTATCTCTATCAATTTCTTATTCCATTTTCTTTCCTGTGGGGCTTATTTTTCTATTTTGCTTTCTGCAAAAAGATAGAAAAGTAGACATGATTGGAATCCAATCCTCAGCTGTACTCCTCCGCAGCGCTGCTGCAGAACTTCAGTCCATGGGGCAATGGCAGGGAGCTATTTATAGAGCAGGTCTGAAAATCCCTTAGTAACAAGGGTTGGAAAGAGCTCTCTGCACTGTTGAAATATCCCCAGCCAGCCAGTGGCCTTGCACCTGATCCCTATAACTTTGAAATTCTTCTTAAGTGTCCACAATTTCCATATTATTTTCTTTTACAGCATGACTCATGATTGGAGACCTCTCATGAATATTTACCAATCCAAGTAAATCCTGTATTTTGTTTTATGATATGTATTCTGTTGAAGGTAAGATATTTCACTTTGATGGCTGAGCTTTGTACTGCAGCAACTAATGTCTATGCTTACCATTTTCATGCTTTGAGATTTATAAGCTTTCAATTATATTTCACACTAGAGGCCTGTTGTACAAAGATTCGTGCAATAGGCCTTCCTTCTCCTGGCTACCAGCACTGGTTTTCCACTGGCACCTGGAACCCAGGCGTTTGCTCTGGCCTCTGCCTTCTATCTTCACTGCAGCCAGAGCCTTCTGTCTTCTCTGCTCTCCTCCCCTCCGCCCCCCATGCTCTTCTCCTCATAGCAAGCATCCCACCCTAGGCATCCTGCCCCACCTGGCTACTCTGTGCTTGCATCTTTGTTGGGTTAATTTTTATACACACTCCTCATTGGCTGGTCGGTTGTTGTGGAGGTATGGTTAATTTGCATATTTCTCTTTTATTAGTGTAGATATATGGGCATTGGCCAAAATCCTGACATTTTCTTCCTCCCCTTTATTTTCAGTCTCTTTTCCTTCCCTCCAGCCTGACCATCTGTCTCCTAACTTTTGCTTCTGTACAACCATGGACTAAATACCTAGGGGTGAAACAACAAAGGTCATCAAAGATTCAATTTCAGAAATCATCTCTGATCTATGTAAGTACAGAGTGATTTCTGCAAAGTGTTCTACATCTTGTTACCTGGGCCTATACCCTCACCTAGTTAGAGCACAGCTAACAAGGCCAAGGTCACAGACTCAGACCCTATATGATCTAGTTTATTTTGTACTGCAAAGAACTCTCTTTTGCAGCCATAGTCTGCAACTGCTACTGCTGGTGGGTCAATCTAGAAAATGACCCTGCACTGGAGGACCTGGTGAGAGTTGGGTTGCAGTCAAGCTCTCACCTTTATTACAGAAAACTTCAAAGCATATGTTCTATGGCTGAATAGTCAGCAGGATTCCTATCTCAGTGCACTCTTTATATTATGCTTTAGAATGGCTAGGACATGAGCCATCATCTGCTTCTCACATCTAAGATAAAAAGATGTGCCCATCTGTCCTTGCTTGTCTCTATAAATTTATCTCCTTTATAGTTTACACCATAAAGGGATGACAGGAACCCCCAAAATTAGCCCAATCCTTTGTGTCATTCTGTCTTTCCTAATCACATTCCTCTGTGGACTTAGACATTTTTGAGATGGAAATGAAGTGACTAGCACCATTACATTTGATGAGGTGAGTTGTCATATGTAACTAGGAAAAGAGTTACCATTAGATGAATATAATATCTGAGGACTCAAAAGAGCAGAAATTTTGAGTATCTTCTCCATTTGGCTTTTGTTATATTAGCATAATATATGTAGAGTGATTTAAAATTTACAAATCATTTCCATATCTCCCATATCAGTTGGTCCATCCAGTGAGAGATTAGCTAGACAGGTATTATTACATTTTTCAGATTAGTTGAATACAAAGCTTGTAGGACTTGCTCAAGGTCACACAATCTATTAAAATCTTTGGACCCTGATCCAGGGGGCTTTCCATGATATTACTCTACATTTTATTTCTTGACTTGCACCTGCGGGGATATCTCAACACAAATGTGACCATAACCATATTGTTGAAACTATTTCTACTTTTTTCCAAATTGATTAGGATTATGGCCTCAAAAGGAGATTGAGTAGATGGTTCTGAAAGTCATCCACAGCTCTTTTAGAAAGGCTATGTGACATGGCAGTTGATAAAGCTTATGAAATTAGGGAGATCTGCATTCAAATACTGGTTCTCTCTTAGTTTATTTTTCAAACAATCTGATCCTGCGTGATTAGGAAACAACCCTGGCAACAGTCTCCCGAAATCAATTTTTGCCAAATTGTATAATAGACCTGCTTAGAACTGACATTCAATAGTAAGACATTTCTTGAAGGGAATTTAACTCAGGATCCTGGGAGTAGCAGGAAGCAAGGTGTTCTCTTAAAAAACATTTTTGTATTGATTTTAGAGAGTGAGGAAAGGAGAGGGAGTGAGCGAGCGAGAAACATCTATGCCTACTACCTGGGCATGTGCCCTGACCTGCAATCTAATGGGAGACCTTTCAGTGCATGGGCCGATGCCCAACCAACTGAGCCACACGGGCCAGGGCAGAAGCAATGCATTCTTACCCTCTACCCCTCAAGACTATTGCACTTTAATTGTGTGACTTTCTCTTCCACTTAAAGACATGCCTTATATCTAAAGTGTCTTATTTTGCTGCTTTGCAAGCCCTAGCATCATGTTATCTTATTTTTTAAAAACAATATTACACAATGCATTATATCTTGATGTAATTTAAGGCCTCCTGTTGACTACTTACATTTACTAAACAGAAGTTCAGTCTAGATCAGTGAACACAAATATTAGATTATTGGTACTCAAAGCAAGCCAAAGCCCTAACAAAAGTTGAGAAAAAATAAACAAGTTGTTCTTAATTTTGTGACTGTATCTTTCTTTCATTCATATTGCTGGCTATGGATTTAGATCCATCTCAATTTGTCTCTTTGGGATTTGTTTGTTTTTCTTCTTGTGAAATATTTTATACATACATAAGAGTATATAAAGCACATGTACAATTTATGTGGACTTAATGAACAAAATAAAATGATGAACATAATAAAACCAGAGGCATGGATACATGCAACAGACTGACAGAGTCAGAGGGGAAGGGGATGGGGGGACTGCATGAAAGAAGGTGGAGAGAATAGTCAAAGAACATACACTGAGTGGCCAAATTATTATGATTTCTGAATAGATAATAATCTGGCCACTCACTGTATATCCTATATAATGAAAGGCTAATATGCAAATTGTCCCTTTGACCAGGAGTTCAACCAGCAGGCCAGCCAACGACCCATGTCCCCTCCCCCTGGCCAGGCTGGCCGACCCCACCCATGTACAAATTCATGTACCAGGCCTCTAATTACACACATACACACACACCACACACACACACACACACACACACACACACACACACACACACACACTGAGTGGCCAGATTATTATGTGTTCAGAGATCATAATAATCTAGCCACTCAGTATATATGAATAGTGCATGGACACAGACAATAGTGTGGTGATGGTCAGAAAGACATGGTGGGGTTGGGTGGACGTGGATAAAAGGAGGAGGGCATGGAAGACATCTGTAATAGTGTCAACAGTAAAAACAAGAACAACAGCAAAATACAATTCAAAGCAATGTCTATGAACCACTCAAGCCAAGTAGCAACTTGCCACAAGCCTCTCCAGAGTCAGACAGAATCTTCCCCCAGTAGATATAACATCAACCAGAAAAATATGCCTATCTGTTCTTGCTTGTCTCTATAGATTTATCTACTCTACAGTTTACTCTTCAAGAACTTTAGTTGTTTTTTTTTAATTTATGCAAGTGAATTATACACCTTTTTCTCTTTTGACTGCTTCTTTCATTCAATACTATCTTTGTAAGTTTTATCTATGATGATGGATTTATATATAATCTAAAATATTATATTGATAGTTTTTATACTGATTCTATTTTGAAGCCCTTGGATCATTTCTAGCTTGGGGCTATTTTGTGTGATACTGCTATGAACACTACTGTACTTATGTCCTGGCTATGTACTAGAGATAAAGTGTACACTGAGGGATGGAATGATACATCATGGAGCTTCAATTATACCAGAAAATGCTGAACTACCTCCAAAATATTTTATTAATTTTCACTTCCAAGAGACAGTTCCTTTTGTTCCACTTTCTTATCAACACCTGAAATTGTCAGAAACTTCCCTTTGCGGGTGCAGTAGGGAAGCAGTGGTTTTCTGTTGTGGTCTTAATTTGCATTTCATTACTTGCTAATGAGTTGATCATGTCTTCTTTTTTAGTATTTGGATTTCTGAAGAGTTTATTCAAATTGTGTACTTACTTTCTTTCAAGCAGGCTCTTTGTCTTTTTGAGAGTTGTTATGTGTATTATTTGAAATAAAGACTTAAAGAGGTGAGGGAGTTATGGGAATAATGAGAGAAGATCATTCCAGGTAGTGAAAAGGTTCAGTGCAAAGATTCTATGCCAGAAGTCTGTTTGGAGTGAGAAGATTAATAGCAGATGAATAGAAGGGAATGGAAGGAGGTCTAGTAGGAAACTTTGGCCTGGACTCAGAATGAAATGGGGAACAACTGCAGTGTTTAGAGCAGAGGAGTGACATAACCTGACTCTCCCTTTTTAAAAAAAATTAAGATGCTTTTTTATTTTATTTTTATATTTTATTGATTTTTTACAGAGAGGAAGGGAGAGGGATAGAGAGTTAGAAATATCGATGAGAGAGAAACATTGATCCACTGCCTCCTGCACGCCCCCTACTGGGGATGTGCCTGCAACCAAGGTACATGCCCTTGACCGGAATTGAACCCGGGACCCTTCAGTATGCAGGCGGACGCTCTATCCACTGAGCCAAACCGGTTTCTGCAGATGCTTTTATTTTTTAAAATAGTTTAATGTTTATGGAAAAATTGAGTGTAATTACTATCCTATTGGGAGAGTTTGTGTTTTTCATTGCTGCAAATATGGGCTCTTTCAGGTTAGAGATTCTGGTCCTCAAAGGGGACATACTCTTATTAGGATAGTATCAATAAGATCTTATTGAACTACTAGTGACCTGGTGCACAAAATTCATGCACTGGAGAAGGGTGTATCCTCAGCCTGGCCTGCACCCTCTCCAATCTGGGACCTCTCAGGGGACATACTTCTCGCAATCTGGGACTGCTGGCTCCTAACCGCTCACCTGCCAGCCTGCCTGATTGCCCCTAACCACTCTGCCTGCCAGCCTGCTCATCCCAACTCCCCCCCCCCAACAGGCCTTCTCACCCCTTACTGCTCCCCCTTGCTAGCCTGTTCTCCCCCAATTGCCCCCCCACCCATTAGTGTGATCACCCCCAACTGCTCTCTCCTCCTACCCTGATCACCCCTAACTTCTCTGCCTTGGCTTTGTCCGGAAGGATTTCCAGATGTCTCCTGGAAGGATTTCCAGATGTCTCCTGGTCTAATTAGCATATTTCCCTTTTATTAGTATAGATGTACTATACATGCTGCCAGGGCATTTTAGAGCCCTTTAGGGACCAACAGGTGAGAATAGAGTAATCATATCAGTAGGAGTAATGTAGAAAGTGGGGGTAGAAAGGAACATTTATGGTACCCAGATGATCCCTTGTTGTTCCCTTGCCCTGCTGTAGCTGTGAATGGACGTATGCACATGTGCAGTAAACCTTGAGAATGACATAGTGTTCATGGACTTAGATCCTTCAGAAGTGAAAGTTTGGTTTACACAACCAGATAAGACACTGAGACCCACCTCAATGTTAGCTGAGGGGAGGAAAACATAAAGTGGATGATAGAGGAGGGAGATGATCATACCAGCTGTGTCCATCTCACGAAGTTTACCCTCAGGAGGATAGGTCAGTCAACCCATGAAAATGTCGGATGTGGATCTGTGCACAGCAAAAATGGACTACAGAGCTCCTGGGGATTTGCTGCTCAATCTCCCTGCAAGAAAACCTTCTGTGGGAAGCATAGTTAGACAAACACCTCCATATATACATCAGATATAACACATGTCCTCACTGGACCACGTTTCCCCAGTACAATGGGGTTGCTAAGTGTTGGGACATTCTGCCTCTAATGGGAAACCGTTGCTTAGTGAGCTTCTATTAGCCTGTTGTGACATTCTCAGAACTGTGCAATGGCTTGAGGCTTGTCTTTCCCAAGTCTCCTTTTCTTCTTTCTCTTCTTTCACAAATGTCAGATTCATATTGTGGTCTGAAGTCTTTGCCAGACTACCTCAGCTACCTCCCCTTGCTTCTTCACAGGCACGTTCCCCAGTAAATTTCTTGCACAACTATTCCATTTTGACATCTACTTTTTGGAAGACCTGAGCTGAAGTAAGCTATGTTTACCATAATTATCAAAATGATTTAGTTTAAATCTACCAGTGTGCCCTTTCTTGTTTACTTCTCTTACTAATCTTTGTTCCTTTTCCCTCCTTCTGCTGAACTGAACTTTTAAAAAATATACCTTGTTGTTTTATTTTTCAGCATTTAACTTTAGTATCATTTGAAAGTTAGGATTTAACTTTCAAGTGACTCTATACCACTTCCCATATGGTGTAAAATATACAGCAGAATATACCCACTTTCCCCCTCCTGTCCTTTGAGCTACTTTCAAACGTTTTGCTTCTGCATATACTATATATGCCCTAACACACTGTCATTATTTTTACTTTAAACAAATATCTATGACCAAAAGTAAAACTGATAAAAATGTCTTTTGTATTTATCCTTATGTTTATCCTTCTCTGTGCTCATTGGTTAATGTAGAGCCAATATCAAACTGTTAATTTTTTCCATCATTCTTTTTTTATTTAATAAATCTTTATTGTTCAGATTATTACATTTGTTCCTCTATTTCCGCCCCCCATAGCTCCCCTCCACCCGGCTCTTCCTCTGCCCTTACCTCTCCTGCATTGTCCTCATTCATAGGTGTATGATTTTTGTCCAGTCTCTCCCTGCACACCCCTCACTCTTTTTCCCCTGAGAATTGTCAGTCCACTCCCTTTCTGTGACCCTGATTCTATTATATTCATCAGTTTATTCTGTTCACTCTATATCCAATTGTTTGTTTTCCTCCATTTCTTTCGTTTGTGATCTGTTCCTTTGTCTCCACATTTTTGCTGCTTCCCTGAGTTGGTAAAGTAGCTTTGTGTGCTAGGTGTCCTATATGGCCCAGTAGCTCCTCCTCCTGTTAACTGAGGTGGACTTTCTTAGTGCATCCCTTTATGGACTGTGTGTACAGTCTTTTAGTTAAGTCTTGATTATTGTTAGTATCATTATTCTTGCTCCCTCTCTTCTTCTGGCACCCCCATAATTCTGATGTTGGTACACTTGAAGTTGTCCCAGAGGCTCCTTACACTATCTCCACATTTTTTTATTCTTGTTTATTCTTTTTTCTTTTACAGTGGAGTGTTTTCTGTTTCTTTGTATTTCAAATCTTTGACTTGATTCATGCATTCCTCTAGTCTGCTGTTAAATCTCTGTATAATATTTTTTATTTCAGTCAGTGTATGCTTAATTTCTAGTTGGTCTTTTTTCATCTCTAGTTAATTCTTTTCCATTTCTTCTTGGGTCTCACTAAATTTATCCATCTTTTCTAGGAAATTCTAGAAAAATCTTATAACTGTGGCTTTGAACTCTATATCCAATTGTTTGTTTTCCTCCATTTCTTTCATTTGTGATCTGTTCCTTTGTCTCCACATTTTTGCTGCTTCCCTGAGTTGGTAAAGTAGCTTTGTGTGCTAGGTGTCCTATATGGCCCAGTAGCTCCTCCTCCTGTTTTAGTTAAGTCTTCATTATTGTTAGTATCATTGGGGGGAATTGGGGGAATTGTGTAGATCAGCTGTGTCTACTCCAGGAGAACTTCTGTGCTGGAGTCAGCCTATGATACAAGACTTGCAAAATTGCAAAAGCTTTTCTGTTCAGCTTGATGGAGCGGAGTCTCAGGGCTGAGCAGAGACAGCCTTGGCTTCCCATCAGCCCTGCCCTATGTGGCCCCTGAGTCTCAGTGTCCCTTGGTAATGCTGCAGCCCTCTATGTGTGCACATGCGTGCACCTCCAGACCTCTGCCTTTTCATCTCCCCTGAGTTTCCATGCGCTCTGGAGACCCATATGAGTCTGGGTCCCCAGGGTCTTTCTTGAAACTGGGGTTCATTGCAGTTGGAAGTGGATTTCAGTGCAGTTGGGAGGTTCTGTCTCCCTCCTGCTAGAGAAAGCTAGCAGCTCAATGAGCAGTCAGCCCTCTGTGTGTGCACTCCCGCTTGCGTGCCTCCAGACCTCTGTCTTTTCATGGATCCCCTAAGTTTCTGTGCACTCCTCCCTTTTTACAACAGTCTCAGTGAAGTCAGGAGTTTCAATCTGTCTCTCGCTAGAGGGAAGCAGCAAGGCACTCTGCCATCTGTCCTCCCCGTACGTGTGTCTCTGTACCCTCTCTTTCCTTCTGGTTGTAGAATTTTCACTCAGCCAGCTTTTCTGTGGTTCTGTCTGATGTCTATTCTGTCTTTTAGTTGTAGTTTTGAAATTGTTGTGCAAGGCAGCAGTTTAGGTATTCACCTATGCCACCATATTGATTTCTCCTCTTTCATCAATCTTTAACATCTGTTACAGTTGCCAGTATGCTGCTGATTAATTTTCTCATGTTTGTTAGTCTAAAAAAGTGTTTATTTCTCATTGATTTTGTTATTGTGGTTTAATAAAATGTAAAATTTACCATTTAACCATTTTTAAGTGTCAGTTCTATGGTATTAAGTATATTCATGCTGTTGTGCACCCTACATCATCAACCATCTCCAGAAAGTGTTTTGTCTTCTCCAACTACAACTCTGTACCCATCAACATTGACTCCCCATCCCTCTTCCCCCAGTCTTTGGCAACCACCATTCTACTTCCTATCTCTATGAATTTGCTCCAGGAACCTTGTGTAAATGGAATTATACAATATTTGTCTTTGAGTGACTGGTTTATTTCACTTAGCATAATGTCTTTTATGTTCATCCATGTGGTAGCATGTGTCAAACTTTCTTGTTTAAGGCTGAATAATATACCATTATATGTGGATATCCCATGCACTTTCAAGAACATGGGTGTCGAAATATTTATTGAAGTTCCTGTTTGTACTTTTCAGGGGTATATGCTCAGAAGTAGAAATATTAAGTCATATGGGATATTAGTTTTCTAGGACTTCCATAACAAAGTACCAGAGACTGGGTGGCTTGAATGACAGACATTTATTTTTTTCACAATTCTGGAGCCTGGAAGCCTAAGATGAAGGTGTCAACAGGGCTGGTGTCTTCTGAGGCCTCTCTCCTTGACTGGTTGATGGCACTCTTCCCTCTGTGCCATTCTGCGGCCAAATTTCCTCTTCATATAAGGACACCAGTCACACTGGATTAGAGTCAACCCTAATGAACTCATTTTAACTTAATTACCTCTTTAAAAATCCTACTTCAAAAATAGTCACATTCTGAGGGTTGGGGGCTTAGAATTCAATGTATAAATTTGTGGGGAGGGGGGAGCACACAAATTCAGCCCATAATATCCTATCCTTTGGTTCCCAAAATTCATGTTCTTCTTGCATGCAAAATATATTCACAATTGCCCCATGTCAACAACCTCAGATGTTTTTTTTTATTTGAATTCTTTATTATTTAAAATATTACATATGTCTTCTTTTCCTCTCCTTGACCTCTCCTCACCTTCCCACACCCCTCAGCTCACCCTGTCCCCATCTGTGTTCATTGGTTATGCTAATATGCATGCATACAAGTCCTTTAGTTGAACTCTTATCCCTTCACCCCGCCTTCCTTCATAGGTTGGAACTGTCTGTTTGATGCTTCTATGACTCTGGTCCTATTTTTCAGTTTATGTTTTTTATTATATTCCACAAATGAGCGAGCCCCAACCCATTCCTGCAGTAACTCTGAGTGCAAAAATCTCATCTAAGTGTCACCTACATCAGGTATAGATGAGACATAAGGTGTGATTCATTCTGAGGAAAACACTCTCTCCAGCTGTGAAACTGTGAAACCAGACAGCGTCTTATATACTTCCAAAATATAATGATAGAAATGGCATATCCCCATTCCAAACAGAATAAGTTGTAAAAGGCAACTTATACTCTGAGAGAAATCAGAGTATTTTTTAAAATATATTTTATTGATTTTTTACAGAGAGGAAGGGAGAGAGATAGAGAGCTAGAACATCGGTGAGAGAGAAACATCGATCAGCTGCCTCTTGCACACCCCCTATTGGGGATGTGCCCACAACCAAGTTATGTGCCCTTGACCAGAATCGAACCTGGGATCCCTTATTCTGCAGGCTGACACCCTATCCACTGAGCCAAACCAGTTTCGGCATATTTTTAAAAATCCAATTACATAAGATTTCTTCTATGTTTTATGGTTTTAGCTCTAATGTTTGTATTTAATCCATTTTTTAGTTCATTTTTGTAAATGATGCACAGGGAGGCTCCAACTTTATTCTTTTGCATGTGGATATGCAGTTTTCCCAATACCATTTTTGAACAGACTGTCCCTTTCCTACTGAATAATTGTGGCACCTTTATAAAAAAAACCTTTTACTGTATATGTTTGGGCTTATTTCTGGACTCTTCTATTCTGTTGGTCTACATCTCTGCTTCTATGTCTGTACCACAACATTATCACAATGGAATCAGGAAGCGTGAGTTCTCCAACTTTGTTCTTGTTTCAAGACTGTTGTTTATTCAAAGCACTTGAGATTCCATGTAAATTTTTAAGATTTTAATATGATTGTTTTTTCTGTTTTAGCCTACAATAATTATATAAAATAAATGTCAGTGGGACATTTGTTTTAAACCACAAATCATTCCGCCTGGATTATTATAGTACAAAATCTCTTCTTTATCCCCACCCTCAACCAAAACGAAGCCATAAACAAAACCTCAACTTCAAAGCTACAATTCAACTTAAAATAATAAAACTTTTCTTTTGTTCCATCATTTGTGTCAATTTGGGGATTTTCTATGGATTTTTTTTCTCCTGATTATAGGTGCTATTTTCCTATCTTTTCACATATGATAGTTTTTTTATTGTTGATCCTTGTGAATTTTACGTATCAGTCGCTATATTTTTATTGTTTCATTTAAGAGTGTTTTGTTTTCCTCTGTAGCATAGTTAAGTTACTCAGAAACATTTGGAACCTCTGGAGGCTTGCTTTTAAACATTGTTAGGGCTGGTCCAGAGCCACCTGTGGTGGAGGGATATTTAGTCCTACTGAGGATTCTCCCTGATATCCTATACAAGGTGGGGCAAAAGAAGGTTTATTTTTCATACAGTTGTTTGTATGAAAAATAACACAATAATTAATAGATAATAATACAAGAATAAGCTGTGAACCTACAATGTTGTATAGCAGATAGAAGTCTACTTAATTTTCAAATATTGTAGTTGTCTAGATACATATTTTAATGAGACTTAGATTAATGCATGTGATTTTAATATTTTAAAGTATGTTGAGAGTTTCTCTATGGTCAATTAGACCAAGTTTGTCAACATTGTTTAATTTCTTATATCTTGCTGTATATTCATTTTAACAGACATTTTGTAGGTTTCTATGTTGACACTTTTTAGTACTTTAAATATACTATTTTGTTATCTTCTGGTTTATGTAATTTCTGATATGATAATTGATGTCATTCTTATGATATTTTTTGTGTGCATAATATGTATTTTCTTTTGTCCATTTCTCTTAAGTTTTTCTCTTTTTTGCTGGGTTGTAGAAATTTTGTTATAATGTTTATTGATATATTTATTTTTATAGTTTATTCTGCATAGGGTCTATTAAGCTTCTTGGAAATGTAGCTTTCAATTGTTATTAAATTTGGAAAAATTTTGATCATTATTTCTTAAGGTATTTTTGTGTTCCCTTTTCTATGACTCTAATTCCATATGTAAGAAGACACTTGTTATTGCCCACAGATCACTATAGTTAATTATTAGAAGTCTTTTTCCTAATTGTGCTTTAATTTGTATAGTTTCTATTTCTATATCTTTAAGTTCTTGGATCTTTTCTTATACAGTGTATAATTGGTTGTTCATCTTTCCTATTGTATTTTTATTTCAAGGCTTATTTTTTTCATCAACAAATTTGAGGTGGATATTTCTTACATTGTCCGTATTTGTCTTAACAATTATATTTATGTTTTTCTTTATGCCCTTGAGTATATGGGACACATTTATAATTGGTGATTTAATGACTTCTTTCATCATTCCTATTAGTTCTGAGTTTGTTTCTATTGGCTGTTCTATATTTTACATTTGACTGTTCTATATTTTGACTGTTCTATATTTTACAATGTTAAGTGCTAGATTTTGTTATGCTTCTTTAAAGAATATTGGTCTTTCATTTTGAGGCAGGCAGTTAAATTATACAGTAGATGCATTAAAAGGTTGATTTGGATCTTTTGAAATTTTGTAGGGTAGGTTTTGAATAACTGGTATTGTAGAGCTAATTTAACTTCATTTATTTTTTTTTCTTTTTAGGTTTGTGTCTCAGAGGTCTCTACTTAATGGCCTACATGTTCAACAAGATCTGCCTATTCCTCCTAGAGAGAACTTGAGTAATTGTCAGTTCCGGGTGACCTCTTCAAATTGTCATTCTTACAACTTTCTGGTAATAGTTCTTTCCTTGAAAGTTGTTCTGGTTCATCGTTGTTGGGTTTTACCTTATACACGTGTAGAATGATCTTCAACCCAAGAGTCAAGGGGACACCCCTGTACATTTCTGAAGCAATTTCTCTGTGTACTTCCTCAGTTTAGGCATTTTCCTCTGCAGCTATAGCTGCTTCAGCCTCCCCAGACTCGTTTCTCTCTCTCAAGTAAGATTTTTTTGACACTATGTTCCCTCTCCTTGCCCCACATTCAGGATTATCTTAGGCAGAAAGTGTTTTTCTGCCTTTTTAGGATCTCAGTTCTGTACTGCCTATTGTTCAGTGTCTGAAAATAGTCATTTTTTCTGTTTTGTCCTGTTTCCTAATTGTTCCTAGCAAGAGAGGAAGTTTTGGTTGTTTTACTTTCTTATGTTTAAAATGCAAGACTGTGGGCTATTTTTTTTCTTTTTTGTGTTTATGTGAATTGCTTATTTGAACTTTTTGTATTTTGTTCTTGGGCAGCTATATTTTAAGCTAAAATTTAGGACTTGACATACATGTCTAATGAATGTTCATTTTGTTAATTTTAAACCATTTTATCTTGCTGGGTTCTTTTTTATTTTTACACTCGTAATTTAGTTCTCCTTTTCAGTTCTTGTCATTCTCAAACTCTTCAATGTAGCTTTCTAAAATAATTCAAGTAGTTTCTAAATGTTGTTGAGCAACTGCAGAGCACTAAAGACTAGCGTTTTGGTTAACTGTAATATATTGATAAAATAATTTGCACCTGGTTTAAATACAAATTGTCAAATGGTGAAGTTGTCTTTAAGAAGCAGGCATTGGTTAGGTTTTCATAGATTCCTGGGTAGGAGATAATGACCCCCAATGGACTTAGTGGTTTATTATAAACCACACCGAGTGTCATGAGTTTTGTATTTACACCAGTTTATCACCTCTCCAATCTCACTGGGGATGATGGGGAGTGGACCAAGGTGGAATGCTCTTCGAGGTGGATCTGTATCATACTGAGGAACGCCCAGGTCAGGAAATCCTCAGTCCTATAAGGGACTTCTGACAAATGTGCCCATCATTCTCCCAGGGACATGGTCTTTGTTAACCTAGAATATAAACAAATCTACACTAGGAAGAGGAGGAGGGACTTGTAGAAATGACAAAGATGCAGAAAAATGTCTCCTAATAAAAGCATATAAATCTTCTGTTAATTACACTTTATACACATGTGATATTCATATATATATGTATATATATATTCCAAAAATTATTCTAGAATATTGCCTAAATTATGCATAAGAGTCAACGAATTGCTCAGGTAATCAGATCTAGGAGATTGTATATTAAATCTCTTACAGGAACATGTTTGCCAAATATATGATGAATGATGAGACCATGAGAAAGGATGCTGAACACACTCTGATAATTTATATTTCTTTCCTTCTGTCACATTAAATTTACTTTTCTCTTTTGCTTAGTGTTGAATTTGAATAATTTAATTATGTATATGATAAAACTTCAATGCGGTGCCTATGTTTCCGTTTTTCCTCCACAAAGATATCATAAGGGAGTATTGGCAATGCTTTTCCAAAAATAATTTTCTGCTATACGTATTAAATTTATTTTTCAGGTTTTTTAGTTTGGAGATTCAATAAATAGAAAATGTAATTAGTTTTACATAACTTATAGAGCCAGAGTCATAGAAGCATTGAACAGACCAATTAACCTAAGAGGGAAGGGTGGGGGAGAGTAAGAAATCAATCAGAGGAATTGTATGCAAGCATATGAGCATAACCAATAGACACAGAGAGTAGGGGGGTGAGGGCTTGTGCTGGGGGTTAGGAGCAGATGGGTAAAGGTCATGGGGGGAAAAGGAGAGTTATGTAATACTTTAAAAAATAAAGAATTTAAATAAAAACAACAACATAGCATATTTAATTAAATCACAATGATTCTGAAGAAAGCTATTCTGGTAAGTACTCAAAAACTGCAAATATTTTTATATATTTTTAGATTTTGGCGACATCTACTTTAACTTCCTTGGTCTTTGATTTCTGAAATCAGCTCTTGTGCCATCCAGCCTCCAAAAAATCCTTTAATTCTTTTAACATAGTCCAGGTACCAATTTCTATTTTCCTACTTCATGCCAAACTGGTGAAGAGGTGATGGCTATTAATTTACAGTATAAATTTGAGAAAAATGTCATCTATCCTCACTAGTTTTTGAGAAGGTCTAGCCTTAACATCAAATTTTCTTACTTGATATCTTCCAGTTAACAATTGGAGATGTCAAAGAAAATAAGTAGTAAAACCTCTGACAATGCAGATGTATTTATGTGATACAAATTCTTCTTAGTATTCTAATCAATAAACTAGTTTTTCAAATAACTATCGTGGCCTTTATATCATTGCACTTTTAATTAGAGGCTACTACATCTAAGGCTTGTCTAAGTGCTGTGGACATTTAAAAATAAAAATATATTGCAAGTTAAGTAAGAGTAAAGTGTTTTAATAATTTAAGATGACAATGGAAACAATGTCACAATGCATAATAGTCAATGAATTGCTCAGGTAATCATTTTTGTCAAAGCTCAGATATAGACTGGCTCTGACTTCAAATGGGAATGGGCTGAGATGTTCACAGAGAAGACTATGATGAGCTCAGCATAAATAGAGAAGATGGGGAAAAACCTTACTGGTGGGTGTACCACTGTGAATAAAAGTGTAGATGGAGGAAAGGACCAAGGGCAGCTTGAGAGGCACATAGCTTTAATGAAGGCTATGAAATGGAGAAACAGAAAGAAAGCTTACAGTTAAATTATTCAAGGCTCCAAATATGAGGTTAAGAAGTATGAACAGGCAGGCTAGCACTGAAGTTGTATTAGGTAGTGAGAAGAGAAGAAAAGAAAAGCAAGGAGTAATCAAGGTTTTCGTCCAGCCACAGAAGCAACTGAAAAGCTCATGGTAGTGAAGAAAACATTGTCAAAATGGAACCCCCCAAACACACTGTATCTTCAGGCTTAGGGACAGTTCTTTATTCCAACTGTCCTAAATACCAGGATCCCAGGGTCTGGAGGGGGAGGTACACAGCTTGCAAAGTTAGTCAATAATATTTTAAGTCATTGGGTTCTATCTTTTCTTAATACTCTAGAAATCATGGCTCACATTTAGAAAGCTTGTATTGTAGTAGGAGGAGAAAAGCCATAAACATGTATTTTTCCTACATCAATGATTCAATATTTGCTAACTCAGTGAATGTGCATATGGATTCCTGAGAAATCTTGCTAAAACACAGATTCTGATTCAGTAAGTTGGTGGAGAGGCAGGCCTGAGATTCTGTATTTCTATCAATTTCCAGATTACACCAATGCTGTTCAGATCACATTTTTAGTGGCAAGTTTTCATTTATGTGCCTTAATTTTCATTCTACTGGTTTTCAGTGTTTTATTTTTAACATTTTTATCCATAGAGAATGGGCTATATAGGAGAGATTATCACAACAAAACAGGCACAAAAGAATGGTGTTTAGACTACATGGGTGTGTGAAAATGCTCAGACTTTGGATTTATTGGTAGTGAGAGAAGAAGAAAGTGTACGGTTTTCAGTCATTGCAACAGCAAGTTGTCAGTTACTGAGAATGGAAAACTACAGGAGACAGATTTGGTGGAGACATTCAGAACTTTGTTTCAGACCTGGAGAAGTTGAGTCCCTTTAAACATCCAAAGGAAGGTAATGAGCAGTTCTAACACACACACACCACATACACACAGTCAATCCTTGTGGGTTCTGTATTTGTGAATTAGCCTGTTCATTAAAATGTATTTGTAATCCCAAAATTAATACTCTCATTGCGTTTGTTTTCATAGTCGATACACAGACATGTGTGGCATGGTGAAAAGCATGAGGCACGCCATGTGTGCATCCCCAGAAACAGTTAAACAGGACAACACTCTGCTCTTGTTCCAGCTCATGCACTGTAGTAATAGTCTTTTTGTGGTCTACTGAGTGCTACGGTTTGGGAATGTTTGTACTTCCAGTTGGTGATGTTGTGTTTTAACATGGCCAAGTGTACTGTGGAAGCGCTGTCTTGTAGTCCCAAGTGCAAGAAGCCTGCGATGTTCCTCATGGAGAGAATACATGTGTTAAATAATTTCATTCAGGCCCAAGTCATAGTGCTTCGGCCATGAGTTCAATATTAATGAACAGACAATATAGGTTAAATAAACATATACACACACAAAACAAGGTTATGTATAGATCAGTTGATGAAAATGTTGTACCTAGAGGCTCACAGGAACCTACCCCTGTATTTTCCCTACAACAATGATTTAGTATTTGCTAACTCAGTGGTTGTGATAACTTTATAGGGTCTTAACTGCCATGATTATGAGAACTGGCTATATATAAAGGGGCAAAAGTAGATTTATAGTTGTGAACACATAAGACACAGTTTATTTTGGTTATGATTATTTACTAATTATTGTATTATTTTCTATATGAACAACTTTATATGTTTGTATCTATATATTTATATTTATACCCATATTCTGAAGTTAAGGATGATTTTAAGGCTAGATAGGGAGTCATTAATATATTTTTACTTTTAAAAATCCCATTGTCAACCAAAGAACTTGTATGCATAAGCCTAACCAATGGACACAGACACCAGGAGGATGAAAGCATGAGTGTGTGTGGGGGGAACAATGGGGAGATAAGGACCTCAATCAATAAAGAAAAAATTTTTTAAAATCCCATTGTCCCACAATTTACACAGATTTGAAAAAAACAATTCACTGCGTCTAGATCACTTTTTCTTAAAGTGTGGTTCATGAACTGTTCATTACCAATATGCAAGGAGATAATCACCAAAACTGAGGGTAAGTATTTAAAAGGTTTTATAGCACTTGATAAGGTAATATTATAATCTACTGCTGTAACATAAAAAAAGTTGAGCTTGCATTTTGTATGATTGCTGTTTCATTTTTATAATAATTTGTGTGTTTTTTTGTATTTTATAAAAAATCCATTTGAGATAGACTGTGGGAAATAGTCTTCCATCAGCACTTCTCAGAAGATGCTTTCATCTACCCTGCCCCCTATTCCTACCAGCAAAAGGTTCTGAACCAGAGATTAGCATAAAAACACTTAAAAATAATGGATAAAAATGTTTAAAGTAAAACATTGGAAATCAGTGAGAATGAAAATTAAGGCGCATAAGTGAAAACTTGCTACTAAAAATGTGATCTGAATAGCATTGGAGTAATATGGAAATTGATAGAAATGCAGAATCTCACCCAACTTACCGAGTCAGAATCTGTGTTTTAGCAGGATCTTTCAGGGATCCATATGCACGTTTATTGGGTGAGAAGCACTGAGTTAGAGTATAACAGTTATGACACAGATAAATTAGTGGATCTAGGAATTAATAGAATTAAAAAATGCTTAGTGGTGGCTAGTCAGCATGGCAATGGAAGGTGTCAAAGCACCAGCAGGATCAGACAAAAATGGGAGCCCTCCAAATGGATGCTGGCGCCTGGGAGCTACATGGTTCCTTTTACTGATAGGGAGAAAGGTGAAGCCCTCCACCCCCCACTCCTCTAAACATGGAGCTGGCCAGGCAGGGAGGTGAGTTTCTATTACAAAGTTTTCATAGAGAACCTTCCCAATGTGGTGCTACAGCTGCAGGACTGGTGTTACTTTCTTAAAAATTTTTTTAAATATATTTTTATTGATGACAGAGAGGAAGTGAGAGGGAGAGAGATATAGAAACATCAATGATGAGAAAGAATCCATTGATCAGCTTCCTCCTGCATGGCCCCCAATGGGGATTGAGACTGCAACCCAGGCATATGCCCTGACTGGAAATTGAACCATGACCTCCTGGTTCATAGATTGATGCTCAGCCACTGAGCCACATGGGCCACGCAGGACTTGGGTTACTTTCATGCTCTGTGCTCAAAGACACCTTAACTTTGTTAGTCAGCAAGACCTTTCTTTGGCTTATTAAGTGATGAAATACCTTTCTCATCTTTATGGGTTTCTAAATGTCTCAGCAGAGAGGAAGAAGATACCAGAATCTTGCTAATTTGCTCTGTATTATAGAAGGGAAGTACTGGATTTCTTGCAAATGAAAACCAAAAATTCTCCAGAAGCTCATGATACCTTTTCTCTTTTTGTGCCATATACATCTACCGCACATACATACCTCATTCAGTTCCTGTGTGTGTTGTGCACATTTAAATGATGGGAAGAAGGTCGCTGGACAGCATAACACTAAATAATGAATCCTGGGTACTATTTTCCACTGACTAGATTTATAACCATTAGTCACTTATTGATATTTATTATTAGGCAAAAATCACCATCTCCTTCTCTTTTTTAGAGATAATCATCTAATTTCTAGAAGGCCCTTCTCCCAGAGTAAAAATCAGTATCATTAAATGGCCAGTAGATGGTGAGCACTTAGAGATAATTATATTTTGTATTTTGTGAGACTGTCCAAAAGGGTTAAGTTCCCATTGAGGAGTATTTAGTGATAATGGTGGCTGGGTCTGAACAATGCCTTTTGAGGGAGACTGACAATTTTTATGCCAAGGCAGTAAGAAAAGAGTTTCAGGACAACTTCTTAGAATACATCTATTCTAAACAAATCTTTGTTGTCTTTGCACAAATGTTCTATCTTAGAGGATCCTGATTTTTTCCTGTCCAACATGGTGATATTGTGGGCAATTAAGTTAAATTCAAGTATACTTATTAAATAATAATAAATGTCAGTAGCATCACTTTAAAAATAGAGCCTTCTTCACAATGGTTAGGAGAAGCAGAATGTCTCTGTCAGCAGAATGGCTAAGCTGGATGTATTCAATATGACATTGATTATCTTAATCAAAAGGGACAAACAAGGCCAGAGTTCTGGGGAGGATGGCCCTTCCATCAGAACTGGCTGAAATGAACAAAGAATACAAAGCTAGAAGAAAACCAGGGCCAGTGATGTAAATGAAAGTGTGTCGTTTTTGGTTACAGAGGTAGAGTCTGCTGGTTCTCAGGCAGATGGACCCAGAGTGAGAGCAGTCTGAAGCTTAACACACAGTTCTCGTCCTAAAAAAAGCTGGGAAGTCACCAGGAGCTGAAAGAGACTTAAGGCATGGAATTGTGAGTAAGGTATTGGAGGGTGGAGAAACAGAAGGAAGGAGAGAGAGAGAGAGAGAGAGGCTCCACATGAAATCATTTTCACAAACAGGGATAGCTACACTTGGAAGTTCCAGGTGAGGTTGACATACTAAACAGAACTTGAAAATTTCTCCTGACTCAGTTTCTTACAGAATGTTCTAGGGCTTATCCTCATGCTATAGGGATAGTTCTTGGACACTATAGTGCTCTCTCCTGGTGGGACAAGTTACAGAGGGTACTTAGCTAAGATGGAATTTTGGTTGAAGAGAAACTGGATACAGAAAAGCTCCCTAGTATAATATTTTCATTAAACATAGAGAAGAAGCCCCACAGAGACAACGTTTACCAGCTGTGACTATCCTTAGTATCAGTTCCTATGCTACTAGGTCATGAATCAGGGAAATGTAAGCAAGCTGACATTGTCTACTCTCCAGGCAAATAAATGGTAGAATGCGGATATAAACTGGAGGAGTGATATGGAGAGGCCTAGAGAAACCACTGGCATTTCTCTGAGATAAATGAGAAGACAGGTAGACCTAGTCCTATTCAAACATGAAGAGTTGATGTTTTTATTTTAAAAATACATGGTTCAATAATTCTAGATTTTTTTAAAAAAAGAAGCGGAGTTTGAAAATAGGGAAAAGTGAAAGAATGAAGTAAGGGGATGGAAATTGTAATTGAGGTAAGAGGAAAGAAATGTGTGTGCTAATAATCACACCATGTTAGAGCTTTTTTCTATGAATTGCCAATGGAAGTAGACATAAAATGAAAAAAGATAATAGCTTCAATAACAGCATGAAAATATCAGTTTTTGGAGTAAGTGGAATTTCTTAGTAGGCATTTTGGAAGTGGTAGGTGGGGTGTCAGGAATCCCTTTTGGATTTTTCGTGGATAGAAACTGATGTGGTCACTCCAGTTTGGAGTGGGAGGTGATTGCCTCTCACAGCTTTTAAGAAGCTTTATTGTGAAGCTTGCCTATTGGATCTGGGTTATGTATCCTTAAAAAAATAACCAGTCCTAGGATTGGGGATGGAAGCTGGGGATGAGATGGAGTGTGACTGATCCCGGGCTGGATGAGCACACCAAAACAAAGACCCATCAGCCTAAAAAACAAACAAAAACTCATAAAGCAGCCTTAACAGGTTTGGCTCAGTGGATAGAGCATCGGCCTGCGGACTGAAGGATCCCAGGGATGATTCTGGTCAATAGCATATACCTTGGTTCGGGCACATCCCCAGTAGGAGGTTTGCAAGAGGCAACTGATTGATGTTTCTAATTCTCTATCCCTCTTACTTCCTCTCTGTAACAAATCAATAAAATATATTAAAAAGAACACAACAACTCATAAGGCAAACAAACAAATGAAGAAAAATGGATTTGTAAAAACAGTTTGTGATTAAATTATAAAGGACTAAAACAAAAAAGAAACAAAAACAACTGTAGTTTTGGAATAACAACGTGCTGAGGAAATACCCTGATTAAGCAAGTATTTGATGTGGTTGCAACAAGCTATGAATCTCCTTTGTTAGAACAACTCATTGTATTTAGGAAAGAAAGAAAGGAAGACAGGAAGAAAGAAGGAAAAAAAGAAAGAAAGAAAGAAAGAAAGAAAGAAAGAAAGAAAGAGAGAAAGAGAGAAAGAAAGAGAGAAAGAAAGAGAGAAAGTAAGAAAAAGAAAATGCCTTGGATAAAATGTTAAATCACAGGAAATTGATTAATAAATGATAGTATATTTGTACAATACAAAACAATACAGTTATGGTAAAGAATATTTTAGAAAGGATAGTTTAACATATTTTCAGTAAAAAAAAGCATGCTACTGAACATTATGCTGTTTGTGTATGGAATCTGCACTTCCTCATCCCTCACTCACACATATCTACCCACATCTCTACTTTTCTAACTTGTCTTTCAGGAGAGACATTAGAGCATAATGAGAGTGTGACCCATGAAATCAGATCTCCTTAGCTTATATCTGCCAATGAATGGCTTTTGGTGTCAATTCAAATGCAAACAGGAATCCTGAATTTGGGATGCAGTGAAAAAGAAAACTTCATACTGTGCAAACTGCTCAGTAGTGCTATAATTCCATTGTGAAAACAGCCAGGCTGTAAAAAGCCCTGGGGCCAGGATGCTCTCCAGCTAGACAGCTCTGCACTGCTCCCTGCCAGTCTGCTCTGCAGGTCTACTCAGCTCTGCAATGGTCTGCTTCATGTTTTGTTCCATGTGCACTGGTCTGCTTCACTCTACTCTGGCAAGACATGGTGGGTGTCTCAACTCAGTTAGGGAAATGCAGTGTCCGTCTTCAGTAGAAAGTGCTCCTCCGAGCCAAAGGGCAGTTGGCTTGTCTGGACAGAAGTCCCCACCCCTTGTCGCTGACTGGTCTGAATCCTCACAGTTTGATTGATCCAAAGGCACTGAACTGATTAGTCAGAATAGAGCTGCTCTGATTGATCAGAGCTTCATAATTCTGATTGCATTGGGAAAGCTTCAACCCAATTGGTTGAAATAGGATTCCAGGAAATCTTTATAATGGCTGGCCTAGGAGGCAGAAGAGTAGTAGAGAGGTGGGTATGTTGTGTTGAGTGTGGGGTGAGAAAGTTGGGCCCAGGGGTAGGTAGGTTAGTGTGTCTCTACAAAGTGCAGTTCGTCTGAGGAGGCCCCACTTCAGAAATGACTGCTAAGCTTCTGCTTTTTGTCCTTGAGCCCAGTTTCCAACCTGGAGACCTTCTTAGTAGGTATCTTTTTTTCTCAGGGTTCCCATAGTCAAGATATACCTAAATAAATTTCTTAACCTCTCTTTGTTTTTTTGTTTTTGTTCCATTTTAACATGGAAATATAAATATTATCTATGTCATATGAATGTTGAGAAGCATAAATCATTTAATTCATGTAAAACAATTAACAGAGTAGCTGGATACTGAAAATGCATATTTAATATTAATTTTAAATTATATGTTACACACAAATATATAGAACATATAGTGGTTATATCTTGGTGATGACATTATATAATTATAATTAAATAGAGGCCCCCTGCACGAAATTCATGCACAGAGGGCTCGGGGGATGTGCTTCAGCCCAGCCTGCTCCCTCTCCAATCTGGGACCCCTTGAGGGATATCTGACTGCCTGTTTAGGCCCAATCCTAAATGGGCAGTTGGACATCCCTCTCACAATCCAGGACTGCTGGCTCCCAACTGCTCACCTGCCTGCCTTCCTGATTGCCCCTAACTGCTTCTGCCTGCCAGCCTGATCACCTCCTTAATACTCCCCTGCCAGCCTGATCGATGCCTAACTGCTCCCTGCCAGCCTGTTTGCCCCTAACTACCCTATCCTTTGGGCCTGGTCATGCCCAACTGCCCTTCCCTACAAGCCCAGTCACCCCTAACTTACATCCTCTGCTAGCCTGATCACCCTTAACTGCTCTCCCCTGAAGGCTTGATCACCCCCAACTGCCCTCCCTTGCAGGCCTGGTCCCTGCCAACTGCCCACCCCTGCTGGCCATCTTGTGGTGACCGTCTTGTGTCCACATGGGGGCAGTCATCTTATGTGTTGGAGTGATGGTCAATCTGCATATTACTCTTTTATTAGATAGGATAGAGGCCTGCTGCACGGGTGGGGGCGGGGGCAGCTGGTTTGCCCTGAAGGGTGTCCTGGATCAGAGTAGGTGTTCCCTTGGGGTGTGGGAAGGCCTGGGCAAGGGGCCTGTGGAGATTTGCAGGTCAGCCACGACCCCCGGTGACCCAAGCAGAGGCCCTGGTATCTGGGATTTATTTATCTTCTACAGTTGAAACTTTGTAGCCCAGAGTGGAGCCCATTAGAATTCACACAGCCATGGAAACTTTGTTACCTTAACCTCCCCTGGCCAGGCTTTGGGGAAAGCTTGGCTTCTTCCATCGACAGGGGCAACCCAGGCCTCTCTCCTGTGCTCTCTGTGGCTGTAGCCATTTTGGTTGGGTTAATTTGCATACTTGCTCTGATTGGCTGGTGGAAGTGGCTGGTGGGTATGGCTTGTGAGTGTAGCAAAGGTATGGTCAATTTGCATATTACTCTTTTATTAGATAGGATTATGAGTTCATGTATTTCTTTATCTTTTTATATTTTCCAACTTTTCTATAAAAACATGCATCTCCTTTATTTTGATACAAATATATATGATGCATATGCGAAAAAAGGAGAGGTAACTCATAGATTCTTAAATGAGGTCAAAATATTATTTATAAACACATTATTTATAAAACAGCCAAAATTTATTGACCCAGAGATGTGGGAGCCCCTTTTCACGTCCAGCATGGTTCAGGGTTCCCAGTTCAGGGTTCGGGTTCTGGAGGAGGCCACATGCAAATGAAGAGAGAGACTAGAAAATATTAATTTGGTGATATTGGGGGGTGAGGCGAGAGCCTTCCTCTAGTAGAAAGGACTATGCCTTGCTCTGGCCTTTTTCTCCCTTTTATTAAGACTTTGGGACACACCCATAGCCTTGAAGCAGGAAATTACAAGAACAGAAATTCACATGAAACAAACAGGTAGAAGCTGCTTCAGCTAACAATGTTTCAACTAAAAAGTGAGTGATTAGTTCTGACCTTTCAGAGCAATTAAGGTTGACCAGCCTTCTGGTCTCCTGTTCTGTTCATAGTGAGACAATATTTGGTTTCCGACATCTTTCTTTCCACATCCCCCTTCTCCCTCCCCCGCCCTGTTTTCTTTCCTCAAAAATTAAGACAAGCAACAATGGCTATGCTAAGAGGTAAATGAATAAGTCTGTAGTAAGTTTCATTCTGGGCCAACAGTCCTTTGAGTCCCAGTTTCAATGTCCAACAGTTTTTTGAGTGCACATGTTAGCAATGATATTTCACTTCTGGATGGTGGACAAATGGTGCAATACAGGTCTAACCTGCTCTGGTTTGGGCCTGGGCAACCTGCATCGATGCACAGTTGCTGACTGCTTGCATGGCAAGGCATCATCAGCATCTTCCATCTCTGGACCATTTCTCCTCTTGTCTTCATAGCTGGAGCATTCTTTGTTGTAGGAATTCACATGGTCTTAGAGTTGTCTTCTGAAAATATACAAACATATACTCGACCAAAAGTTAGTAAAGGAATTTTTTCTATAAATTTGACTTGGGATCCTTTTTATTTTTTACCCAAATGATTTTCCTTTGGCTTATTTTGATACTATGTATGTTTTTCATGGGTGTCTTGCTATTAAGTAAAAAAAAATTTTCTAGGTGTAATTTACTTTTCCTTACATAATAATACTTTTCCTTACATAATATTACTCCCCTACCCCCTACCCCTTTTTTTAAATTTAATTATTAGGAGGCTTTTGGAAAAAATTTTATAATGCAGTCTTGATGACTTTAAAATTTATTTTTTTTGTTTTGCACAAAAATATAACTGCTTTATGTTTATTGCATGTTAAGCAATTTTACCATTCGATGAACTACCAATAGAAATTTTAGTTAATACTTTAGGAACAACTTTCTTTTTTCCAGTACTTAATTCACTTATTTCAATTAGCCAATTTAAATTAATTTGAAAACTTGATTACTATTTTATTGTCAAATTTAATATTCTAACAACAATCTTAGTTTTATCCTATAAATATTAGTGGAAAGGATTATTTGCATTCTTGAGCAGGCCCTGAGCATTCCTGGTGTTAGGCTGGATTTAGAATATAGGGCAGCTGTCGGCCAAGTCTCTGTTGCTGGGTCCCGATCTGAGCTGCACCAAATCTTTGTCTATCACCTGTGTCCCGAACTGAGTTGGGTCAAATCTCTGTCGGTCACCTGGGTCCTGATCTGAGCTGGGCGTGGGAAGCGAAGCAGCCATGGGGCAGGAGATCTCCCTCAGAAAGGGCGAAGGTTCAAGCCCCTGCAATGTTGGGGGGGGTGGTGAGGGTCTGTGCCTCACCTCTGTTGACCCCCAAATTTTCTCCTGATGGCCCTCTGCAACTGTGCCTGCCTTAGGTTGTTCCTTCCCTGAGGAATCTTACCCGTCTCTGGCTAACCAGCCATCCTCCGGGGGCCAAGCAGGGTGATGTGAGGTTTAGTTCTGTCTCCTTGGTAGCTTATGCCCTTGTGGCCTCCACGCCCAGTACCTGCCTTGGGATCCCCTCGCCTGCTGGCGGAGTCCCAGCACTGAACACATATCTCGGGAAATTCAGGTTTCTTCTCCAGGGAGGGCCCAGCTCACACCACTGGGTGAGAGACAGATTCATGGCACCAGCCACTATGAGGCTTCATCCTCAGCATGAGCAGAAAGTTCAGGCAACAGCTGTGGCAAAAAGAGCAAGAAAAGCCAATATAGAATGCTCAAGTGCCTTCTCACTGCCTTAATTCCTTTCATGTTATTTTTAAAATTGCTACCAAATATTCAAAGAATTAGATTGTAAGTTTGTTTGGGATAATTGTCAAAAAATTATAATGACATTGTAGAATAGTATCATGTAAGGATATTCATTGCTTTGGGCTATGGCAATTCAATTTCAAAATGGCTATCAATTTCTTTTTATATAGATAAGGTCTTAGTTACTTTATTAGAATACTTAATCAAATTGCTTACAAAGACACTGGCTTTTCATTTAGCTGAAAACCTTGATTTAAGTAATTAAAGTAGGTATCTTCATTTAAAAGGCAAAGCAAATTTAGTAAATGTTTATGTCTGATTCACAAGCCACAAATGTTGCCCCGCCTCTAGCTTAAGAATACAGGTGGCTATGGACTTTTTGTTATTTTAAATTCTGCTATTGGAATTTTTAAGAAATATTTAGTTACTTCCTTTTGCCCTTTTTAGAGACCAAAACCTTCATAACATTTAAAATATAGTTATTAATTCTTACTTGATAAAGTTTTCCATGCAATTTCAAGTATATTAGATTGGTTAAATTTAAAAAGATTTTCTTTAAGAAGAGAGAACAAATTTCTTGTATTACTCCGGGCCTATGGAGCTTTCCAAGAATCATCTCTGTTAAAGCCTTGAAATTTTAACATGGAAAAAACCATGAAATACACATATTCATATATGATTTAAAAATTATAATACTTTTTATAATTATGTTAAGATATCAATTATATTTTTAAACTGTTTTTTATATTAAAGTTTTTCAGTTGGAAATCACAGAATTCTTTTTTAATTAGCCCAATAAACAACATATTTTAAATTCCTAATTATTAGAGAAATTTTATTTTATTTTTTCACAATTTAATTTGAATTTAGCTGAAAACGTTGATTAATAACACAAAATCTTCTCCTTTTGGTTCCTTTATGCCATTTTTCTTAAAAAATAAAGACCAGTTCTGGGTTTGTTTGTTTTTTCTGCATCTTCTGAGGAGAGATTCCAGCTTAAAACCCTGTCTAATATGTCCAAAAAGGTGGACAATTGCACGCATTTCTTCTTACGCCGGGCTTCCCCCACATCTTGCTTACTTCAGGGGAAAGCATCAGTAACAGATCTGGCCGAATTTCTTTTCATGCTTAAAAGATAAAGACAGATCTCAGATTTTTTCTTTCTCTTTTGCTTTCCGAAGTAAAACTAGCACCTAATTTGACCAAGATTTGCATTTCCCTGCAAGTTCTATAATTTTTAAATGAAACTTTAAGTAATCTCATTGCAGGAGAGCAGAGAGCCTTGCCCCCTCCTGCCACCTTTGAATTTCTCCACACCAGAGGCGGATTCAGCAGTGGAGTTTCACTTATTACAGATTTCAGATTCCAAATGCAAACTAAGATTTTAAATTGAACAGGAAGCCACATTATTTAAGCATGCAAACCAAAAATCTATAATAAAGTTTACTTTGTATTTATAACCTAATTCTTCCCCATTAGCCTGGCTGAAAAAGACGTTCCCACCTTACTTAGAGATCTTGACTCTGCAGTTAATCCATGGGCTTTGCGTACATTGAATTCCCCTCACCTTTTCCTAGGTGAATCTTCCCTCACCATTTACCTTGATGAATTTTCCTTCCTTCGCCCTTAGGCAAAAAATACCTTCTTCTCCTGTCCCGCGGTCAGGCACCAGATGTGGGCAGGAAACCCTTTCCATGTCCCCTGTTGGGCACCAGATATGGGTACCCCTTTCTTCGTCCCTGTTGGGCGCCAGATGTGGGAGCCCCTTTCCACATCCCTCGTGGTTCAGGGTTCCCAGTTCAGGGTTCAGGTTCTGGAGGAGGCTGCACGCAAATGAAGAGAGAGACTAGAAAATATTAATTTGAGAATATTGGGGGGCCAGGTGGGAGCCTTCCTCTATGGAAAAGACTACCCTTGCTCTGGCCTTTTACTCCCTTTTATTAAGACTTTGGGACACACCCATAGCCTTTAGGCAGGAAATTATAAGAATAGAAATTCACTTAAGACAAACAGGTAGAAGCTGCTTCAGCTAACAATGTTTCAACTAAACAGTGAGTGATTAACTCTGACCTTTCAGAGCAAATAATTGACCAGCCTTCTGGTCCCCTGTTCATAGTGAGACAATGTTTGGTTTCTGGCACTGAGAGAATGAAAGTAAGAAGTTATAAAAATACATGTAAAGACAATGTAATAAATTCAGTGGTTGCCATATCAATATTATAATTTTCAAAGAAAGTAACAGAGAATCTTTTCATTTATACAGTTCACAAATGTTTCAAAATTGTCTTGATGTCTTATGTTTCAGGTAACATATCATTAAGCTATATATAAAGCAAATTCTTCTGCACAGAAATATGTAAAGAAATCAAATGGCAGAAGAGAGTAGCTACCGATTTTAACACACTTGTCTCAGCCATTGATAGAAAGAGTATACCAAACATAATTATAAAGAAGTTCTGATCCTGGGTTAAGAAATCCAGGCATAGAATTTTAACTCAACCACAAATTTGCTACTTTGACATGGGTAATTAACTTTTTTAAGCCTCAGTTGTCCTGAGGTTAATACATGTCTTCATCCTGCCAAGCTGATAGCTGTAAGGGTGCATGAGAGAACTCTGGGAAGATGGTGAAAGTTGAAGAAAAGGTCATTAGAGGACTTGAGGCTTAAAGGACACTTAGAATTATTCTATGAACACAAGGAGGAAGGAATAATTTTCCTTAGTGTAAGAAAAGATAGTATATGAAAGGCATGGAAAAGCGGGGTCATATTTGTTGCTGTTGTCTTTTTTATTATTTATTAGAGCCCTGGTGCACAACATTTGTGCATTGGGAAGTGGGGGATGCTCCAGCCTGGCCTGCACCCTCTACCAGTTTGGGAGCCCTTGGGGGATGTCCACATACCTCTCGTAGTCCAGGACCCCTCACTCCTTACTCACTGCTCCTTACCAGCTCACTGCTCTTTAGTGCTGCCTCTCCCACCACCACTGCTGAACTCATCAGCTGTAAGCCCGGCTTCTGACCTAGGAGCATCCTGACCACCAGGGGACAGCTCCTGCATTGAGCATCTATCCCCTGGTGGTCAGCACGCAACACAACAACTGGTTGTCCTGCTATTCTTGTCCATTTGCATATTAAGCTTTTATTATATGGATTTTTAGGGTGAAAATAGCAGTGCCATAGTGTTGGTTCAATTGGAACATAGCAAGTGGAGTGGTGGGAGTAAATGTTGGAGAGACTGATCTGTGTTAGGAGTGTATATAGTGGCTTAGAACCCTAGACCTGAAGCCACCTCCAGTATCTTGTTTTTACTATCCAGTATTTATCTGTCATGGAAGACATTGCTTATCTACTCTTGCCTATGAAATTGGTTACTGATCTTTCCTAAAATGCAATTACTAATAATTCCTATAACATAGGTTCTTTAAAATGTTGAAGATGGTAGTATATTTAAGAACTTCAGAACACTCCTTAGCATGTATTATTTACTATTATTGTTTACTATTGCTGTCATTGTTTTATTACCCCACGAGGAGCTGTGGCCTTATCCTCTAGGTTAAAGGAGCCACTGAAAGATTTTAAGCAAAGATACATTAGATCAGCTTTGTGTTTCATAGAAACAACTCTGATAATACTATCAAACAAATCACAGGGAAAAAGTCTGCCAGGCCACTTATGAGTGAGTTTCCTTTGAATTTCCTTATGTTGGATAATGAGAACTGAGCCAATATGATGTGTGTGTGTTTTAATTTCTCAATTACTATTGACATTCAATATTATTTTATAGTGGTTTGATATTTATATAATTTATGAAGTAATCCCCATGACCGTATTATCTATGCTGTACTTAATATCTCTATGATTATTTTGTAGCTACCAACTTGTACTTTTTAATCTCTTCACTGTTTTCACCCAACCCTCACACCCTCCCACCTAGTCAATCTGGTATTTTATTTTGCATTATTAACTTTCCATCATAAATGTGTTGCTGCCACAGGTGGCATGAGGGCCTAAGGGCTGATGAGATCTTGGAAAGGGAGGCAAGTAGGTTGCAGCTATGTTGAAGTGTTGACACTCCTGTTTGTCTGGGCATTATGGTCTGTAGGTTATGCCTCTGAGGAATGCAAACCATCGGCACTATTTTTGGAAGCGTGGCAAACATTTTTATCTTTGCAGATCCATCTGGAGGGAGAGCAGCCTTCTGCCTACAAAACAACCAACACCACAGAAGAAAACAAAGAGCATGTATGCCCCTCTTCCTGAATGCATACCCCACAAACACAGGAATGACCTTTCTCAGAAAGGTTATCTAGGGCATTTGGATGTTTTATATTCGCAGAGTCTCTGGGAATGATGAAGATTATAAAGTCACTGCTGAGGTTGATAAAAATAAAAGTGTTTCCCTGGAAAATATAAGTTAGTGGAAACATTGCTATTGTGAAATATTGAGGACAGTAGGATTGGGGCAAACCTTGTTCTAATTCAGCAGAGGTGGTCCTTTACTTGATATACATTTTTGAATGTTTGATAGTGCCCTCAACCTCCTCTCAAATCAGGTATTAAGAATATATCTGAAATCCCATAAAATAAGGCATTTCATTCATTTATTCGAAACACTGTGTGGGACTCATTGATACCTCCCTGTTACTAAAACGCATCTATACTTTCTGCCTAGCTTAAATTTTAGTACATCTTGATCCCTCTGTCCAAGGCTGGATTATAGGTCCTTACTATGTGCTGCAATGGAATTCTCTACTTCTCCTTTTGAAGCATTTATAACACTATGTAGCAATTATCTATTTAAATTTACCCCTCTCCCAAAGCTATGAATTCCTTGAACGAACATGCTGTTGCCACTATACTTGTATCACCTAAAACAGTATCAGGTACATAGTAGATGATCAGAAAATATTTCTGGCCCTGGCCGGGTAGCTCAGTTGGTTAGAGCCTTGTTCCTTCATGCCAAGGTTGTGGGTTCAATCTCTGGTCAGGTCACATAAAAGAAGCAATCAATGAATGCATAAAAAAGTGGAAAAACAAGTTGATGTTTCCCTCCCTCCATCTCTTTCTCTCTCTAAAAATATCAATGAATTAAAAACAACATATTTCTGAAAGAGAGAGAAGAGAATCAATTTGTGACATTTAAAAGGCTATTAAGTGCTAAGTAATTGAAGTTTCAAAGAAGATGTCATTAAGTACATTCCATTTGAGTTTTCAACCATGCTTAATTTCTTTTTTTGCTATCTTTAGCATAGAAGTAAACACATTAATTATATAAGTAAAATATGAATAGATTTGAATCTATTTTGTAATCAAAATGGAAAAAAAAAACTTTGCGAACTTCAATATATCTAAATCAAACTCAGATTTTCTTTTCAAATCATTTCACCTCAATGCCCACAGGCTAAGAGAAGGCATTATCTCTATGCCGGCCAAAGCCACACACTCTTTTTTCTTCTCCCTCTATATTTAAGTTATCTCCAACTCTTGTTGATTTTATCTACTAAACAGCCACTTGATCCTACTTCTACCACAAGATCTTTGTACATATTATTCCCTTTGACTAAAAGTGTTTCCCCCCAATTTCTACTTACCTCCCAATGGATAATTCAATATTTAAGAAAAAAACAAAATTCAAGTCACCATTCTTTTAGAACACCTATTTTTAAAAAATAATGTTCCAGAATGTTCCTTTTCTTGGCTTCTCAGGGGGAGAGAAGAGAATAGCTTCTTTCAAGGGATAATGTTTTCCCTCAAAAGTTGACAACTTACTCCCCTCCCCTAAATCCTCTTGCATTGGCTAGTTGTGGAGAACATGTAATATTCTGGTCCCTCTCAGTAAACCTTGGTAAGAAGTGGCTAGGGCCAGCTGCTAATACCTTGACCTTAGTATGTAAAGTCCTCAGCACACTATTTTTCTTGGCCTTGTGCTTTGGTCATAATTTCAGAAGAATAGAAATCTCCCTTGGACCATTTAGGCCAATTGTTCAACGTTGAACTTCATATTAAAGCAGCCATCTTATGGCTAGAGACACAATTTGGAAAACTAAAAGAGATATACATCATTTTTATATCCCAAGCTAATGAAGTTAATTATATCAGTTATAAATGACTTGCCAGGAAATAATAAGATAAAGGATGACTGAATTAAAAAAGTAACAAAAATACATAATTTGACTCCTAAGATATGGCTTGCTATATTTTCTTCTAATGGGATTAAAAGGACAGAGGTTGTACAAGGGCTTATTTATCTATGGTCAATGCCACTCAACTCTTTCTGTTCTCCCCCTCCTGGGAGCACTTTATTTCAGCACAGTTCCTCCATCTTTCTTAATTTTTAACTCAGTGTGTCCTGAAGATGTCATCATTTATTACATTCTTAAATATGCTAAGTCATTTCATCAGGAAACCAAACTATTGTGGATTCAGTATTGAGCTCTAAAATTTGAGATTAAAATTCCTCATAGTCCCTATTCATTTCAAAGGCCTGATGTGCTTTGAGCAAAGACTCATTGTCCCCAAAGCATGAGTGATGACAGCACTTCTGTACTGTTACCAGATGTGGGTTCATAGAGTGACACTCTGTTCCAGGAAGCCACAGAGCACTTTCAGGTCTCTGACTAGGACTCTTATATGATCACTTTAACAATAATCTGGGATAATCAAAAGGTATGATGTACTTCTTTTATTTCTTCTTCTCCAGTGGGTCAGTCAAAAGAGAAGGCAGGGTCCCAAAGAATAAATGTTCAATAATATTAGACCAATTTCAAATGGCCTTTAACTTAAGTCTAGGTTTGGAGAATTCAGATCTTGGCAAATTCCACTTTGTCCTAAGGGTACTACTTATCCTATGTGTCCTAGTCATATTACCTCTTGTAATTCTTAATATTTAAGTAGATATTCTAAGTTATCCTATTTAATAAAAAAGTAATATGCAAATTGACCATACCTTCACTACACCCACAAGGCACACCCACCAACCAATGAGGAGAGAATATGTAAATTAACCCAACCAAGATGGCTATGAACACAGAGGGAGCAGAAGGAAGGCTTGGATTGTCCCCAGTGATGGAGGAAGCCAAGCTTTCCGCACAACTTGGCTGGCCCAGGCCTCTGCTTAAGGCAACCAAGTTTCAGTGGCTGCCTCCACTGAGGGAGCAGAAGGCTTGGCTCTGCTACAGGCTACAAAGTTTTAATTGTAGAAGATAAATAAATCCCAGATACCAGGGGTGTGGCTGGCCTGCAAACCACCATAGGCCTTTCACCCAGGCCACCCCATGACCTAAGGGAACCCCCACCCTGATCTGGGACACCCTTCAGGGCAAACCAGCTGGCCCTCACCCATGCACCAGGGCTCTATCCTATGTAATAAAAGAGTAATATACAGATTGACCACACTCCAAAACACAAGCTGACTGCCCCCATGTGGTCACAAGATCCTGCCCCCATGTGAACACAAGATGGCCACCACAAGATGGCCAGCATGGAAGGGCAGTTGGGAGGGACCAGGCCTGCAAGGGAAGGCAGTTGTGGGTGATCAGGCCAGCAGGAGAGGGCAATTGAGAGAGACCAGGCCTAAAAGGGAGGGCAGTTGGGGGGACCCAGGCCTGCAGGGGAGGACAGTTAGGGGTGACAAAGCCCACAGGGGAGGGCAGTTAGGCATCAATCAGGCTGGCAAGGTAGTGGTTAGAGGGTGATTAGGCTGGCAGGCAGAAGTGGTTAGGGGCAATCAGGAAGGCAGGCAGGTGAATAGTTTAGAGCCAGCAGTCCTAAATTGTGAGATGGATCGGGCCTAAACAGGCAGTTGGACATCCCTCAAGGGGTCCCAGATTGGAGAGGGAGCAGGCTGGGCTAAAGGACACCCTCTCCTCCTTCCCCTGTGTATGAATTTCATGCAGCGAGCTCTAGTCTAATAATACATTTTCATTAATTATTAAGAATGTTCTAATTAGGATTCCATGTTGTGGGCAGAGTGTCAGCAATGTAGACAGGTTAAGAATTCGAAAATACACTGGAATTGTTGACCTAATACTGGAAAGACATTGGGGCATTCCTCGATCCCTAAATATTATAAACTCTAACAATAGCAAATATATATTGATTTGTACAGAATGCCAGGAAATGAACATCTTACAAGCAAGCATTATATTGATTAATCTTTAGTCACCCCTCTGAGGTAGAGCCTATTATTATCTCCACTTCATAGATAAGAAAGTTGAGAGTAAGAGACAAAGTGAGAAGATGGCAGAACTAGGACTGGATTTCAGTCTGTCTGATGCTAATGTTTGTGCTTTTGACCATTATACTCCATTTCCTCCTGAAGTGCTGATAAAGCAGCCTGTCTATAAGTTGGTCTTTTTCCTGGGACCCCTTTTACATATCAGTACTTCTAATAGGCTGTGTATAAAATAATTCTTGCAGAACCTAATCACACCAGGAGGCTATAATTTCAGAATATGGGAGTAGTCTCTGCAGACTCAGGCTCCATCAGCATTCCTTGGAACTTTTTGTAACATGGCCCCTTTATCTAGAATAAAAGGGAAGTCCATGTTGAGATGGCCCCGTCTGTCAACCTTGTAATTGACCATCTTATTTTACCCTGATTCCAAATGGAATACAGTCTTGAATTTTGTGAATACTAAGAGGACTTTCAGCTTTAACACCTGGAACCTCTGTGATCTTGGATTTAGACCATCGAAGTACTTCATTTCATATGGTGCAGAATCCCTGGTTCTCTCTTGTTTCAAAGCTCTCTATAATGAGCACAGTGACTTCTTCCTACTGTACTTTCAGTAGCAGGTTTCTAGAATTTGCATATGGACTCTCTGTGGGCCTAGCTGCTACATGAGTTACTGGGTATATTATATTATTTAATGTTCTTATAGTAATTTATTTTTCTGTGTCAGCTATAAATTGGACTGTTACAAATAAATAAATACAAAGCTGAAATACCCTTTTCCTTTATCTTTAATTTCCTTTGTAAATTTCCATTCCCAGTCAGAGAAAGAAAATTTATCTTGTTATTAATTCACATTGAAAAGTCTCTGAGTAAAATTACCTTTTGAGTATTGTCATCTCAATTATTATACATGGATCTTCTTATGTGTCCTTTTTTTTCTCTTACAGGCCTTTCTCGCCCTATTTTTAATTTAAGTTTTTTTTTTTTGGTCTCTAAACAGGCATTTTCTATGTTAGCGCAAAAAATAAGAACCTGGGGGAATTTTCGAGTAAGCAAACTATAAGTAGGGATACATTTTTCATCCTAGTCATATTAGTTATTGCTCCCAGAAGCCTGCAGTGCTCAACAAATTGCCCAAAAGCTTATTTTTCATGGGGTGATGCTTAGAATGTTCTAAGTTTCAGATGAAAAATCTAAACCCAGGAGCATAGCTCCTACAAAGACTCTGCCCCTGTTTATATAGTCTTAGAGGCCAGAGGCAGAGGGGCCTGTAGCTATCAGGACAAGCAATGTTTTGTTGTGAAAACAGGAAACAAGTGAACAAAAAGGAAGGTCAGTGACAGACAATGAGGGCTTATTTCTTATTAACGCTGCATGTCCATTGCATACCAGCAGGGCCCCTTTCATTTTAGCCGCTCAGGGACCCAGCCTAACCAGAGCATGGCAAATTCTGCACTGGCTCTTACATCTTTTAATAGAAGTGACTCTCAACTTTCAACTCAGCCTCATGTCCGCTCCCAAACTAAATGGGTGAAGGAATGCTACTCTTTGTGTGCCTGGGAGAAGAGCCAGGAATACCTGGAAAAACAACACTGCTCCATCCAGTGCAGGATGTAATTTTTTATCTCTTCATTTGGCTTCTTCTATAGCATCAGTGTCACAGGAAGGATAGGAGAGGGAAGTGAGCATGGCTAAATTTTGTACTCAGACTCCCTTATGGCTGCTATGCAGGACTGAATCGCTTGTGAACCATAAATACTTCTTTCGGATCTCTCACCCAAGTCCCTTACCAGAGAGAGGCTGGGGAGACTGGGTCATTCCCCCCAAACCCACAGCTTGTTTTGTCTCATGCTATAGGAACAATAGGGGAGGAAATCTAAGCCCAAGTAAAATGCTACCAAAGGAACTGTTTTCTTTTTGTAATTGGGCCCCCAGCTAATAAAAGTGGCCACTGGTAGGTTCCTACCTGTAGGAAACCCACCTAAGCAGGGAAGCCCCTGGTTTAGCAGAACATTCCTGCTGCTGGATGGGTGCACAGAGAGAGGACCATCCAGAGAGTTAATAATACAAACTAATTATGGTACAAATCATGACTTTAGCTTTGCTACCTGTCTAGAAATGTCCAGACATGGCCTCAAAGAGAGATCTTTGCATCTCCCCTCCTCAAAATGGGAGGACAGTTGAGTGTGGTGCTTGCCTTCCTCCTAAAAGATAGCACTGACCTTAGGTAAGGGCCCCATTTTACCCATTTTTTGGAGAAATTCCACTTTGTCCTGCAGTTTCATTTGCTCTGGCCCCTTGTTCTCTCTCCAGTGGCCTCCAGTGTGGTGGGGCCTTTGTGAGTGATGGATTTCCAGGCAGCCACCATCCCAACACCCAGAGCAGTGGTGGGCATTCCAACATCATTCACAATACTTTGTCTCCACATCCTTCTTGGTCTTCAAGATCTCCCATCAACTAAGATCTGATCAATTAGACACATTTTATCTGTCAGGTGAAACCAATTAGATAAAATTATCTGGTAAAGTACTGTACTTATTTCTGCTTGACTGCAGATTCTTCATATTCAGAATAAAATAGCACTGTATCCTTTCAGTATTTACAGCAGAAACTTTCTGCTTAAAGGGGACCATAGCCCTCAGATCATGGGTATGATGTCCTATTTATCTATTAATTGATTAGCAAACCTATCTCCTGCTGTATCAAAGGAGGGTGGCTTTTCATTTAACACTTTGTTTAAGCCAGTTTGGGGGAACTGTTTATATCCACTCTTTGATCAATTAGACTTCAACTCAAATTCACACTGAGTTCCTGATTCTGCTCAAGCTCATGTTGTCGACATTCTTTGGCAACTCCTCTACCCACTGCCTACGCTAGGCTAATGAAAACTGGGACTGATGAAGGGTTAGAAGAATCTATGTTCTAGGAGGATTTGAAAACACAGCCACTTTAACTTGTCAGCGTTATCAGATTGCATCTGGAGGTGGGTGAACTCTGTGGTGATCTCCCCACAATCCCAGCCTCCTGGCGTTCCTGCTTGTGTATGAACCTCTCTTCTTGTGTGTGGGTATGACCCATGACTTGCTTCTAACCAGCAGAATCTGGGAGAGGTGACAAATGGTTCAGTGTCTTTCTGTAAGTTTCTGGTTTGCTGGAAGACCTGTGCCAATCTCTCTCTCCCCTTGCTGGCTTTGAAGGAGCAAGATGCCATGGACTCTGCAGCTGCAAGGACCCGAATGCTGTAAACCATTCCTGAGCAGGGACGTGGCTGCTGCTCTGGCTGGGCCTCCAGAGGAGAACTCCCCTGGCAACACCTTGCAGCCTGTGAGATCTTGAATCGGATGCAGTTGAGACCTACCCAGGTTCCTGACCCACAGAAACCATTAGATGATACGTGTGTGTGTGTGTGTGTGTGTGTGTTTTATGCTTCTAAGTTTCTAAGTTTGAAAATTTGCCATGCAGCGATTGAAAACTAATATAATCTCTGAACTATGGAGGGAGGCAGAATGTGTCTGGCCTGTAACACCTGTTCTCAGCAGGTGGCAGACACTGCTGTTAAGGAAAGTAAACACGGGAGAAGTCATTCTGAGCCCCTGAGATCTAGACGGGTTAAATAACAACTTCTACACACACATCAGCTCCCTTTACTTCAAGCTGGGTAGGGGAATTAAGAATTAGAGGCTAGTCCAGCAAGTGTTGCTCAGTGGTTGAGCATCGACCTGTGAACCATAAGGTCATGGTTCTATTCTCGATCAGGGCATGATCCCCAGTGTGGGGCATGCAGGAGGGAGCCGATCAATGATTCTCTCATTAATGATTCTATCTCTCTCTCCCTCTCCCTTCCTCTCAGAAATCAATAAAAATATATTTAAAAAAAGAATTAGAGGCCAGGTTCTTCAGTTCCAGGCTGTTTTGTAATCCTGTCATTCTAAGAAAGACTAGTCCAGCTGTTGTGTCCTTTGGGTAGAAATATATCCTTTGGAAGGACACAGAGGGAGTGTTTATCCCTGGAAGCCTTTTTTGCTACCCACCTTCCTTAATCTCAAGCCGGTCCAAACGGGGGGTAGAGGAGGAGAGTGCCATTCATGGTGGTAGCTGATGCAAAGCTTTCCCTCCCACATACTCCCAGTTGGACTTTCCATCAATGTATCTGATAATGTCTCCTCTTTATTCTAAATGGCATTCTAATTCCTTTTCAATAAAATTTTGTATTTCTTACAGATTTTTTTAACACAATATATCACATATTCAATTTTGTCTTGTCTTCCAAGGATCGTAGCATTACATGGCCTTTTCCTGCACCTCCTCACCAGCACAGGGTGAGAACACAGCAGGCCCATAGACTGCTTGACATAGTTCCTGTGTGTTTCATGTGACAAGGAGTGACTTAATTATTCTATTTTTCCAGGGTTCATTCAGTGGCATAACCATGTGCTCAAACACTCAGGGGTTTCCATTTTCTCTCCCTGTCATCCTGGCCATGTGAATGACATTTTGCCTCAGGGTCACAGCATGGCTGCCACCATTCCCAATATTATATACTTCCTCATGGAGAAGATACATATCCAGGGATGGGTGAGTACCCATCTGTGTCCCTTCTCACAAGTGAGGAAGATATCTTCAGAAGCTGCAGTCTGAGATCTCATTTACTTCACATATCCAATATTATATTCATCACAGTGAGGGTAATGGACATACCATAATTGATATTCATCTTGTGGGACTGGAAGTTGTTGTCTTTCTTGAGTTCAGGGGAGGCTGACTAGCCACCAAAATTCGGGTTCTGTCAGCAGATATCATGTGGAGAGGAAGAGATAGCTCTTGGCAACCACTACATTTGTCTCAGAATTAAGACTCAAGAGAGGTGGTGTGATCCCGTTTGATTTTGTGGAAAGTTGGTGGCAGAGCTAGATGTAGACAACTGGCCTCCTATACCCTCAACACTATAATTTCTCTCCTCTGTCTTGGTCTCTGCCTTTATTAAAGCAGTTGGGATAGAGCTTGCCTGAGTTCCATGGTGATAAACATTATAATAAAATGTAAAAAAGAAAACCTGCTGAAGGGATCGCTTGCATGTGGGACAATGAAACAATAACCTAAATAGCCAGGCTCACAGATGCTGCTGCCTGGATACAGGGCAGACTGCTGACTTACTGCACAGCCCTGCTGGGGCTGCTTACTCGCCCCACCTCTGACCAGCTGGCATACCTCATCCTGTCCCTTGCCTCCTGGTTGTTGGCCCTGATGTATGTTCCCTGCAGGAAGGAAGAAAAGATTCCCTCCACTGGGGGATAGGACTGCAGAGCAGCCGTTCACCCTTTGGCCCCAGTATTTCTGCAGACACGTACTGTTCTCTCTCTTGCATGGAGATGCCTGATCCACCTGCGACCTCATTGCACTTGACTCAGAGAAGGGGCTGGGCCTACTCTGGGATCAAGAGTCATCCATCAGTATTAACTCCATTTTCCCACTGCCATTTGCCTTCTAGAGGCTTGTGTGCATATTTTTTAACTCCTTTGGGGTTTTGCAACAGACATGGGTTAGGCATCCATGCTTTGGTTGGCTTTGAGTCACCTGACATCATCCGATTGAGCAAATGGGAACGGAGGATTCACAAGGGAGGAGGGAGCCAGCAGTGCAGGCCAGGCCTGCGGGTGCTGAGTCAGCACTCCCTCCTGATGGGCTCTCAGGTGATCCCTGGCCAAGGACACTGCAGGAAGGGCAGCCTTGTGCGGTTGCGCACAGAAAATAAATGCTTTGGAAGCAGACTGACACTTGCTTTTTAATTACTTCCTTTTTACTTCTGAAAGCGATCCTTTAAAATAGCAAAGAGCCAGAAAGAAAAGAAAATGTTCTTTCTACAGAGCTAACCATGTCTGTATATTAACCTTTAGCATCGATTAAGATAAATGCCACTCCACCCTGATGCTTTTAGATAAGATTTGAATTCAGCTGCCCAGCGTCCCTCAGTCACCCCAGGCTGTCAGAGATGGGTGAACATGGCAGTCACCAAGACAAATGGGGTTTGGGGTTCAGGTTCTCTTTCCTGCCCCCTGGGTGGGCTGTTACTCAGGCGCCACCAGAATTGTCTTGTGCTCATAAACAGCTGTAAGGCAGCAGGGCTGGCCCTAAGCAGGGGCGGGAGGAGGGTGGAGAGGGAGGAGAAAATGAAGGGGCATTTCCCACAGAGGTTTCCTTCTGCTGTGGTTATCACACAGAGTTCTGTGGAAAAAAACTGAGCATTCCATTGGGGAAATAACAATGTCTAAAACATAATCATACCCATGGTGTAGGGGGAAATAAAAAATTATTTATGTAGCTTGTTTAATTTTTAAAAAGGTGTAGGAAATTTATCTTTTTTCTCATTAAAAGCAGCACCAGCTTCCAAGTCACTTGGTTGTTTCTTGGGTGATGATGGCGGTGATGAACCTGTGTTGTATGCATGTGCGAGGTGGTGGGGGTGGTGGAGGTGGGGTGCTCAGTGAGGTTCCTTTTGCCAAAGGAAGTGCTTCCTCTTCAAGAAAACGGAAATCTCAAATGCTGGGGACTGCTCCTGCCAGGACACAGGGAAGCTGTGTGGATCTCCCCTAAGCACCCTCCTCTGCCCCACAACCTGCCAGAGGCTGGGGTCGGGTGCTGCCTGAAACAGTTTCACGATGAGTTTCCACAAGCCTCTTCACTCGAGGCACTAAGATTTGTTTCCTCCCTTTTCCTGAAAGCAGAGACCTGACACATTGATTAAGCAGCTTGTGCCTAGAAAAGCCCACAGAGATCACAGGTTTGCAGAACCAGCTCACCTCCCTGCGTGGGTTTGCTGCACTTGGAGAGGAGGTGCCCCCAAATGAGTGGCCCAGGCCCTCTGGCCTTGCAGGGCTGGTGGACAGATAGGCCCCGGGGAAGAGTACATTCCTGTGAAGTGGGTTCTCTTGGCTTTTCATGCACGGAGCTTTCCATGAGGGATCAGGGAGGCAGTCTGCTCCCATCTCTTCTTTCCGTGAGTAAATTTCATGGGCTTTGGGGCATTATGTGTTGGTTACTGGAAATTTAGCTCAGACCACACACAGCATACACTCCTGCATAAAAGGAAGCAAGCAACAGGGACAGCAGCAGAGGAGGGAAGGAGGGAGGCAAAAGTCCATGTAGCTGGCACCAGGGAGGCTGCCTCCCCACCCCACCCCTAATGCAATTTGTACCCCTCCTTTCCTTCTCAGCATCCTGTTCCTCCTCAGCCTCCCTGGGGAAGGTTAGGGTTGCAGCTGGTTTCATTAAAGGGCAGCACACTGCCTCTAGCAACTGGCAGGGGAGGGAAGGAGCTATGCGTTTCCACAGCTGCCTATGCAGAGGGCTCCCACCTCCATGCCCATCAGGGTCGACCAAGAGTGAAAGGGTCGACCTTTCTTGGTCGGTTCACCAGGGACCGAGGGGCATGGTTGATGGTATCGCAGAGACACTGTGTCACATGAGGACAGCCATAGCTCTATTGTTCATTCATGTTCTGAGGCCAGGGTAGACCTGGTTCTCACTGGCCAGCGCCAGGCTGGCCAGCACTCTCCTCTCTAGAGGCTCCAAGGTCATCACAGAATAAAGGGGAGAGCAGTTCTACAAAGGATGAAAGGGACTCCTCACACCCTGAGAGAGGGCTAAAGGTCCCTCTGCACAAATTCCTGCTCCACCCTCCAGCAGGGTCTGAGTTAACTTTCCTTCCTGAAGACTGTGCCCCATTTTCCATTAGAAATATAAGAATATCCATTTTTACTTCCTGCACTGGGATTACTTCTAAAATGATTTGGACTCTGAGAGAGCCTTGTCCAGCCCTTCACATACTGAGCCTTAGAGAATTTTGCTAAAACAAACAAACAAACAAAATCCCACAAGAAATGCCACATCAAAACATTCTTTAATTAAGACAGTAATGTCTCAAAGACCATACCATACAAGGGGCCTTCAGAGGAAAATCCATCTGTACATCAAAGATAACATTGCTTTGAATTATTAATTATTTCAGTTTAGTTGTATAAGCATGGACAATGGATTAATGATGTTGAATGAAAGTGAAATTGCTAGTGGCTGGAAATCTTTTTATTGTGAATATCTTGTATTGGCAAGTAATCTTTCTCCTGGTGTTTATCTATTTGTCACCCTTACATCTCAGATCTATATAATCTCCATGTCCAGAGCAAGATCACACTTGAATGTGCTCCAAAGCATCAGTACAATAATGCTTGTTGAATAAGTTTAAGATGGGATATTGTATCAGGTCCTCAGTTTGAGGGTAGTTCCTAGGGTATCAGTGGGAGAAGATCCTGTTGTTTTATAAAACTAATATTTAAAATTCCGAAATTTGAAGAGCTTGTTATTTTAGATGTTACCATTTGTTTGTAAAACTAAATACAATTAAAGTAAGGAACTGTCCCCAATAGGTTTTCTTTTCTGCTGTGTTGGTGTTGTATTGTAACCCCCATCTTACAAAGGATGCCTCAAGAAGTCAAATTATGAAGTCATTTATTAAAGGCCGGTGGCATAGGAAGGACTAAAGTGCTCCAGACCTCACAGCCCTGAACAGCTTGCCACATCTGACTTATATGGGCAGAATATCGCAAAGGTATCAATTACATCTTTGGGTCTGGAATGAGAAACCTGTTTCATGAAAAACATTTTATCTGAAGCTACTGAGACAATTTAGGGTAATTGAGCTGTCCTGGTTCCCAGAAGAATGTGCTTTGATGACCAGTGAGATAACAATCAATGGGATATTCAAACCATCATCAATGGAGTACTGGGATAGCATACACAAGTTTGGAAAATCAAAATAACTTTTTATTATTTTAGCAAACAAGTAAGTACAGAACCCAAACAGCAGTTTCTACTATCATACTTCATTGGTAGCATAGCATTCAGCCCACTGGGAACATTTTACTGACCTTAATTTACATTGCTAGATCACTATAAATCTAACACAAACTCTTATGAGATTTTTATAGTAGCCGTTGGTAATCAGTGAGATTTGTTGATAGCCATCTTAGATATCTGTGGCCTCAATGTCGTTTGTCTAACTAATCCTTCTCAGTTACCATACAGTTTGTGATCATGATAATCTCTATTCCTATTATATAGGACTGACTGAAATGACATCAGGATTGAGCAAAAAATGGAGTAAGATGATTAAGACTCAAACTCAAGAACTAAGGCAGTGGAAGAACTCAGAACATGTGAAATTCCTTAAATAAAATTTTATTAACTTTAAATAATTGTCCCTATGGTACAAATAATAAAAGCCCTTTATACTTAAAAAATAAATAAATAAAAAAAAGTAAGAAACAGAAAACCTGAGGAGCCAAGAGCAAATTTAATAAAGGACTCAAGCTGCTTTTTCAGCTGTCTGGCCATCTCCACTCCTGGCTGCAAAAAATCTCAGAGCCTTCAAGTCAGATGCAGCTGCATGGAGATTGTTTTCACTGTGGCTGCCTCTCACCCACAAGATTCCTCTACTCTGTACCCCATCAGGATGCACACTGCTATCCTTTAGAGCCAAGCACTCAATTTGTCTCATAGGGAAAATACCCTCAGGGTGGTCACTAGAAATGTCTGGTGCCACAATGGGGCTTAATCTTTGACAGAGGTGGGGGGAAGAAACAGAATGTGGACTTCCATTGTAAAGAACAAATAAAAGCAAGATGTGGATAGTTAATGAGCTTTGCTTACAGGGTTCCCCACTTGCCTCCCAAGGCCCAGAGCTTTGTACACAAGTGGGAATTTGGAGTTAGTTGTTGTCAAGTTGTAAGGAGATAGGCTACAGAAGATGATTTGAAGGATCACTATATCTAGAAAATAGGTTAACTTTGCCACTATGATCCTGTGCTATTGAACCAGTCAGGTGATAGAAACGGAAAAATATAGACTTGATAGTTAATCATAATTGAAAAATAGGCTGATGGCAGAATTTCAATGCATAAAGAAGATGTTACTACATAGTAAAGGTAATAGGCAAATGACAAACACTGAAGTAATAAGAAGAAACAAAGAAACTATTATGAAAAAGAAATAATCATTAAAAATAAGATAAAGGAAACCAGAAACCTAATAGGAAAAATAGACTATCTAATAATTCTCAATAGAAAGAATACATATGCAGTAACTGTGAAAACTAGTTAAAAAAATACAGATAGAACTAACAAAATGTAATAATATTTTTGGTGAAGTTTTTTTCTTTTAAAGATGCTGACCAATATTTATCAGGATATGACAGCAAAGATAAACCCCTTTGGCAGTGATAAAAACATACATCTGATACTCCTTACAACTTTTCTGGAGGATACTTTGATGTTTTTATTAAAAATATAAATCATGCTTAATTTACATTTTTTTAGCAATGCAACTTAGCTTCCAAGAATCAATTCCCACAAAATAAAGTTGAATACAGTACAAACTTTTAATATTAAATATGTTAATTGTAGTTTAGAATAGTAAAATGTTGAAAAGGATTGGGATATTACTTTGTTATTAAATAAGGGTCTAGGTTTGAGTCCAAACAGCTTGGTTCTATTATACCTTCTTCCCAAGAAGACCAGAAGGATATAGATTTCCACACATAGCAAAACAAAAACATTAATGCAAGGTCAAGTTATCCTTAACAGGGGCTCTGACTGAACTTACAGATGGTTTGGGTCTTCTAGAAAAAATTTTTATTTTACCAGATCAGCTTGAATGACCCAGAGGGACAAAAGTATTCTTTGCCTTTTCTCCTGGATATTCTCAGAATTTACCACTTGAGTGACTCAAAACACCTTACTCACTATGCCTAGGGAAATGAGATTACAAGATAGGCCGGGGTGGGGGGGTAGAGTGGGGGAGGTGGGGGGCAAAGTATATGTTTCCTTCTCAATTACTGCCTCTGGGGCTAGCCTGGTTGAGGTTATCTCCCTCAGATATTCCGAGGCGTGTGTAGCTTTTCCAGGCATGGGATCTACGTGGGAGAAACAGACTTAGCTGCCATAAGGAAAACAGGACTGATTTCAGAAGAAACTCTGCCTGATCAATGTGGCTTCAAAAAAGAAGAGAGTAAAAATGTCCATGGCCATGAACACTAAATTTTATCCCTTCCTAGTTTCACTGTTGGAAAAATACAGCCTTAATCTGTTATCTTGAACTTGAACAATGCATCCTCCTCTAAGAGATGTTCACTCTCTTACGGTATAGTAAATCTTCCTTGGGAAGACTTCAAATGAAGAGAATGGAAGAACTTAAGGAGGGCAAAAATGTCTAAAATTTACATATGTTCTGGCACATATCTTTGTATGTTGTCATAAATTAAAGCATTACCAACAAAGGACATGAAGAATAATATTATGAAAAAAATGTGGAGTTTAGTGTGAAAAGCTAGTTATACTATGTACAGTGTGAATTTAATAGTGTAAGAATTATAAAAATTTATAGAAATAGAACTATAGGATAATGAGTGTGAAACAGTCTCTATTTAGTGTTTTTAAAAAAAATATATTTTTTGTTGATTTCAGAGAGGAAGGAGAGAAAGAGAGAGAGGGATAGAAACAATGATTAGAGAGAATCATTAATTGGCTGTCTCCTGTACACCCCACACTGGGGATCCAACCTGAAACCCAGGGATGTGCCCTAACCAAAAATTGTATCTAAAAACAATGACTGGATTTGATAAGTGACTTTAGTAAGGGTGCAGAATCCAAGATCAATATTCCAATACCAATTGTTTTTCTACTTATTAGCAATAAACAACTAGAAATTTATTATAGTAGCATATGATAAATAATAATTAGGAAAAAGTTGAACAAAAGATGCCTAAAACTGATGTACTAAACAACATAATATTACTGAGTGAAATTAAATATTGCTCATCTTAATAAATGTAATGACATATCATATTCATGAATTAGAAGACTCAATTAAGATGTCAATTCTTCCAAAATTGATCTATAGATTTCAATGCAATTCAAATAAAGATCTCAGCAAGTTTATTTGTGGGCATGGACAAGTTAACTGTAAAATTTATACTGAGCCCAGGTGGGTATGGCTCAGTTAGTTGAGCATCGTCCCATGTACTAAAAGGTTGCTGGTTTCTTTCCCAGTCAGGGCACATACCGGGGTTTCAGTCCCCAATAGAGAATGTGTGGAAGGCAGCTGATAGATCTTTCTCTTTCTCTTTTTCTCTTCTTTATTCTCTTTCTAAGAATCAATAAAAATATTAAAAGAAAATTTATGTTGAAATGTAAAAATCTAAAAGAGCTCAAACATTTTTTGAGAAAGAAGGACTTACACTTTCATATATTTATACTTACTATAACATTGTAGTGATTGACAGTGTAATGTTAGCATAAGCATAGACATATACATCCATGGAATAGAATAGTCTTTAAATGTATCTATATATATGGTCAATTGGTTTGCATCAATGGTGCCAAGTTAATTTTATTTTTTAAATATATTTTATTGATTTTTTTACAGAGAGGAAGGAAGGGGATAGAGAGTTAAAAACATTGAAGAGAGAGAAACAACAATCAACTGCCTCCTGCACACCCCTGACTGGGGATGTGTCTGCAACCAAGGTATATGCCCTTGACCAGAATTGAACCTGGGACCTTTCAGTATGCAGGCTGACACTCCATCCACTAAACCAAATTGGTTAGAGCCCAAGTTAATATAATAAAAAATTATTTTAAATATATATATATAAATAAAAATTATTTTATATATATATATATATATAAAATAATTTTTTTTTTCCAGAGAGGAAGGGAGAGGAAGAGATAGAAACACCAATGATGAGAAGGAATCATTGATTGGCTGTCTCCTTCATGCCCCCTTGTGGGAACTGAGTCCACAACCTAGGCATGCGCCTGTGACCACAATCGAACTCTGACCTCCTGGTTCATAGGTCAATGCTCCATCACTGAGCCACGCTGGCTGGGCAGTGCCAAGTCAATTTAATGAATGTAGGTGGGAAGGTACAGATGGGTTTTTTGAAAATGGTAATGGAACAATTTCATAACCATAAGCAAAAAAAATCATCTTAAGCTCTTACCTCACACCATTTATAAAAATAACTTAAAATGGATCAGAGAACTAAATATAAGAGTTAAAGCTATTTAACTCCTAGATAAGCAAAAATAAAATCTTTGTTATCTTAATATGGTGTTCTGGTTATTTATTGGTTTGTAACAAACCACACACAAACAGTGGCTTTAAATTTTTTTTTTTAAAGTTTGCTCACAAATCTGTAACTTGAGCAGGACGGCTAATATTTATCTTTCTTTTTTAAAAATATTTTTATTTATTTCAGAGAGAAGGAGAGAAAGAAACATTGATGATGAGAGAGAATCATTAATTGGCTGCCTCCCACATGCTCCACACTGTGGATTGAGCCTGGAACCCAGGCATTTGCCCTTGACCAGAATCGAACCTGGAACCCTTCAGTCCACAGGCCGATGCTCTTTCCACTGAGCCAAACTGGCTGGAGCACTAATCTCTCTTTTGAACACCAGGCTGGGATTAGTCAACTGGGGTTGGAGTATCCCCTCCCAAATGGCTGACCAGAGGATGCTCTCATGGGGATCTCAGCCAGAGCTGCTATATAGAGGCTTCTGAACCACCTCCAGGGCTATGCCAGTTTTCTGAGTACATGGTGGATGGGTTTCAAACGCCAGTAACCAAAGCCACCGGAAGTAGATGCTGTTAGGCACAATTCTAAGCAAGTGACAGACAAGTCTTATGACTCAATAATATAATGCTAAATAATAATATACTTTTAACAACAGAATATATATGAATGGCCAATAAGTACATGAAAAAAGCTCTAAATCAATAATCGTCAGGGAAATGCAAATTATAATCATAATAAGGTACCATTGCACATTCACTATAATGGATAAAATTAAACATACAATAAGAAATGTTGGTTAAGATGGGGAGGAACTGGAACACTCACACATTACTAGTGGAAATGTATAATGACATAGCTGATGTAAAAAATTATAAAAATACATTGTGCATAAAAGATAAAATCCATGTAATAAACCATTTAAAATGATAATTTTAAGGAGAGAGGAGAATATACAATAAAAGAACTAGAAGACAATGTTAATGTGTATATGTCTGGAAAAAATATTGTAGGAAGTTTAGGAGAGGCAATCCCAGCACCCATTCTAAGCAAGTTACAGACAAGTCTTATCCCAAAGAATATCATAAGCACTCCTTGTTTGCACATGACTCCTCTTCTCATCACTTTTTTCCTTTATCTGAGATAAGACTTAATACCTCGTGTTTCCAAATCCCACTCCTTTGGGAACCATTAGCAAGCAATATAACCTCTAACAGTGTTAATGGTTGCCAGTGGCTACATGTGTCCCCAGATTATTTGCATTTTAAGAAATAATGACATGGACTTAAAAAAAATCATGGTCTATATCTTTAAAGAGAAATTTTGAGTCATTTTTCACTCCATAGGAGATAATATTTTGGCATTGATTGTGGTGGTGGTTCTAAAATCTTCCTCACATTTTTTATGCTATGAAAATGATCAGATATTCTAGCTCTGAGTAGGACTTCACTTACCTCAGAAAGTTATGTTATGAACATAACAGTGAGAAAGGACCACCAGAGGTAGATGTAGAGTTAGAAAAAAAGTAGAATGGTAAGGTTCTAGAACCTAGAGTCAAAATTGAGTGAAGAAATACACTCCATGTCAATTCTAACCAATTTAAAAGAACTAAAATTAAAACCAAGTTCTCAGGAACAAAAAATACTATGTCTCTTTAATCTAAAATTTTATCCTTTCTCAAAAGTCACCTAGTTCTGTGAATTTTGCTGCTATTAAGCTTTTGAATAACATTCATGATCAGTCTTCACAACTTTTGCTATTGTGTTGGGGAAATAAGGGTTCCTTTTTCTCTGCATCCTCGCCAACACTTGTCATTTGTTGATTTGTTGATGATTGCCATTCTGACAGGTGTAAGATGGTATCGCATTGTTGTTTTGATTTGCAATCTCTCAGATAATTAGTGACTTTGAACACGTTTTCAAGTGTCTCTTGGCCTTCCTTCTGGCTTCTTTCAAAAACATTCTATTTAGGTCCATTGCCCATTTTTTTATTGGATCGTTTATCTTCCTTTTATTACGTTGTATAAGTTGGCTGTAGATGGTGAAGGTTAAACCTTTATCAGTGATAACATTTGCAAATATATTCTCCCATGCAGTGGGCTTTCTCGTTGTTTTGTTGATGATTTCTTTTGCTGTACAAAAGTTTTTTATTTTGATGTAGTCCCATTTATTTATTTTTTCTTTAGCTTCTATTGCCCTTGGAGCAGTATCAGTGAAAAAGTTCTTTTGCCATATGTTTGAGATTGTGCTGCCTGTGGATTCCTCTAGTATTTTTATGGTTTCCCATCTAATGTTCAAGTCCTGTATCCATTTTGAGTTTATTTTTGTATTTGGTGTAAGTTGGTGGTCCAGTTTCATTTTTTTGCATGTATCTGTCCAATTTTCCCAACACCATTTATTGAAGAGGCTGTCTTGGCTCCATTGTATGTTCATGCCTCTTTCGTCAAATATTAATTGAGCATAGTGGTTTGGGTGGATACCTGGATTCTCTATTCTATTCCATTGGTCTATATTTCTGTTCTTGTGTCAATACCAGGCTGTTTTGAGAACAGTTGCTTTGTAATATAGCTTGGAAATCTGGTATTGAGATTCCACCTACTTTATTCTTCTTTCTCAGGATTGTTGTGGCTATTCATGGTCTTTTTTTTGTTCCAGATGAATCTTTGAAGAGTTCTTTCTAGGTCTGTGAAATACATCATTGGAATTTTAATGGGTTGTGCATTGAATCCATAGATTGCTTTGGGTAGTATGGACATCTTAATAATGTTGATTCTCTCAATCCATGAGCATGGTATGCTCTTCCATCTGTTTACGACTTCCTCTATCTCTTTTTTTCAGTGACCTGTAGTTTTCTACATATAGGTCTTTTACCTCCTAAGTTAGGTTTATTCCTAGGTATCTTAATTTTTTTGGCACGATGGTAAATGGGATTGCTTTTTTAGTCTCTCTTTCTGTAATTTCACTATTAGTGTATAGAAATGCCACAGATTTCTTGGCATTAATTTTGTATCCTGCTACTTTGCCGAATTCATTTATTAAGTCAACTGGGATGGAGTCTTTTGGGTTTTTTATGTACCGTATCATGTCATCTGTAAATAAAGACAGCTTTACTTCTTCTTTTCCAATTTGGATGCCTTTTATTTCTTCTTCTTGTCTAATTACAATGGAAAATACTTCCAGTACTGTGTCGAACAGGAGAGGTGAGAGTGGGCATCTCTGTGTTGTTCCTGTTCTTAGGGGAAATGTTTTTAGTTTTTGCTAAACTAAATATGTTGGGTCATAAGAAAAGTCTCTTCAAATTCAAGAAGATAGAAATCATATCAAGCATTTTCTCAGATCATAGTGACATAAAACAGGAAATCAACTACAATAAAAACAATATTGAGTATGATGTTAGCTGTGGGTTTATCATATATGGCTTTTATGATGTTGAGGTATGATCCTTCTATCCCCACCTTGCTGAGAGTTTTTATGAAGAAAGGGTGTTGGATTTTGTCAAATGCTTTTTCTGCATCAATTGATATGACTATGTGATTTTTATCTCTCAATTTGTTTATGTGATGTATCATGTTTATTGATTTGTGGATATTGTACCATCCTTGCATTCCTGGGATGAATCCTACTTGGTCATGGTGTATGATCTTTGTGATGTACTGCTGGATCCGATTTGCTAGAATTTTGTTGAGGATTTTGGCATCTATGTTCATGAGAGATATTGGCCTTGTGTTGCCTTTATCTGGTTTTGGTATTAGGATGATGCTGGCTTCATAGAAGTTGTTTGGAAGTGTTCCTTCTTCTTGAATGTTTTTGAATAGTCTTAGGAGGATAGGTTTTAATTCTTCCTTGAATGTTTGGTAAAACTTTCCTGTGTAGCAATCTGGTCCTGGGCTTTTGTTTGCTGGAAGCTTTTTGATGACTGTTTCAATTTCTTCCATAGTTATTGGCCTATTGAGCTGTTTAGATTCTTTCTGATTGAGTTTTGGAAGGTTATATTTTTTAGGAATATGTCCATTTCTTGCAGGTTGTCTAATTTGTTGGAATAGAGTTGTTCATAGTCTTTTTTTAACAATCCTTTGTATTTCGGCGGGGTCTGTTGTTATTTCTCCTCTTTCATTTCTGATTTTGTTTATTTGGGTCTTCTCTCTTTGCTTCTTGGTGAGCCTGGCTAGAAGTCCATCAATCTTGTTTATCCTTTTAAAGAACTAGCTCTTGGTTTTGTTGATCTTTTGAATTGTTTCTTTGGTCTCTATGTTGTTTATTTTCGCTCTGATCTTTACTATTTCCTTCCTTCTGCATACATTGGGCTTTTCTTGTTGCTCTCTTTCTAGCTTTTTGAGTTGTAGGGTTAGGAAATTTATTACCATTGTTTCCTGTTTTTTTTTTTTTTTGCAGTAGGCTTGTAGAGCTATGAACTTCCCTCTCAAGACTGCTTTCACTGTGTCCCATAAATTTTGGATTGTTGTGTTGTCATTGTCATTTGTTGCCATGATGTTTTTTATTTCTTCCTTGATCTCTCTGGTTTCCCAGTCGTTGTTTAATAGCATGATGTTTATTCTCCATGTGTTTGATTTCTTTGTATTGTTTTTATTGTAGTTGATTTCCAGTTTTATGTCACTATGATCTGAGAAAATGCTTGATATGATTTCTATCTTCTTGAGTTTGAAGAGACTTTTCTTATGACCCAACATAATATGATCTATCTTTAAAATGACCCATGTGCACTGGAGAAGAATGTATATTCTGTGGCTTTGGGGTGAAATGTTCTGAAGATGTCAATTAATTTCATCTGGTCTAGTGAGTCATTTAGGATTGATGTTTCTTTCCTGATTTTTTGTTTAGAGGATTTGTCCAGTGGTGACAGTTGGGTATTGAAGTCTCCTACAATGATTGTATTGCTGTCAATCTCTCCCTTAATATCCTCCAGGAGTTTTTTTTTATGTATTTAGGTGCTACTGTGTTGGGTGCATATATGTTTATCAGAGTTATTTCTTCTTGTTGTATTGTTCCCTTTAGTATTATGAAGTGGCCTTCTTTATCTCTTGTTATGTCCTTCACTTTGAGATATAATTTGTCAGATATAAGTATTGCAACCCCAGCTTTTTTTTCATTTTCATTTGCCTGAAATACTATCTTTCATCTCTTCACCCTTAATCTGTTTTTCTCTTTTTATGAGGTGGGTTTCTTGTAGACAGCAGATATATGGATCATGTTTTCTTATCCAATTGGCTACCCTATGTCTTTTGATTGGAGCACTTAATCCATTTACTTTTAAAGTTATTATTGATAGGTAATTATCTGTTGCCATTTTTAGTCTTTACCCCCAAGTTCCTTCTTTGCTTCCTTTTTCTTTCTTTTTTCTTTTCTTTTCTTTTTTTTTTTTTTTACAGCAGACCCTTTAACATTTCTTGCATTGCTGGTTTGGTGGTAATATATTCTCTTAGTCCTTTTTTGTCTGTGAAGCTTCTGATTTCACCTTCAATTTTGATTGAGAGTCTTGGATTCAGACCCTTCCTTTGCATGACTTTGTATATTTCATTTCATTCCCTTCTGGCCTGATGAGTTTCTGTTGAGAAATCAGTAGCTATTCTTATGGGGGTTCCTTTGTAGGTAACTTTCTGTTTCTCTCTGGCCACTTTTAGGATTCTTACTTTGTCATTGGTGTCTGCCAACTTAATTATAATGTGCCTTGGTGCCAGTTTGTTGGGGTTCATTTTGCTTGGGACTCTGTGAGCTTCTTGGATTTGTGTGGTTTTTTTTCTTTCCTATATTGGGGAAGTTTTCTGTCATTATTTTTTCAAACAGGTTTTCTATTCCTTCTCAGTTTCCTCTCTTTCTGGAACTTCAATTATGCAGATGTTGTTTTGTTTTTTGTTATCCCAAAGTTCCCTTAGGCTCTCCTCTTGCTTTTTAATTTTTTTTTCTAGAAGCTGTTGTACTTGGGTATTTTTTTCTACCTTGTCTTCTACCTCACTGATATGGTCCTCTGGTTTTTCTAGTTTATTTTTGATGCTCTCTATTGAGTTCTTTATAGCAGTGATATCATTTTTCATTTCTTCTTGATTATTCTTCATTTCTTCTTGTTTCTTCTTCATTTCCTCTTGGCTCTTACTCACATTGTAAATTTTATCTTCAATTCTTTTCAGCCACCTTATGACCATTTTTCTTAACTCTTTCTCTGGCAGGTTTATTTCTTCTTCTATTTCGTTTACTTCCATTTCTGGTGATACCTGCTTTTCTTTCATATGCGGGCTATTTCTTCGTCTGCCCATGGTCTTTCTTCTCTGGGTGTCTGCTTATGTAGTTCTCTCTCCTACATTGATTTAAAGGCACAAACTACAATATGAGCAGGTACAACACACAAGGGTCTGAACAGAAATGTATTCACGATGTTAATAACCACAAATAAGGTGACTACCAAAAAAGACAAATTAGTGGTAAGTAAAGAAAGAAGAAGAGAAAAATGAGGATAAAAGAAAAGAAAGAAGTGCCAAAATCAAATTGGGAGAAGGGAGAAAAAATAAAAAAATTACAATAAAATAAAATAAAAGAAGAAGAAAAGAGAAAGAGAAAAAAAGTCAGAGAGAAAAGAAAGAGAACAAGAGAGAAAAGGTGAAGAAGTTATAGATGTGAGGAGGAAACTCCAATAGAACAGCCACTAATCCCAAGAAATGCTGGCAACAAGTACCTAGATATTACTACAAACTACAAATAACAACCAATATCAAGGGAAGGGAGGGAAAAGAGAGGTATAAAACAAACCAAACCAAAGCCAACAAAAAGCAAAATAAAACAAGTAGAATAAGCAAAAACAATCTATCAAAATAGTATAAAAAATCGATATAATCACCATTCAGGCAAACAAAAACAAAAGGACATAGAGAAAAACAATTTTTTGGATAGTGAAGGTAAGAAGAGAGAGGTTTGTATGGACTTGGAGTAGGGGATTTGAGATTAGATATATAAGTGGGGTGAAAAATTAACCAGGTAAAGAGAAAGAATAGGGAGAATCTAAAGTTGGAAAAGGGAAAGAGAAACAACACAACAAAATGGGGAAAGTTAGGAAGAGAGTGTTGACATAAAGGTAGAGTTGAGATAGAGTAAAATTATGCTAAAGGAAAGATGAAAATAGAATGTAGAACTCTAATCCCAAAGTAAACTTAAGAGCAAATAAAATGACATTTTTTTTTTCAAAATGGTAAAATAGTAGTAGTAATGATACTAGTTGAAAATAAAAATGTAATAATTAAAAAGGTAAAATCAATTGGGGGGAAAAGAAAAAAATAGTTTTTTAATTAAAATATGCAAAAAAATAGAAAAATTAAAATAAAAAAAATAGAATGGGCAGAAGTGGAGGTCATTCACTTCTACTATTGTTCTGCTTGGCACTCCTGTTTCCCAGTCAGGAAGGTATTGCAGTTCCCTGTGTTCCACCACTGAAGTGTGTCTTAATCTCTTTATTCTTTTGAGATTATGTGAGAGTCAATTTGTGAGTCATCCACTGGGTGGCAGTGTTTTGAAATTGACCTCTGAGACTAAGCACAGGACCTCTCTAGGCTCTACTTAGATCCTGCTACTCTGTGGTTCTCAATACTGGTTTGTGGGGGTGGGTTGCCCCAGAGCTGATTCTCTGATGGTTACTCTGTGCTCTACTCTCCAGGTTCCAGAAAAACAGCCATCCCCTGCATTCTCTCAGGATGTCTCCAATTGCGTGATCCTATGTATTGGGCTTAGCAATCAGAAGCCAGGGTCTGAAGAGGAGAGTGCTGTCTGTGCTCTCTCCCTTCCACGCTCCTGTTCAAGCAGCCGGGACACTGTACTACCTCCCAAGCTGTTCTTCTGCCTCAGATCAAAATAGGTTGCTTTCTAGAGCTCCCCTATGTTAATAGTTCTGAGGGACCCCTTCCACATTTAGGAATCACACCCTGCCCCTCATCCCCGGATTTCTCTTTAGCGCAGCTTTCCCCCAGTCCAGCTCCCACAGTGTGCAAGTCTCTGTTCTACAGGACAGGAGACCTCACCTTATCCCAGGCGAAATCTGACCTTTCCGTGTGGCATGTGGAGCTCTTCTGAGTCCGAGTGTCTGTGCCGATTGGAGAGCAGTGTTCTGGGTCCCCCGACTGTTCCGTGAGTGCTGCAGATGTAGCTTTTCAGACCGCCATAGACATCCAGTTCCTCCTGAAAAATGGTGTGGTCTCTGCATTTGCGCTGGTGGCTCCAGTAAACAAACAGTCCGTGGCAGTGGGGCTGCCTGGTTAGGAGAGCCCCATCCAGCAGTCCACCTTCTCCTGGAGGATAACTGACTCTTAACTTGCCAACAAACACTCCCAGTGCAACTCTCAGTTGTTCTCTCCATCTGCCCTGCAATAAGGCTCCAAACACGTCTATCTATTCCGCCGCCATTCCCTGCCCCCCTTCTTTTATAGTGCCATTCTTTTTGAGTGATGTAGAACTGGGATGGAGAAGATTGTGGGAAGGGCTTGAAAAATTTTATTAGAATCTAGGATGAGAAAGAATTCAGAAAAAGGAGTGGTTCTAGAATCATCTCAATAAAATGCTGACTATATTGTGGTAGAACTGAGTGGGTTTTGTTTATGATTTAATAACTACAACCTTGCAAAGTGTAGTGATGTAAGGTAAAAGGTTGTCTGCTGAAGAGTGGAGTACCAGCTCAGAGCCAGATGCTGGTTGAAAGACTGGGTTAAGGAACATTTCTGTGATAGCCAGTGATAAACTCTCCACTCTTCCAAAATACTGTGTTGACCTTCAGTGGTTCATTTTAATTTTAAATAAGAGAAAAGAATTTCCACTTACAAACTTAAACAACAATTGATTTTTAAAGGAAAACATTGGTCAAACACTGCATCAAACAGGCTGTGGGCCTGGACCTATGACTTGGTTATTAAAGTCAAATAAGATTCCATAATCTGGTTAAATTTATATTTTTAATGTAATTTAAAAGTATTATGTATATTAGACCTAATATATAAAAATGGGTTATTCTTTGCTATATAACACATTGTGAATTTTATTTTATATATAAATACAATGACAAAATGTCATTTTAATAATTTGGTTAAAACTTGGTAGGTGGAGAAATCTAACTAGCATTATTGGAAAAGATACTCAATGGTACTTTATCATGTAAGCAATTTTAAGTTTTTATATGTGACAAGGTGATGTCATTTTTGTGAGAATGAGCCAGATATCTCACCTTAATTATCTAAAAGGCAAAGTATTTTCTCCTAACATTACCTCATTACTTATGAGGTAAATTAACCTTAATTATAAAACAGCAAAGAAAGGGCAAAAGTACAGAGTCCTATTGAAATTTATGCTCAACCTATTTATAAGTTAATTGCAAAATTCAGCATAGACGCTTAGACTTGAGATGCATTTTATTTTATCCAATTAGGCATGGTTAGTAAGAGAAAAATTAAAGGTGATATAACAATGCTAGCAACTGCTGTGGAGTTTTTAAGTGAGGTATACTGGACATATAATATTGTATTAGCTTAAACTGATTCAGTATTTGTATATATTGCAAAATTATCTCTACAATATCTAGGTAGCATCATTACCATACATAGTTACAGAGTTTATTTTATTAAGAACTTTCAAATATATAATACAATATAACTATAGTAGCTATGCTACACATTGAATCCCATGACTTACTTATTTTATATCTCAAGGTTTGTTCCTTTGGATTTCTTCATTCATGTTGTCCAGCACCATCCCCCACATTTGGCAACCACCAAATCTGTTCTCTGTACTTATAAGCTTGGGATTTTCTTCTTCTAAGATGCCACATATGAGTGAGATCATAAGATATTTGTCTTATTTCACATAGCGTAATGCCCTCAAGGCCCATCCATGTTGTTGCCAATGACAAGATTTTCTTCTTTTTATGGCTTAATAATATTCTCACATTTTCTTTATCTGTTCTTCAGTCAGTGGACACAGATTATTTTCATAGCTCAGTTTTGTAAATAATGCTGCAATGACCATGTGAATGCATAAATCTTATTCAAGTTAGTGTTTTCTTCATTCCTTTCTTTCTTTCTTTTTTCAAGTAAATACCCAGGGTGGAATTGCTGGGTTATGTGGTAATTACATTTTTAATAATTTGAGGAGTATTCATGCTGTTTTTTTTATAGTGGCTGCACTAATTTCCATTCCCGCCAAGAGTGCACAAGGATTCCCCATCCTCCACATCCTCACCATCATTCATATATTTTGTCTTTTTTATAATAATAATTATAACAGGCGTGTGGTGATATCTCATTGTGATTTTGGTTGGTATCTCCCTGATGATAATAAGTAACATTTTATGTATTTGTTGCCTATCTTTATATCTTCTTTAGGAAAAACTGTATCTTCAGATCCTCTGCCCACATTTAAATAAGTTTTTTTTCAATTGAGTTATATGAGTACCTTTTGTATTTTGAATATTAACCCCTTATCAGAGATATGACTTTCGAATTTCTTCCATTCAGTAGGCTGCTTTTCCATTTTGCTGATGTTTTCCTTTGCTGCTCAGAGCTTTCTTGTTTTATGTAATCCCACTTGTTTATTTTTTTGTTGCCTTTGTATTTGTTATGAAATATAAAAAAATCATCATCAAGACCAATGTCAAGATGTTTATCAGCTATGTTTTCTTCTACGAGTTTTATGGTTCAGATCTTACATTCAAATCTTTCATCTATTTTGAGTTTGTTTTTATATATGTATAAAATAGTGGTCCAGTTTCATTCTTTTGCATGGTCCTGTCCAGTTTTTTCCAACATTTATCAAAGAGACTGTCCTTAACTCATTGTGTATTTTTGGCTCCATTGTTGTAAATTAATTGACCATATATGCATGGGTTTATTTTTGGAGTTTTCTGTTCCATTGATTGATGTGTCTATTTTTATGCCAATGTCATACTGTTTTGATTACTTGTAGCTTTGTAATAAGCTATGGGTTCTGAGTTTTTATTCAGTTCATTTTGGATTGGATGCAAGGAAGCATGCATAGCACTAAGATTACATAAAAATATACAGGATTAAAATCCTGAACAATGGACTCCAATTTGAAATTACTTTAGTAATTTGTTTGTAATGAGCTTTTTTTCTCTTCCTCTTTCTTCTTCTTCATTATCCTAATACATGAGTGCCGTGGTCAGCAAACTGCAGCTTGCAAGCCACATGAGGCTCTTTGGCCCCTTGAGTGTGGCTCTGTTATAGTAATAATAATAAGGACAAAATACAAATATAAAATAAGAAATTGGGTGTGACATATTATAGAGTGGAATGAAGTGTGAATGCCCTTAAAAGCGATGTGCATGTAAGAGATAAAAAAGTTTGTATCCCACATGTAAGACCAGATAGCAGAACACCTGGGACCTGCTGATAAGACACACTGAAGATCTCTGCTTGAGCACATAAAAAGAGAGCAAGTTCTGAAGGAGATTAAAGCCGCTTGTTTTGTCTGCCCCTCCACAGATGGTCGCTCTCCGCTCCCCTTCCTGCATCCTGCCCTAGCTCTGCGCTCTGCCGTGGACCCTGGGTCTGAGGGGTGAGCCACAAGCAGAGGCCTCTACAAGACACTGAGCAGTAGCTGCAACGTCCAACATCTAGTGTGTGTGTCTGTCAGTGCGGATCCCCAGGCCTGCTAAGGTCTGGAAACCACCAGGACTCTGGTAAATAAACCGTGTGTGATTCATGCATTGCCTGTCTGTCTCCTGTGTATCTTGTGCTCGGCCAATATTTAATAAGTGCCTTGAGTCATCCTTATAAGTCCAATCTATTGGCATAGGATACTCTTGGCCACCTGTGCTTGCGTCCTTAGAGAAATTATGGGACAGGCTCTTCCACAAAATACCACGGCCTGGGCAAGTCTATTTTGAAGAAGTGGCGTTAGAAGAAGTTTAAGTTTAAAAAATTTGGCTCTCAATAGAAATTTCAATCGTTGTACTGTTGATATTTAGCTCTGTTGACTAATTAAGTTTGCCAACCGTGGATGATAGTATTTGCAGCAGCCTAGGGCATATAAAATTAACATTGAATATAATACTTTGCAGTGGTAAAGTGAACTGAATTCTTAGTTTAAATACTCGGGAAGAGGGAAGAAATAGAGCAGTTAGCAATTATGAGTTGCCATATTTTACAGCTTGTAAGAAACACATTGTCCCACTGTATACAAAAGTCTTCAGAGAGGTTAAATTACTTGATGACACATAGCTGATTAAGTGTCCATAAATCAGAGATTAAAACTTACCTGGCTAATTCTAAAGCCTATGCACTCTCTTTATATCACCCCACTATGTGATCTCAAAGGCTAGCTAAATTTGCAAATGATATCTTACAGTCTATTGATAGTGCCAAACAGCTTTAATCAGAAGCAACATGTGAAAAAAGATTCCATGTCTGTTGCAAAGACATATGCCTGGAGCTACTTTGAAATGCAAGAAAGGATTATGAGCAGCTTGTCTACAGGAATTATTGGAAGTTCAGTGAGAAGAATGCTAACACTCAGCTATGTAGAATGGCTCTGAGTGAATCTTTAGCACCACTGATGATTATTCAATATACCAGGTGGGTTTTCAATATAGTTTGCATAACTTTTCAAGGCATTTTCACGTATATAATGTATTTTAGTTCTCCTAACAATCCTGACAACTAGGTAAGGAAAATATATTCATTTAATTTTATTGATGAAAAAATATGAAATCCAGAAAGCTGCATTTATAATGTTTCTGTATAAGAAATTTTAATTACAGTATAAAATTCTTATTCTTAAGGCTTGATTATTAAATTGGAATAGAATTTTTAATTTTTTTTCTCACCTCTTTTGAGAGGGATGAGAAGTTGTCTAAAATATGCTTTGAGATGAATAAACTTTTTGTAGTTAATACAAAATTTCTTACCTTTTTTAAAATCCTCACTGTGAAAAGAACCTGACTCGTTGGCCCTTGGTATTTCTCTTAGCTAGTTATACAAAACCATAATTTTTATAAGAAAGCATATATATCATTTCATTAGTTCTTAAATTGAAAGCCTAAGGAAGTATTACATGAAAGAGGTACTAACATGTTGAAGTCTTACTCTGTCAACAGTTTTATATATATTACTTTTCATTGTCAGTGATTCACAGTCCAGTCCCTGGTTTAGAGCTATTACCCACAATTTGTAAATAAAGAAGGGAGACTCTGAATGGTTAAATAATTGCCCAAAGTTGTATAGTTTAATGTTGCAGGACTAGAAACCAAACTCAAGTCTGCCTGCCATTAAACCTCATAGTCTCTTGAGACTATCTGGAAATACAGAATACTCCATGTTACTGTTCTTCTTCTGCATTCTCCTACACTCAATTCACATTGACCTTTTAATGGTTCTTAAATTGCTTTGGACTTTCTTGTCTTTCTATGAATACATTCTGTTCCTCTGAAATAGACTTCCTACTTCTTATTGTCTTTTGAGTTCCTGTCTGTCTTTGAGGTGCAGCTGAAATTTCATCTCTCTGAGAAAACTGAAATTGTAAGTGATCTTTGGGACTGTAGAAGACTTGGTTTTATCATCTGGATGTCATTTGTTGCCTGCTGTTGTTAATTACTTTTTTTGTGTCACTTTTTAATTTCTCCATTTAATTCAAGGTTTTTGAGGATAAGAACCAAGCCTATATTATCTCAACTATAAACACAATGGAACAAAATAAATATTTATTAAATATTGTTCAGATTCAAGCAAAGAATGATTAGTGAATAACTAATTTGGTCCAGATATATAGAAGCCAAGACTTTACTAATACGTAGTGTTGAGTCATTTTAAGTATTGACAGCAACATCTACTGATTGGCGAATGGAAATTCTGCCAGTTTTTCTTGAATGACACAATACTGTAGATTTGTACTAATCTAGCATTTTTGCTCTACATATGAATATTAGTAAAGTCCTTATATTTTCAATTTAAAAAGTAAAGTAATCTTTTTCCCTTCTGTTTTTGTTAACAGTATTTTTCTGCTCACCATATTTTTATTTCTCTTCCATTGAGCACTAAAGTAAATGCCAGTCTAGTTCCTGTTAAAATAATCACAAGAGGACCCAGTCTGAATGGATGAGCTTTCATAGGGCTTCTGCAAATCTCCTGGTGCAGATTTAAGGCATGAAGAGTTTTGGCTTTGTTGTGCAAGAAATAGAAAACTTGTCTTAAAAATCTAGAGTCAAGAATTGAATTTTCTGCAAGCAAATGCACATAAACTCCCTACCTACATCCCATGGCCTCTTCTCAGGATATGAAATATAATATGTGTTTAATACATATTTGTTAGATGAAATGTAGGAACTTGAGAATTTACAAATAGCCTAGTGAATGTCACATCTCCTAAAGAACTGAAGTGTTCTCAAAGTTATTTCCTTTTTTTCCTAGCTTTTTGTTGGCAGGTCTTAGTATCTAAGCTTAGGGCTGCAGTAACAACTCTTTTGAGAGGCCCATCTAGGCATGTGGAATGAAGCCAATGTTCAATTACCAAAATGGAAATATGCTGATTCTTTTGGCCCTTAGAGCCCTCAATCATCTGAGATGACTTATGACATACTGTAGTTGGAACCTCAAATTTCCAAAGGTTAAAAGCACTAAAGATATTTAATTAAAACTTCTCATATTTTAAAAATCTAATAATATAAAACTTAAGTTTCCTATAACAATGCAGTGGCTCTGATTTAGGAATTTGGCTGGAAAGGCTAATTTAAAATCTCCAATAATTGAATTTGTTCCTTGTTGGGGAAGAATCTGAAATTTACATGTTAAGTGAAAGGGCAGAGCAGGACTGACTCCATTTCGTACCGTGTCCTCCATTTGTGTAGCTGTGTCTCAGACCTGATCCCTCTTCCGAGAAAGACCACAGAATATGTCAGTTACCCAGCTCACCCTTAAATCAGCCAATGGGGATGCAAGGGGAACTCCAAAAGTATGCTGACCGCATCCTGTCTATCTAACCAGACCCTAACCACCCTGCCTTTGCTTCACTAGCCCCCAGGCCTCACCTAACCAATCGGGATCGGCCAACTCAGTGGTCCAAGGAGGCCCCCCCTCCCCCTATAAAACCTTTATTCCCTAAAGACTCGCTCTCTTCCTGCATCCTCTGCTGCGACGGTGGAGGCAGAGAGCCAGGCCCTGGCTTGAATAAAGGCTCTTTGTTTTTGCATCGGACTTGGTTCCCTGGTGGTCTTTCGGGATCTTGAAATCTGGACATAACGTTAAGATAATAAATTAATACACATAAATTTAGAATTTATCTAATTCATCTTTGTTTCTTAGAAAAGTGAAGTATTATGTGATATTGGATGATATATTTTTATTTTTAGAAAATACTTTTACACCCATTACCTCATTCAGCTCATTATAAATTAATAGACCTTATCTATTAAAGTGGAGATTAAATGAGAACTTTTTCTTTTTTAGTTTTATAAGACTAGATATTAGCAGTACATCACCTGAAAATGATCTAACTCATAACGGTGGTGAAATTCTATGTGGATCTGTAGCTTTCATAAAATAGAAGTTTATATAGACAATAGTCCAATGCAAATTTAATTTTTCCCAAACACATTAATAGACTCAAGAGGGTCCATTCTCATCCTTTCATGCAGTTCTCCTTTGCATGTATTAGTTGGGATAAAGTAGCTTGCTGTGATGTACACTCTTAGATTTCAGTGGCTCAGCATATAGCAAGCAGCCCAGTGCAATTGTTCCTGACCAACTGCCTTTTCTTCAATCAGTCATTCAAGGACCCAGTTTTCTTCGATCTGTGGCCTCAGAGCACTCTGAACTAAGTTGCACATGGAAAAGAGAAGGAAGAAGTCCATCTACCTCTCAACTAGCTTAGCCTACAGGCGATCTCCATCATTCCCACTCATAGCTCATCATCAGGACTGTAATATACATATACATATTTTCTGGGTTTCTAGAAGAAGAGAAATTGGACTTGGTAAATTCTGCCAGATATTATTATTATTATTATTATTATTATTATTATTATTTATTAATTATTTTAAAATATTTTTATTGATTTTTAGAGAGAAGGAAAGGAAGAGGGATAGAAAGAAACCTTGATGAGAGAAAAATATCAATCACCTGCTTCCTGCATGCCCCTACTGAGGATTGAGTGAGCAACCCAAGGATGTGCCCTGATCAGGAATCAAGCCATGACTTTTTGGTTCATGGCTTGACCACTAAGCCACCCTGGTCAGGCACCACATTTTATTTTTGTGTTACTTCAAAATATCTTCTACTTCCTATATACTTCCTTCAGTATATCATTGGAAATATTTACAAGTAGAATTCACTTTTTTTAAAACTTACCTTCAAATTGCTTTGGTGGTGAGAGCTGTGAACACAGAGGAAATGAAATCCCCTAAACAGACATGTTGCTAGGGACATATTGATGAATTATAATACAAAGACTATGATTGGCTTAACAAGACAGACTGACGACATCCTATATAATAAAGGCTTAAATGGCGCCACACTCTTGCACAATGTCATCACAAGATGGCCACCCTCATGCCACCATAAGATGGCCACCACAAGATGGCTGAGAAAGGAGGGCAGTTGTGGGTGATGAGGCCAGCAGGGGAGGGTAGTTGGGGGGAATCAGGCCTGCAGGGGAGGGCAGTTGGGTGGGACTAGGCCTCCATGGGAGGGCAGTTAGAGGTTATCAGGCCAGCAGGGAAGGGCAGTTGGGGGGACCGGGCCTGTAGTGTAGGGCAGTTGGGGGAAATCAGGCCAGCAGGGGAGGGAAGTTGGCGGGGGTGGGGGGCAGGCCTGAATGGGAGGGCAACTGGGGGGACCAGGCCTGCAGGAGAGGGCAGTTAGGGGTGACCAGGCCTGTAGGGTAGAGCAGCTGGGGGCAATCAGGCCAGCAGTGGAGACCAGTTGGGGACAATCAGGCAGGCAAGGGGGCAGTTAGGTGTCAAAGAGGCTGGCAGGTGAGTAGTTAGGGGCAATCAGGCAGGCAGGCAGGCGAGTGGTTAGGAGCCAACAGTCCTGGATTGTGAGAGGAATGTCAGTTAGACATACCCCAAGGGGTCACAGATAGGAGACGTGCAGGTAGGGCTGAGAGACAGCCCCCATTGTGCATGAATTTCATGTACCAGGCCTCTAGTATGTTTATAATTTCTTTTCTTACAAAAGTTATGAAAGTGTTAGTAAGAATTTAAAACAAATAAACAAAAACAACAGAACAGAGTATTTGGGTGGTGGACCATTATTAGAGAAGAAATTTTAAAAACTTTATGGAAAATGGAAAGAAGATAGAAGGCAGATGGCTGAGGAATCAGAGTGAAGAAATTAGGCTCTAAAAATCTAGAATTGATGGGGTGAACTGAGGCGGGAGCAGTTCTCCTTTGCAGAGCTAGAGAGCAATAGTTCTCAAAATGAGGTTCTCAAATTATCAGTATCATTGTCATCTGAGCACTTTCTAGAAATGCTAACTTTCAGGTCCTGTCCAGATATACTGAATCAGAAACCCTGGGGATGCCAATCTGAATCGTGGCACTGCTGAATAAAGGCTTTCACATTCTGGCTTTCACTTACTGGTATGAGCCCGCTAGCTACCTTCCAACAGACTCTAAAGTGAAGCCTGCAGACAGATTTTCTAATTCCATAAACAGATCATTCAATCAGCATGAGGTAAGTTTGCAACATTACAGGAAAAAAGCAAAGAAAAATTATCAGGAAAAAATTATCCTAACAGAAATAAAAAGAAACTCAAGTATAAAAGTGACCTGTAAAATAACTCAATGCTCTCAGGGATTTAAGAAAATATCATCTCTACAAATAAGATCAGATAAACGTTGAAAAGTCTTGAAGTTAGAAAATAATATTATCTGCAATTAAAATATTAGTAAAAATACATAAATTTCAATTGGGATATAAGCTTTAGAAAATTTTAGTAGCTACAGAAGAAAAAAAACAAGTAAAAAAAAGGGTAAATAAAAATATGAGAGATAGGATTGAAACTGGAGGCAAATGTTTGGATAACAGTAGATACAGAAAAAATAGAAGAAAATTATAAAATAGTAAAAAAATAATTTCAAAACATGAAGTATAAGTGCCTTCTTCATATTAATGGGTCAGTCAGTAGGGAGTATAACACACTATGAATTTCAAAAAAAATGTACACCTAGAAATTGCTGTGAATTTTTAGGATGCTAAAGTAAATGAAAGATTCTAAATATTTTCACGGAGTAAAAAATCAGGACACATACAAAGGAATGAGGGTCAGACTAATATTAATTTTACATCTGCAATACTAGATATAAAAAAAAGGGTGGAGGAGAGCTTTCAGAGTTCTGAGGGTTTTTCAAAGATTTCATTTTTATAGCAAGTGAGATTCTTAATCTAGATGAGTAAAGAATAAAGACATTCGTAGAAATTAAGGGAATTTACTTCTCAGACAAACTTTCTTAGGACATTACTTGAGGATTTGCTTTAGCCAAATGAGGAAAGTAACTAAGAAGGCAGAAAAACATGGAATTCAAGGAAAGGCAGATTCAGGGAAAGTGAGAGAGAAAAACTGGTGTCCCAGGATGACAGCTTTACAGCAGGCCTAAGAATAGTATTTTAGGGAACAATAAGAGGACAGGTTTTAGGAGGCATTTAGCAAGAAGAATAAGAGGAGGAGGAAGAGGAGGAGGAGGAAAAGAAGAAGAAGAAGAAGAAAGAAGAAAGAAGAAAAATAAGAAAAAGAAGAAGGCATTTCATAGATATGATATCTTGAGAAGGTAAAACTATTTAATGTAATAAAATCAAGCAATATGAGAAATAAGAAACATCAGAAAAATCCAAAAGCTATACAAAAAGCAAATAACATAACAACAGTGAGCAGTACCTATAGAAGAATAACAAACAAAACCTGATTACTTGACTTTCTGCTCTTATAATTGAACTATAGGTGAAGCACAGAGGGCAGTTATGGCCTTGGAAAAGAATGAAAATATTACCAATGTTGGCAGTTTAAAAAGCAAGAGATGTTGCCTATAAGTAGTTTCTAGAAAAAGAAGTATTATAATGAACATTTGGAGTCACAAAAGTTATTTTATTAAAAAAAGGGAGAGAAAAATAATCATATTGGATGGAGGAGGAAGGGAAGTCCTGAAATGATGTAAGAGAATTAAATCTCGTGTCAGAATAGAAAATCAATAGATGTTATCTCAAATTAATGAATCAATAATATAATGGAAATGCAGGTCATTTAAAGACTAAAGGTAATAATAAAAAATATAGTTTTTAGAAATACTTTTTCAAATTTAAATAATGTTACTCCTGTATAAAAAGTTAGACATTAGGAGGCACTGGGCAAGGAAGTTTTAATCTCTCCACTTAATTTGTTGTTTTAGATCATAAAACTGAATGCATTTTGTCAAAAGAATTTTTAAACATGGATAAATATTTTTCATGTGATTTAATTCTGGCTAAAGAGACAAGAGGTATATTTAGAGGCAACTTTTGAGAAAGGGATCTTTGCTTTTAAAAAGTGTAAGGAAAAATGTATTTCTGTTCTTAGAAGTGATTCCTGAGACTGTGCAGGCCCTCCAGTAGTTCTGAAATAAGCTGATCTGGGAGCAAAACAGAGGTGATAAGGATGTTCAAACAGAATAACTTGGGTGATTGATGAAGTTGCAGAAATACACAATCTATAAATTTAGCAATTCTCTGACAATTATGTAGACACTCTTTCCAAGGACTTCTTATGATATGCAATAATCTTCCTATGTTAAGCTATTTTGAATATGAGTTCTATTGAAGGCCTTGTGACTATACCCATTCCTGAACTACAAAGCTGTTTGGAGCTGATGAAAGGTGAAGGGACATAATGCGTATATTTATTGCTTTTTCAGATGATGAAATAAGTGTAAATGTTAAAATGTTCATAAAATCAGAATATAATAGATGTAACATCTGTATTTACAATCTCTCTATATAAAAGCCTAATATGCAAATTGTCCCAGTGAGAGTTGGATGGGGAGACCAATTGCTCACTATGACAGGTGCTGGCCACCAGGGGATGGCTCAGAATAAAGGAAGGCCCCGGCCAGCAGCTGGAAGGAAGGCCCTGGTCAGCAACCGAAAGACCCTGATTAGCCCTGATCACTGGCCAGACCTAGGACCCTCCCATGCATGAATCTCATGCACCAGGCCTCTAGTAAACTATAAATATCCACTTTAATTTAAAGTTTGTTCAACAAGAATCATTAGAGTTTAATACCTAGAAGAAAAGATCTATCAATCATTGCCACCTAATTTGATGGATATGCTGCTAACTAATTTTGCTCACATTGTTTCCTTAAAATCTTCATAACCAACCTAAGAGTTGGAGTTCTTGTTAAGAGAACTGATACCTTTTTATGTCTATGGTGAGGCTGAGGTAAGGAACACAGAGAGCATTTGAAAGCAGGATCTTAGAGCAGATTTTATAGGCATATGTGGGAATCAGAAATGACTATGAGACAACTTTTCTCAAAGATTTCATAAGCTCCAAAATCTTTACTGTCTTTTCAAGCTGTCTTTTGATTACTTCATCACCACACAAAACATATAATCATTCATATTTGTACACAAGGGTGGGAGTTAATGACACAGAAGAAACTTGTCAGAAATAAGAGTTTGTTCCTGAAAAACTTTGCAATAGTCCTAAGAGTGTCTGACTTCTTCTTGTTGGATGACCTTGTCTCATACTTTAATATTCTCAATAGGCCATGGATAATATAGTGTCTTAGGGCAAAGTTAAAAACCCCCAGATATATGTAAATTAGCTACTGAAAGCATAAAGATGATCTGGGCATTCAAAACCATACTGCTTTTAGTTAGAGCAAATTGGAGAGAAATGGTGGTTTCCTGCATGCTCAGCCCACTTAAAATTATTATCAAACTTGTAAGACATAAGGTGATAATAGTCTTATATTTTGTAATTAGAAGTGGGGCTAAACTATTAGTCCAAGGTTAGGAATCAAATCCAGCTTTCCTTAACACCAAAACCTATGCACTTTCTAGTTTCCTCCTTCCTACAAAGCTACATCATGATCACAACAAAACAAACTGTTTTTGAGGCTTTTGAGGGGATGAGAAGTTATGGAAGCTTTTAGCCATAAGCTCTATGATCATTCCCTTTCAGAATGTTTTAGAAGAGATTCAAGCACAAGTCAGTTAGAATTGAGCTTTGAGGTCTTATCCAACAGTGTGATTGATTGATTGATTGATTGTGTGTGTGTGTGTGTGTGTGTGTGTGCGCGCACGCGCGCGCATCTGTGTACACGTGCTCATACTATCTAATAAAAGTAATATGCAAATTAACAGTCACTCCAACACACAAGATGGCTGTCCCTATCTAGTCAAAGATGGTTGCCCCCATGTGGACACAAGATGGCCACCACAAGATGGCCAGCAGGGGAGGGCAATTGGGAGGGACCAGGCCTTAAAGGGAGGGCAGTTGGGGGTGATCAAGCTTGCAGGGGAAGGGCAGTTGGGAGGGACTCAGGCTTGCAGGAGAGAGCAGTTGGGGGGGGGGTAAATGTGCAGGGGAGGGCAGTTGGGGGACCAGGCCTGCAAGGGAAGCACTTAGGCAATCATGCTGGCAGGGAAGCACTTAGGCATATATCAGGCTGGCAGGCAGAAGTGGTTAGGGGCAATCTGGAAGGCAGGCAGATGAGCAGTTGGGAGCCAGAAGTCCTGGATTGTGAGAGGGATCCCAGGTGGATGAGGGTGCAGACTGGGCTGAGAGACACACACCCCTGTGCACAAATTTTGTGCAGTGGGCCTCTAGTGCATTTTATGATATCTCAAGGTCATATTCAAATAAACTTTCTTAGGATCATCTACATAGGACCTGAGGCAACAAGCTCAAATTCACACTCCCACTTGCCTAAAAGCTCATCTTGAACCCAGGTTCTATACTTCTAAACCTGAGTCTTCGGTGGCTCATGATGATCTAAGTGTCCAGATTAGCTGTTCCCAAATGCATTGTTTTTGATGCTTCTGCATTGTACAAACAGCAACACTTACCTTTTTCCAATAAAGAACAGAGCTGGTATCAAAGCTATCAACTCAGGACCTTTCAGAAATGATTTCTCTTGACACTATTGCTTAGGTTGTTATAAAAATTCTCCTCCCAAATAGGAGCCATCTCCAGGATGACAGCCAGAGGAAAAACCTGTAATTTGGCACTATCTTTGACTGAGATATTCTGTGACTTATGGTTTTGGCAACTGAGGGCCAAGGAAAAATTAAGATATTATAGCTTTTGGGGACAAATATTTTTTGGTAAGTTTCCTTGGGCTGTTAATTTTTGTTTGACAGTTTGCTCTTAAAGTCATAGAGATGAATAGAAATAACATTACCCAGAATGGCCTTTTGGTGCTTATTCTTTTTAATGCCTTATGTTATTGGGCTTGGAATCTTTAGAATTTTGTAACAGAGACCTAAGCAGAGATATTCTGATGATTTTCAAGTATGTATTTTTGTTTGTTTTTTACATATGGCATCATTTTTTCTTTAAGTCTAAGTGCATCAAATCTCTAGTCTGAGTCAATGCAAGAAATCACCTCTTTGCATAGAGATAAGAGTATCAATATATTTCTCAACTTTTGGATGGGTTAACTGGATATAGTAACTCAACATCTCAATATTTGTCAGAATTAGGGCCATGTAGTGTAGAAGATTCAAATTTTCTGAATTCTGGCTTTAATTCTTTGTCATAAATGTGTTGAGGAGGAGCCAAGTGGATATGAGGAATCTTAGGTGTGTTGTCTTTCTTTTACTCTGCCTTCTCTTGAAGATTTCAATAAAGGTGAATTTACCTAAGGCAATGGTCGGCAAACTGTGGCTTGCAAGCCACATGTGGCTCTTTGGCCCCTTAAGTGTGACTCTTTCACAAAATATCATGATCTGGATGAGTCTATTTTGAAGAAGTGGTATTAGAAGAAGTTTAAGTTTAAAAAATTAGGCTCTTAAAAGAAATTTCAATCATTGTACTGTTGATATTTGGCTCTGTTGACTAATGAATTTGTGGACCACTGAATCCTAAAGAGATTTCCATGTTTTTTTTTTTCACTTCCTAATGCTATTTCTACATTTTCATCAGCCTTCTATTCTCCCAGTTACTTTCAGTGTAAAAAGCATTTATGTCTGATAGATTCCAGGTAGGAAAAACTATAGTCATTGCTCATATTCTTGACAACTTTTCTGTTTCCATGAAACTGGGTAGCTGGTTTAAATAGAATGTTCTTGTGTTTCTTGATATTTCTATTACCCAGCGGGTGCCCTTGTACTCTCTGATTGGGACATCATTGCTATTAACTGAAATATTGAGATATTAGTTTAAAATGTTGTTTTTAAAGTTTCTGGTTTTAAAACTATATTATTTCCTCATGCTGTTAGAAAGTTGGAGGGAAAGGAGAATGTTTTATGAACATGGAGAATTCAAGAGGTGATCCCAAATCTGACATTTTATTAGTGAGACTTAATACTCTCATATTCTTTTTCTCATCTTTGTAGAATTAATTAATTAGCTTATAGCTTATACTCTTTAAAAAATGCTACATAAGAGGCTAATAAATAAATTAGGGGTACCCAGCTGTGGTGTCTCAGTGGATTGAGCATTGTCCCATGGAACCAGAAGCCCCAGGTTTGATTCTCAGTCAGGGCACATGCCTAGGTTTCAGGCTCAATCCCCAGTAGGTGGCATACAGGAGGCAGCCGATCAATGATTCTCTCAAACATCAATGATTGATGTTTCTATCTCTTTCTCCCTCTCCTTTCCTTTCTGAAATCAATAAAAATATATTTTTAAAAATTAGGGGTGATTATTGTAATTCATATATCCTATGGAGCCAATATTTATGGCTTCTCAAAATTAATATATTGAAATCCTATCCTTCAAGATCATGATGTTAGTGGTAGGGTCTTTGGGAAATTATTGGTTATGAGAGCAGAGCCTTTATGAATGGCATTAGTGCCCTTATAAAAGAGATCCCAGAGAACTCTCTTGCCCTTCTACCATGTGAGGACACTGCAACAAGATGGCCATCTATGAATCAGGAAGTGGGTCTTAACCACTTTTACTCCTGGTGTCTTGATCTTAGAGTTCACAGCTACTAGAACTGTGGTAAATAAATTTCTGTTGTTTATAAGCTACCTGATCTATGTATTTTTAAATAGTATGCTGAATGAACTAAGCCAGTATTCTAAAAGACTAAATTATTTAAGATTAAGATTTGTATAGAAACTTGTTTCTCAGTATGTTTTTCCAAAAATTAAGTTGAGTTCATAAATTATTAAATATTTAGGAATAAAAGGGTAAGTAGAGGATGAAGAATGGTAATGTGAATATATGTATATATATCCTATATAATAAAAGCCTAATATGCTAAGTGTCCGGTTGTCCAGTTGTCCATTCAATCAATCAATGCGTAATATGCTACTGATATGCTAAGGCTGCTCAACCACTTGCTATGACATGTACTGACAACCAGGGGGAAGATGCTCCAACTGGTAAGTGAGCTTGCTTCTGGGTTCTGGCTAATCGGGACTGAGCAAGATGGGCCAGACATGCCATGGAACCTTCAGGCGGTCCTTCCCAGCTGGCCAACCTCCCCATATCTCTCTCTGGCCCTGATCATGCACCGTTGGAGTCCCTCTTCCTGGACTGTGCAATCCAGGACCCCTGAGGAAATGTTGAAGAGCTGGTTTTGGCCCAATCCAGCAGGCCAGGCCAAGGGACTCCACTGGCGCATGAATTCGTGTATTGGGCCTCTAATATATATATGCAAATAATGTGATGAGCTAAGAAAAATCACACTTGTAAAGGTCAAATACCTTTAAAAATAATATATGTAAATTTTCAAAACATTATTTTATGAAAAAACAAAAACAAAAAAAATCATATAAAATTTCAATAATCATTTCAACACAATCAATTGAATATGTTTACTAAAATACAACATAATTTTTCTGAGTGTTATTCCATGTATTGTGAGCAGAAAATAAATGCAAGTTATTGAGCCTCTGAGAATCTACCATTTTACTTAAAGAAACATAATGCTGTACAAGCAATAGCTAAATCAAAACACAGAGCCCCATTGTGTAAAACAGTTCCCTGAGCAGTTTTAGTATTGCATATATAGATAAAGCAAATCATTAAGAATCCCTTTCAGCATTATCTCTCCATAGATGAAATAGAAAAAATCATCATTAACATCTTGGAGCTGTCCAATTCTTATGTTTATCCTATACTTTGATATAATAAGGTCAAGCAAGTTAAGCAAATGGAAAGCTAAGGATTTCTACTATTGATGTTTAAATATTTGAAGTGAAATGATTTTGCAAAGCTTTCTATTCTGAATTTAAAAAGTATGTTTATTTAGTGTTAACATAAAATAGAGAAGAAAGAACAGGATGGAAGGGAGATGTGGAGAAATGGAGGAAGAAAGACCTTTCAAACACCCTGAAGGAGTTCTCTATTTGATCTCCTTCAGTAAAGATAGGATGGAATTTACTCTAACAGTAAGTCAAAGAATAATTTTTACTCTGTCATTTCCATAAATTCTACAGTGTAATTAACCCATATTCCCTCTGCATATTAAAGTCAAATTTGGTTAAAGAAAAGACAACAACTGGCTCACAGTGAGCATTTTTATGAAAGTTTTTCAGCTTCCCTTCTATTCTTCCTCCTATTATTTATCTCTACTTCACTTCTGAGGAAAAAAAAAATCAGGTCTTTGGGTTGTTTTGTTTAGTTTTGTTTTTGATCCATCAGAACCCAAACATTATGAGAAAAGAGCCTTTCTGGATGCTATTAACCTTAAAGACCTTTGTATGAGGCCCTTAGAGGTTGATCTTATTTCTTTGCAAGGCTAGCTTTTGCTCATGTGTTTCTTTAGTTCCCACCACACTGTACTCCTTTACTATATGTCTTTCAATACATAGGTCTTGTCTTCTCTACCAAATTATGTGTGCTTTGAGGGCTGGAACAATCCTATCTAATAAAAGAGAAACATGCAAATTAACTGTACCTCTGCTATGCCCACTAGCCAATCAGAGCAAGTATGCAAATTAACCCAACCAAGATGGTGGTGGCCATGGAGCTGGAATGAGCTGGAGGCTTGGATTGTTCCTGGTGATGGAGGAAGCTAATCTTCCCACCCACTCTGGCCAGCCCTGGCCTCCGCATAAGGCTACAAAGTTTCAATCATAGAAGATAAATAAATCCCAACAAAGATGGTGGCAGCCACAGAGCTGGAGTGAGCAGGAGGCTTTGGTTGCCCTCGGTGATGGAGGAAGCTAAGCTTCCCACCCACTCAGGCCAGCCTTGGCCTCTGCTTAAGACTACAAAGTTTCAATTATAGAAGATAAATAAATCCCAGATACCTGCTTCCAGCTGGCCCTGGCCTCTGCTCTAGGAGGTGCTAAGAAAAAAAAAAAAAAAGAGGGGCTGGGAACTTGGGTCACTGGGGCCAGGGCCAGCATGCAAACAGCCATCAGCCCCTCACCCAGGCTTGCCACACCCCCCATGGGGTGAGGGTCCCCACTGGGGTCTTAGCCAGCCTGCAAACAGCCATCATCCCCTCACCCAGGCTGGCCAGCACCCTAGCAGGACCCCCCACCTGAAGGGGGTGTGGCCATCCTGAAAACAGCCCTCAGTCCCTCACCCAGGCTGGCCAGGCACCCCAGTGGTACCCTACCCTGATCTGGGACACCCTTTAGGCAAACCAGCCAGCCTCCATCCACACACCAGGCCTCTACCTATACTAATAAAAGGGTAATATGCTAATTAAACTGGGAGACCTTCCAGGAGACCTTCTGGATGTTCTTCTGGACACAGTCATTGTGCCAGGGCTAAGTTAGAGGCAGATTAAGGCCAAGAAGGCAGGGCAGTTGTGGGTGATCAGGCCAAGATGGGACAGCAGTTGTGGATGATCAGGCTGGTGTGGGGCTGGGCCATTGGGGGTAAGCAGGCCAGCAGGGGAGGCAGTTGGGGGTGAGCACACTGGCATGGGGGGTACTTGGGGGTGATCAGGCTGGCAGGGGGAGGGCAGTTGAGGGCGAGCAGGTTGGCAAACAGAATGGTTAGGGGCAATCAGGCAGGCAGGCAGGCAGGCAGGCAGGAGAGTGGTTAGGAGCCAGCAGTCCTGGATTGCAAGAGGGCTGTCCCACTGCCATTTTGGGCCTGATCCTTGCAAATCATCAATAGGACATCCTTCAAGGGGTCCCAGATTGGAGAGGGTGCAGGCTGGGCTGAGGCACACCCCCCCCCCCGACATTCATGAATTTCATGCACTGGACCACTAATTCACATATAATTCTCTACCCCATTCCTCAGCATCTCAGGGAAGGCCTTGTTCATAATAGACACTAGATTGACCTTTGTTAAACTAATGGATGGTATGAAAGCCAGCTCACATGCCTTCAGAGAAATATCTAACTAAAATAGACTATAAATTATTGACCACAAATTAAATACAGTAAGCCAAATTTGGTTTATTGTATCTAGAAACATATTCCCAAGTCTTATTATTTTGTGATTGATTTTTAAAAATTTCTTTATTGTTTAATGTATTACACAAGCCTCCCACTCCCATTAACTTCCCCCAAGCTGCCCAGCATATGCCATCACCCCACCCCCCATCTGTGTCCATTAGTTATGCTCATAATATGCATGCATACAAATCCTTTGGTTGATTTCTTACCCTTTCACCTCCTGCTTTCTCTCATAGATTAAACTGTCTATTCAATGCTTCCATGACTCTGGTTTTGTTTTTGTTCATCAGTGTATATTGTTCATTATATTCCACAAATGAGTGGTGTGATTGATTTTTAAAGCCATGAGAGTATGATCCTACCATTTTAGATGGTGATGGAATTAGCAATGATCCTAAAAGTGGGGCAAGATATAAGGCAGTTCTTGGGATGATAAGACTCAAGGAGAGTCTTCCACATCTTGACCCTGTCTTTCAGGCAGAGAGCCTGGAGCTGGTCTATGGTGGGATTTTGCTATCCTTTGCCAGAGGATGGAGAGAAGCATGAACAAGCCTCCACTGTAGTGGTAATGATGGTAGTAAAGAAATCTTTTCAAAGCATCAGTGAAGCAATGTGGTCCTACAGAAAACTCCAAGAAATAGGAAATAGGACTGACACTTGCAGACTCTAGGAAAATGGTCCTGGTCCTGTGTTTTTGGTGTTTGTTTTAAGAATAGAATGCTGTTTTGTTTACATTTTTGTGTCAACTCTATTGGGCCAAGGAATGCCCAGATAGCTGGTAAAATTATTATTTCTGGTTTGTCTGTGAGGATGTTTCCAAAAGAGAATGACATTTGAATTCTAAAAGACTGAATAAAGATCACACTCACCAACGTGGGTAGGCATCATCCAATCCATGGAGGGCGTAAATAGAACAAAAATGTGGAGGAAAAGTAAATTAACTGTCTCTGCTGAAGCCATGAAAGCCATCTTCTCTTGCCCTTGGACTAAATTATACCATCAAGCTTCCTGGTTCTCCAGCTGGCAGCACATTGAGCATATCCCAGTCTTCATAATCATGAGAGTGGTTCCCCACAATAAATCTCCTCTTAGGTATATCCTATTGGTTCTGTTTCTCTGGAGAATCCTGATTAGTATAGACTAATACAAATGCAATGTTGTCCCCTTGCCATTTTCAACTATGACAGAAAAGACTATTGCTTGTTTTTGTTAATGAGAGTGGGAGGGTATTGGCAGTCCAGGAGTTCCTACACTGGCCGTTATGGCAACAATGAATGCAGGGACAGAAAATATAGTTGTGGTATGATCAGAATCCTTTAATGACATGTTCAGAACTGCTTGGGTTTCAGAGGGCCCGTGTTTTTACTAAATCAACTTTAACTCTAGAATCTATATTTCATTAATGCTGTGTTGCTTTCATTTTATGAGGAGCAATTTATTTTATACACACATATTACTGGTTTATTGGTACCCACCGCCCTGAATGAAAACAGTTTTCACATATGATTTGGGATTTGGGATTCTCTGTGCATGCCAAGGATTACATTATGCTTTTTCTAAAGATGCCATTTAAGGACTGTGCCACCATCACTTTTCTTTAGGCAAAATGTTGAATGAGCTGTTAAGTATTTTACTTTCAGATTGATGGTGCAGTGGAACATATCCCAGTGACATGGACAGCTCAGGTTCCATTTTGCAGGTCCCAAAGTAATTTGTTTAGAATATTGACTTACTCATGTGTGGAGCCTTTGACTTTTAAAACCATCTGGCTTATCATTGCAGGAATAATGCAGCAGCCTTTCGATTGTCCCCTCATTTCCCATTCTTGGAGAAGCCAAGCTATTTAATTTCAGAATTGGAGAAATCTTGGCTGGCTGCAAAATATTAGCTTTCAGTGCCTTTTTTATCGTTCTATTTACACACCCTCTCAGAGATCAAGGTTGTATAGAAAGGTTTATGGTCTCTGCTCTGGCTTTGGTGGTAAAACAAATGAAGCTGCAAGAAAAATGTATCTGCACAGGTTTGTATGCCACAGTACTATTTTTCCCCAGTTTTCAAGACATGGTGAAACACCGCATAAATCAGAAATTCTTCCTATAGCTTTTTGTCTTGTCCATCAATATTGATTTGTCTCCATCTATTTTTGTTGCATATATGTTTATATTTCTAGTTAGCCCGTGTTATGTTCTTTGGCTTGAGATATGTGTGTGTTTTTTTAGGAAATTGGAAAATTATTGCAATTTATCATCTAAATATCCAGAGGAAAACCTTGTGCTGCTTTTTTGGAACTAAACATAAGAAAGTATTGAGCAGAATAATTTTTATTTTAAAAAATATCTTGATGTTTGTTTTCACAATTCTAGTTAGTTTATGTAGAAAATTTATCATTAGTTACACTAAGAATTTAATAGGCAAGAGAAATAAAATAGCTGCTTAATTTAAAGTTTGTTTCTGATGCTGGTTTTGTATGTAATTTTCTACCTCTGAGATGCAAGTTTCCTTGAATTACATTGCTAATTTTGTTTCTTGCGTTTACCTCATATTCTTGGCACTCCTACCAAACTGACCCACCTTTTCTCTCCTAGAAATTTGCAAACTTTCCTGCTTTGTAAACTTTCTTAATTTTTTTTCCTTCTAACTCCATCTAGCCCCTCTAGAAGGCACTTATCATTACCTTATGTATACATCCTTTCTTCTTACTTTTTTCTGGATCCCAAACTACAACTTCCTACCACTGCCCATAAAAATTTATCCCGTGACTTCCCATAGCATTTACTTTCTATAATTCAACTTCCTTCTCTTTTCTCTTGAATTATATGTTATCCCCCTGTCTCTTTCTGTAGTTATCTATCTATCCATTCATCCATTTGTCTATCACTTATCCATCTGTGCATCCATACATCTACCTATTCATCAAGCATTTATCTACTTTCATTATTTTATCTTTTCTAGTAGCTCTAAATTTCTTATACCCTGACTTATCCTTGTATTATCTCACTATATCCAGCATACATTATTTATAATAACTATTCATTAAATATTTATTAATAAGACAAAGAATGAAAAACATTGTAGGTCATTGTTGCATAATTGATGTTTTTTACTTTACAATAATTATGGACTCTCTAACTAAATCCTTTGCCCTTGGTTCAAATTGTTTTAAAACCATTTTCATTATATAAAACAAGTGTATAAGCAGACTAGAAATAGTTAAGATTAGAGACATAAAAGTGAAAAGAGAAAACAGGAAAACCTTTCCAAGTTCTCCTCATTTACAATATTGATTTTCTTCCCTTTACCAGAGTGAAAGCAGGGAGCATCACTTTTCTTGTGCATTATGAAACCCATCACATTTTCTCTCCAATTGGGTGTTTTTTATTTTATTTTAGGCATTTCTTGAAATTTAAGCATAAGACAACTTCTCCCTGCAGCTGTTAAGATTTTTTTAAACAAAATGTAACTTTTTCCAATGTCTTCTGATACAATCTGTTATGTTTTTTTTTTTTTACCACATACATTATATTTGGGAAAAAATGAGATTTTTCCTGAGTGATGGTAATTATTTTTTAAAATATATTTTATTGATTTTTTACAGAGAGAAAGGGAGAGGGATAGAGAATTAGAAACATCGATGAGATAGAAACATCGATCAGCTGCCTCCTGCACACCCACAACTGGGGATGTGCCTGCAACTAAGGTACATGCCCTTAACTGGAATTGAACCTGGGACCCTTCAGTCCACAGGACAACACTCCATCCACTGAGCCAAACCAGCTAGGGCAGTGATGTAAATTATTATGTTTAGTCATCAAGAGCTATTTTGTAGGAGAGCAAGGTGGCATTGACTTCAGAAGCATTTTGGAATGCCATAGTCTTCCTTAGAAAGGTACTATAGATAAACATTTGGCAATGTCCACAAACATCTCAAAAGAGACTTTATTTCAGAGTGCACAATTATCTTAAAAGAAATGAGTGCTATAATTTTAGGATTTACCATATACGTTTATTTGGTGACAGCTTATTTATGTAGATTGCATCATTCCAGTTAAAGATGCATAGAGATCTCTAAGAATTGTGTAAGTATATGTACTTATGCTGAACTTTGAAAAGTGGATCCCACCAGAAATGTGAAAGTTTGTGTAAGATAGAAATGCTCTACATGCTGTGAGCAATGCAGGAGAAACCAGATTGGGAGGGGAAAGTGTTGGATACCTGGAGAAGTAGCTAAGTCAGGAGCTAAGGCCCATCTGCAACCCAAAATAGATAACTTCATGTAGCAGGACTCCATTCCATTGGAGGCAGCAACCTGGTTAATATAAAATGAGGTTGCTCTTGTTAGTTTGGGAAGAATGTTGCCTCTTTTGACATTTCTGGATAGCTCTAATGCTCACTGTTGTGTAGACCAGATCTTTTAGATAGTGATTAGATTCAAAGCAAGGAAGGTATAGTTAAGATTTCTGGAAAAAGAAAATTGCTGCCAGGATTTCCTAAGTGGAAAAGGCCCTCACAGAAGGCATATTACTAGCATCCTTCTAGAAACCAAAGGCCCAAACTTACAAACTCTGGAGACCTAGGTAATCTGCCTTCCCATCTCCAACTGGTTGGAAGGAAATTGAAATGCTGCCATTCATTCATTCATTCATTCATTCATTCATCCTTGCACTTATTGAGCACTTACTTTGTGCCTTTTAGCCCTTGTGGTGTTGGGACTTAAGGATGAATAAGACAAAATATCTTTGTGAATGGTCCCAATTCCCTATTCTATGTATGTGTGTGTGTGTGTGTGTGTGTGTGTGTGTGTGTGTATGCTTCATCATGAGGTTTTTAGTTCATCTCACTGAAAAAAAAAGTTTATTTCTGTACATCTTAATTTTGAGTTTGGATAAGTGACTGGCTTTGACCAATGACCTTTTAGCAGATGTGAGGTACATGAGGCTTCAAAAAGGATTTGCACCTTTTTGTTTGCATGTTTGCACTTTTCCTTAACATGTAAAATTACATTAGGATTGGCCTTTTAAAAATATATGGAGGTACATGTTGAACAGAGCCAAGTGATCTTAGTAGACAACTGGTCAACCATGAGTCATGGAATGACCTCTGCTGAGCTCAGAACTGCATTCTAAATCACCAACTCATAGACTCATGAGCAAATAAAGGTATATAATTTTTGAACACTGAGTTTGAGATGGTTTATCCCAAAGCAATGTTATAGAAATAAGTACCTAATTTAGCAGATAAAGTTAAATAAATAATCATAATTTAGAGTGATAGCAGATATGATAAAATGCACACAAGGAAAATTTTGTTTCCAGGAAGATGGAGTAATACTTTTCCCTAGTGACCCAGTGGTCCGCAAACTTGTGGCTCGCGAGCCACGGTTTGCTGCTCTGGTGACTAATGAGTTTGCTGACCACTGATCTAGAATCTTGATTCCAGTAATTACAGGCTGTTGTTTTTCCTTGTGATTAAGCCCCTAGTCCTCCAGCTAAGTACAACTAAAGATCCTGTACATTAAATAGAAAACATATAAGAAAACTTTAGAAGTGTAGAGACAAAGGCAGACATGGACGCTCTCATGATCCAAGGAATATGATCGTTAGTTGACTGAGCTTTCTTTTATGCTGCATATATCCAAAATTTGGAGCTGAAAAATGGTAACCCAGAAATGTGAACAAGTTAAGACAAACAAAAAAAAGCTCCAACTATAGCCTGCTCTTCCTACAAAGGATCAGGATAGAGGCAGCAAACAATTTAAAATAATAACTGCTCTACTCAAAACACCACAGAAAATAATGTAGTCCCATCTCCACTCCATCAACAAATTAAAAAGTTTAATTTAAGAAAATACATTAGGGTGTTGGTGGAGCATGCCACTGCCCTCAAGCATTTTTTTGTTTTTGTTTTTGTTTTTACTTCCCAGGTATTTCCCTTCTTGATGCTGGAACCACAGTGAACTATTTTGACTATTTCTGGGTGGATTTGGATCAACAAAGAAAATTGTGAAAAAACATCCCAGGCAGATTGTTGGCATGAGGATTTACATGGAGAATTGAATATAAATGTGTTTATAAGAATTTTCAGCCGAAACCGGTTTGGCTCAGTGGATAGAGCATTGGCTTACAGACTGCAAGGTCCCAGGTTCGATTCCCATCAAGGGCATGTACCTTGGTTGCGGGCACAGGAGGGGGCATGCAGGAGGCAGCTGATTGATGTCTCTCTCATCGGTGTTTCTAATTCTCTTTCCCTCTCCCTTCCTCTCTGGAAAAAATCTATTAAAAAAAAAAGAATTTTCAAGCTTGGTTATGATGTTGATGTCACAAGGGCCTATGTAACTATAAATCTCAAATCATTCATTTATTTATTGACATAAACATTATCTAAGTTTAAGATGTATAATATGATGATATGACATACTTATATAATGCAAAATGATTATTGTAATAAGTTAGATAGCACCTCCATAATGTCATACAATTACTATTTGTGTGTGTGTGTGGTAAAAACAATTTGAGATTTGCTTTCTTAGTAACTTTTAAGTATAAAATACAATATTGTTAACTGTCATCACCATATTGTACATTAGATTTCCATAATTTATTCCTCTTAGAACTGAAAGTTTGTACCCTTTGAACCAATATCTCCCCATTTCCTCCTCTTTCTAGGCCCTGCAACTACTATTCTACTCTCTCTTTCTATGAATTTGTCTTTTTTATATTCCACATATAAGTGAGATAATATGGTATTTGTCTTACTCTGATTTATTTTACTTAGCATGTTGACCTCAGGGTCCACACATGTTGAAAATGACAAGATATTCTTTTTATGGCTGAATAATACCATATATATATAGTATTATATATAGTATACATAGTACTCACATTTATTTATCCATGATGGACACTTAGATTGCTTGTTTCTTGGCTATTGCAAATAATGCTGCAATGAACATGTGGTACATATATTTTTTTCTAGTGAGTGTTTTTGTTTCTTTTGAATAAATATCTGGAAGTGGAATTATTGAATCATATGGTAGTTCTATTTTTTAAATATTTTTGAGAAACCTTCATAATGTTTTCATAATGACTGTATCAATTTACATTTCCAACAGCAGTGCACGAGGGTTCCCTATTCACATTTTTGCCAACATTTAGTTATTTCTTGTCTGTTTGATAACACCATTCTAACAAGTGTGAAATGATATCTCATTGTGGTTTTTATTTGCATTTCCCTGGCTAATTAGTGATGTTGAGCACCTTTTCATATACCTCTTGATTATTTTGTCTCTTTTGAAAAAAATTCTCTCAGGTCCTTCATCCATTTTTTTAAAGTGAATTGATTTTTTTTTTTTTTTGCTATTGAGTTGTATGAGATCTTTATATGTTTTGAATGTAATCCTATATAATAAAGAGATAATATGCAAATTAACTCCCACACTCTCACAAGATGGCTGCCTTTGACCAGGACAGCAGGGGGTTAGTGAGGGCTGACCAAATAACTGAACAATCAGGCTGCTTAGGATGACCAGGATGATGGGGGGGTTCCGGGGGTGATTAGGCTGGCAGGGGGGCAGTTAGGGGCCACAAGGCCTGCACGGGGGCAGTTAGGGGTGACCAGGCAGGCAGGCAAGTGAATGATTAGAAACCAGTGGTGCAGGATTGTGAGATTGGGCCTAAACTGGCAGTCAGACATGCCCCGAGGGTTCCCAGATTGGAAAGAGTACAGGCTGGGCCTAGGAGACCCCACCCCTCCATGTACAAATTTTGTGCACCTGGCCTCTAGTCTTTATATATAAAAGCCTAAGCAACTGAACAACATAATGACAAAACAACTGAACAACTGGTCACTATGACATGCACTGACCACCAGGGGATAGACGCTCAATGCAGAAACTGCCTGCTAGTGGTCAATGTCCCCCCACAGTGGACCGAAAAGAGCCAGACACAGGGTTCACTGCTGGTGAGTGCTGCTGTGGTGGTTCAAGCCTCTCCTGATTGGGACTGACTGGGGACTCATGGGATGGGGATGAGCAAGTATTAATTTTATCTATTTTATAAATACACAATACACATTCTAGTCATAAGGAAATCTTACCTTTTCCAACAGCATGGATAGACCGGGAAAGTATTATGATAAGTAAAATAAACTAGTCAGAGAAAGACAAATATGATATTACTAGAGGCATGGTGCACAAAATTCATGCATGGTTAGGGTCCCTAAGACTGACTGGCCATCATGGCCATTCAGGGTCTTCATTCCCCTAGCTTCTGGCTGCCAGCCGGAACCTTCCTTCATTTCACGTCACCCTTTAGTGGTCAGCGCACATCATAATGTGAGGTTGAACTTCCATTTGGTCAAACGCCTGAGGGGACAATTTGCATATTAGCCCTTCTAATATGCAAATTGACTGAATGGCAGAATGACTTGTCACTTATGACACACACTGATCACCAGGGGGCAGACAATCAATGCAGGAGCTGCCCCAGGTGGTCAGTGCATTCCCACAGTTCCCCCCTTGAAGGTCTGATCTTACCCCCAGAAGCCAGGCTCACAGCTGGCGAGTGCAGAGGTGATGGCTGGAGCCTCTCCCACCTCTGAGGCAGTGCTAAGGATCTCCAACTGTCTTTAGTTTCTTTTCCTTCAAATAAGTGAGCATACATGACAGTTTGCAAATATTTTTTCTATTTACTACCTGAGGCATTGTACTGCTTTGTGCATAATGGACTTTGTGAGTTACTAGTACTTGATTGCAATACAAATTGGAGAAATATCTGTCCACTAGATTATACTTTTGTCTCTTTTTTTTCATGGCTGATGTTATGGTCTCTATATTTGTATATTAATCTGGGTATTTTAATTATCAGTTAAAAGGGATAACCATGCTTATGCTTAATAATACCTACTATATAATAAGCATATGGTATTGTTAAACATTGTAGTTATGTGATTAACTATCACATTTACTCTTCTCAACACTTTTGTGAGGTAGATAGTATATCTTTATTTTATAAATAATTCTCTAGGTGTCTTACCTGGATATCTTCGGCTGAATTGTGAAAACTGAAAACAAGAATTTCACCAGGTAATACAATGGTGATGCATTCAAGAGGGAAGAATGTGATGGAGAGAAAGATTAAAGCATTCTAACTCCTGTTAATTCCAGCCTAGCCAGGACTAGGCCCAATGAAACCCATGCCTGATGATATAATTATAAACTGCTCTCTAGCAAATATTATCTAGAATTAGCCTGATTAGCCCAGTTCCCTTCATTCTTCCAGCATTAATTCCCAGCATTCATAGTATCATGTACCTGATGATAAATTTGGAATTTGATGCCCAAGTAAACATTGAAACTTAACTCACTGAAACTGCCCTCACCATGGGTAGGCTAGTTTGCTTGAATGCTCTTTAACTTGGTCACCTGGTACCTGAATCTCACACTGTTGCTAATGAATGTGAGGTTATTTTGTAGTGACATGAGATAAGAATTTCAAACACAAACACATGAAGACGTTTAAATGTGACATTAAGATTTTACTGTGAATTAAGGAGAATTAATATACCCTCAGGGACGTAGAGGGTGAGCAGGCTCTAAAGCACAGCCACAAAGCTTCTGTTAATCCTCCATATATCTTCTTGGTTCAGGTAAAGACAAATGACCATTCATAGGATCTCATCCAAATTCCTAACTTTCCCAGGTCTGGATTGGGCCCTCTTCCCAGTAAATTCTATTGGGGTTTCATTTCCTCTATCTAATCCAGTTACCTCTCTGATTGTTCCCAGGCTAGTCCCTGCCCTCTGTTTTGTCACCCTCACTCTCATTGCACACGTCCAAAAGTTTCATTGCAGCACCTAGTTCCTATTGCACAGAAGCCCAGCAGAAGCCTTTCCTCCCCTCTCTCTTAAGTCTCCTCCAGGCAGTTCCCTGGAGTGTGTGAATTAGTCTGTTTACCAGTAAACTAGATGGAATTCTGTGCTGCCATCTGCTTCTGCTTTTCAGTTTATTTAATTATTTCATTCCCTTTTGCTTTCTTCCTAATACTAATAACTGGTTATCTTATAGCAATAGCTAGCTACCTTTGGGAAATGAGACTCATTTTGAATCCCTGAGGATTGATTAAAAACCATGACATTCTCATCTTATATTTATCAGTTCTTTTGTGTGTGGGGGAGTGTGGGAGCAAGGGGGTTGGGGGAGGGTATGGATTTTGCTTCAGAGTTCCCTTGTCCTATCTTTAAAAAAATTATTTTAAAAATTTAATTTTTTTTCTGGCTTTATTAGGAGGCCTGATGCACAAAGATTCAGGTAAGAATGGGCCTTCCTTCCCCTGGCTGCTGACACTGCCTTCCCACGCTGCCCAGAGGCCCAGAGTGGCTGGGGCAGTGTGGAACACCTGTGTCATTGCCTTGAAGAAGATACAAGCATCCCACCACGCCTCACCCCACCCTGACTCCAGCCGCCTTGCACCTGCATATGCAAATTAATCCACCATCTTTGTTGGGTTAATTTGCATATTCACTCCTGATTGGATGGTGTTGCAAAGGTACGGTCAAGTTGCATCTTACTCTTTTATTAGTGTAGATACTTAAAAATTAACAATTATGCACATTTAAGGTTTACAATGTGATGCTTTGATATTTGTATACATTGTGAAATGATCACCATGCTCAAGCTAATAAATATATTCATCACCTCTCATAGTTACCTTTTTTTATATATGTGTGGTGACAACCATTAAGATCTACTCTCTCAGCCAATTTCAAGCATACAATGCAGTATTATTAGCTATAGTCACTGTGTTGGACATTAGCTTCTCAGACCTTATTTATCCTGTATAGATGAAAGTTTGTACCATTTGATCAGCATCTCCTCATTTATTTTACTTCTAGCACTTTCCTGCAAAATAAGGCACTTTACATACTATGTGGCCAGGGGAGGATTGCTTCTGACAATTTTTCATCACCATTTCTGCAAAGAGGCTCCTTTGATAAGTATGTAATTGGGATTCCTGAGGACATGCCCTAATTTTTCTCCCTGAGGTAGACATGCAACCTTCAGGACTGATGACATAAACTTTAGAGAAACTCTAAAAATATTTAGCCTATCACTGAAGAGTTTTTAGTTTTAAAACTTAGAAATCTCAACACACAACTGAAGATTATATATTTCTGCTTATGAAGGCAGAAGAATGTAAAATCTTAGGAAGCTGTAAAAGGTTCACACTACCTGGCACATCATAATGAGAGGAGTATGTCTGGGTTGACACTAGAACCTTGGCCCAAAGAATTAACCTGTTGATGGCCATCCTGCGGATGCTAAAGATTTGCAGTACATTGATGAATCTGCTCTATTATTCCTCTGTTTTATCTCACCAGGAGCTTCTCACGCAGGTGTTTAAAAATGCCAGTCTTTGAAATGTCCACAGTGTTCTCAATTTGAGAGAGACAGCACTTAACCTGAGGAATTGATGCAAAGCTTTGAACAAAAAGGTCAGCTTGCTGAGAAACAGAGCTCCCCAGCAAGGACAGTAATGAGAAAAATAGTGTCTGGAAGTTTATTTTGAGTCATTGGCTGACTTTATTCTCACGATGTGGAAAGCTTGGTAGAGAAAAAAGCTTACAGCTTGACAATTTGAGGTGTCAACTCTTCCAAAATACACTTGTCTTTTCAGGTGTTTGCTTATCCCTGGCCTGCCAACCCCCATGCTGTGACAGGCAGGACACAATAAAGCAACACAGCATTTTTCCCCCCAGGTGAATTCCAACAAAATAAAATCAACCTTGCCCTGAAGGCTTGGAGGTGGAGGCCTATGGGAGTGAGTGACCAAAAGGAATTAGGATGAGGTCCTTTCGATTACTTAAGGTCAGTTAGGTGTATTTCTTTCCCTGTCTTTTTTTTTTTTTTAGTTTCTATTTTTCCCACCTAGTAGTTAAAATAAGACTCCTAATCTTCCTTCCAAAAATCTTCTGGCCAAGTCAATGATCCCCATTAATTATTTCTATGTTAAGTACTTTCATTTGTCTTTTGGTTTTTGAACAAGATAAATCTTTTCTATCTTAGGGACTCGTGTTTTTTTTTTTTTTAATTAGGACATGCTGTAATTGGTATACTCTATGTCCATAGCAAATAGAACTAGTAGAAAGAATTCCATTTATTCTCTTACAGATCTTAAAGGAAAAATGTGATCTCATCCTTATTTTATTTTTTATTTTTTATTCAGTGTAAAGAAAGAAATTTCTTTGAACCATCATCCAAGGTGGAGAGAGTAATTCTTTTCATTGTCACTTCTTCCTCTTGCTTTCTAAGGAAATCTTTGGTCTTAGTTCATGGAATAGAGTTTCCCTCATAATATCAAGTTGGTCTGTCTTAAAATTAAATTAGCTCAAACTCAAAAAGGAAGACATATGGATCAGAAATTTAGCATAAAGTAGTAGAAATAGAGAACATTTATTGAGTGCATAAAATATGGTAGGTCTAGTGCTCAGTTCTTTTTCTACAAAATGTGTTCTGTTCTTACAATTTTATGACTATCCCCATTTTACAGATAAAGAACTAAAGATTCAGAGATATTAGATAACTTACTCAAAGTCACACAACTAATAGATGATAGATTCTGGTTTTAAACTTGGGATTGTCTGCTTTTAGAATTCCATTTTGTATGTATTGCTCAATGCTTCCTCTCAGACAAAATTACCTTAAAAAACCTGTAGAAATATGTATTCTATTTCATCACTAAATTTCAGCTAATCACTTAAGCAGGAAGAGTATTTATTTAGTACTTACATATTTTGTGACCATCACTGTACCTTAGATTTTAATATTGTGTTAAAATCTAAGTGGAATGTAAATGATGGAGTTTCTAAGATTTGAGATCACCTAGAGGATTGAGAGGAATGAGTGGAATAACTGAATGCAGTATCAGATTATGCTAATGTCAAGACTTGGATCTAGACAGATAATGTCGAAAAAGTCACCATTTTTTTCCTTAAGTGTCTCATTTTTTAGAGCAGTTTTAGGTTCATAGCAAAATTAAAAGGAAGGTACAGAGATTTCACATATAGTCTCTGCCTCCACAGGGATCGGGCCTAAACAAGCAGTCAGACATCCCTCTCACAATCTGGGACTGCTGGCTCCTAACTGCTTGCCTGCCTGCCTGATTGCCCCCTAACTGCTCCCCTGCAGACCTGATTAACACCTAACTGCTCCCCTGCTGGCCTGATGCCCCCCAACTGCCCTCCTCTGCAGACCTGATCTTGCCTCCAACTGCCTTCCTCTGCCGGCTAATTTGGTTCTGATTGGTTGGGTTTTATGCCAGTCAGCATCAAAGGCTCTGCCTCTTAGACAGCCATTGGTTCCTCACAGTTGACCAAGATTTGGTTCTGATTGGTCAGTTTCTATGCCAGTCAGAGAATTTGGGCCTATCAACAGGGCTTGATCAGAAAGGCGCAGTTGATCAGCAGTCCTGGTGAAGGCCTGGAGAATAATGAAGGCCTGGCTGCTGGCCAGACCTGGAAAGAAAGAGAGGCAAGTACTGATCAACAGCTGCAACAGGGGCTATGGACCAAACCTTGCTTCTCTCTTCAGGCCTCTCTCCAGGCCTGATTCGTAGCCCCCTCAGCAGTCAGTGCTGGGTCAGCATGCCTGCATATGTAGCAGTTAGTGATGACTTGCCACAGCAACCCAGCACTGACTGCAAGACTGACTTCAGGTTGGTTGAGCCTCCGGTCATTGTGGATGTGATGGACCCAAGTTTTTTATATATTAGAATTATTTTCTTGCTTATGACTCAGAAATATTGCATTTGTAAGAGGGTGTTATCATACCAATTAGGTTTTCAGCAGAGACCCCAGTAGGAGAAACAAAAAAGATCAAGTATTACATGAAGATGGTGATTGTTCCAGGATACAGCTTCTTTCCTTCACTTCCTTTAAGGTTTCCATTATAGCAGGACTAAAGCCTGTGAATGAAAAATATGTCTCCCTTAGCTAGAAGAATGACATCTAGCCTTAGAATATTTTATTTAAAGAGTGACTTTTAATGGTTAGGTATCACTAGTTTTTTTCTTTCATTTTTTGTTTGTTTGTTTGTTTCACAGACGTTTTTTGAATACCTACTCTCAACTAAGGCACTCAACTAGTATCTTGAACAAACAATATTATTTGCTTTACTATCATACAGCTCTCATTAAGGTCTTCCATTTCAGTCACACTTGTCCCACGAAATATTCTAAGGTCTTTCCCATCTGGTGTAGTTCAGTGGTTGGGCAGCAACCCATGCTCCAAGAGATCACTGATTCATTTCCCAGTCATGGCATATGCCCTGGTTGTGGGTTCAATCCCCAACAAGGGACATGCAGGAGGCAGCCTATCCATGTTGCTGCTTCTCTACCATGCTGTTTCTATCTCTCTCTCCCTACCCATTTCTCTCTCTAAAAATATTTTTTTAAAAAGAGAAAATGTGACATATTTTTTTAAATAAAAAAAAAATAAAAAAGTCTAAGGTCTCAAATTACATTAAATCTGTTTTCTGCCTAATCAAAATACATGTTGTCACAGAGGAGAAGATGAAACAGATGAAATATTCCAATTTTGGCATTAATTCCAATGTAAGTGCTTTTCTCCATACTATGAAGCAATTAACTTAATTCCTACACTATCTGCCTGGAGCTAGCATCAGAACCTACAAGGCTAATCCACAACCTCCACCCCACCCTCCCTCGCCCCATCCTCCTTCATATTCAACCATGAATGAAAAATATGTCTCCCTTAGCTAGAAGAATGACATCTAGCCTTAGAATATTTCTGGGTTGTCACCTGCATGTTTAACAGGTATACATTGGAGGTTCCCATTATACCCTTCTTGAGTTCAATTAATTTGCTTGAGTTACTCAGAGAACTCAGAGAAACATTTTAATCACTAGATTACAAGTTTATTACAAAAGGATATAATTGAGGAACAGCCAGATGTAAGAGATGCATAGGGCAAGATTTGGGAAAAGGCCCTGGGGCATCCATGCTCTCTCTGAGGACTTCACTCTTCCAATAACTCCTTGTGTTAAGCAACCTGGAAGCTCTCAAAAAACTGTACCTTTAGGGTTTTCTGGAAGCTTCTTATAAAAACACTAGAGGCCTGGAGCAGAAAATTCATGCATGGGGAGGGTGTCCCTCTCACAATCCAGAACTGCTGGCTCCCAACTGCTTGTCTGCATGCCTTCCTGATTGCCCCTAACCACTTCTGCCTGCCAGCCTGATCACCCCCTAACTACTCCCCTGACAGCTTGATTGATGCCCAACTGCTCCCCTGCCAGCCTGTTTGCCCCTAACTGTCCTTCCCTGCAGGCCTGGTCACCCCTAACTGCCCTCCCCTGTAGGTTTGGTCCCCCCAACTGCTCTCCCCTACAGTCCTGGGTCCCCCCCAACTGCCCTTCCCAGCAGGCGCAGTCACCCCCAGCTTCAGCTTCCCTCCTCTGCTGGCCTGGTCACCCCTAACTGCCTTCCCCTGCAGGCTTGATCTTCCCTCCCTGGCAGGCTTGGTCCCTCCCATCTGCCCTCTCCTGCTGTTCATTTTGTGGTGGCCATCTTGTGTCTACATGGGGGCAGAATCTTTGACCACATGGGGGCAGCCATCTTGTGTGTGGGAGTGATGGTCAATCTGCATATTACTCTTTTATTAGATAGAATAGAAGCCTGGTGCATGGGTGGGAGCCAGTTAGTTTGCCCTGAAGGCTGTTCCTGGATTAGGGTGGGGATTCCCTTGGGGAACAGGGTGGCCTGGGCGAGGGGCCTGTGGTGGTTTGCAGGTTGTCCACATCTCCAGGTGACCCAAGCATAGGCCCTGGTATCTGAGATTTATTTATATTCTATAATTGAAACTTTGTAGCCTGGAACGAAGCCAAGCTTTCTGCTTGCTCCGTGGCAGTAGCCATTTCTGTTGAGATTTATTTATCTTTTATAATTGAAACTTTGTAGCCTTAAGCAGAGACCAAAGCAGATGAGGGTTGCAGAAGCTTGTCTTCCTCCACCGCCAGGACTCTGCTCTCCTGCTCTCTCCAGGTCCATGGCTGCCACCATTTTTGTTGAGATTTATTTATCTTCTATAATTGAAACTTTGTAGCCTGGAGTGGAGGCCTTGGCCAGTCAGGGTGTATGGAAAGCTTGGCTTCCTCCATCGCTGGGGAAATCCAAGCCTCCCTTGTGTTCTTTCTGTGACTGCAGTCATCTTGGTTGGGTTAATTTACATACTCACTCCTGAATGGCTGGTGGGAGTGGCTTGTGGGTGTAATGGAGTGATGGTTAATTTGCATATTACTCTTTTATTAGATAGGATGAGTGATTAAATAACTAACTATTGGCAATTGAACTCAATCTCTAGTTCCTCTACCCTCCCCAGAGGTCAAGGAGTAGGGATAAAAATTCCAACACTCTAATCAATTGGTTGATTCCTCTGGCAACCAGCTGCCATCTTTAGATCACTTCCAGGGCTTTTCAAAATTCACTTTATTAAACATAACAAAGGGCAGCATTATCCCTCAGCATTTAGAAAATTCTAGGGGTTTTAGAAGCTCTGTGCAGTAAGTGGGAATGAAGACCAAATATAAATTTCTTATTATAAACCACAATATTGTAACAGACTGAAATGCTTGGTCTCTCTTTGACTCCTTCTTATTCCCATGACCTTCAGGCTAGTGGCTTCTGCTTAGTCTTGCATATAGGCAGGCTCATCATCAGAGGGATTCTGCTTGAAGTCTGAGTTTTACCAAAAGAGCCATTATTTTCTTCCCTGGGCAAAACAGAAGCCTGGACTCCGTACTTTCTTAAAATGGATTTGAGGAACCACTAGGATTTCCATCTTCTCTATCGGCACCTGCTCGATCAATAAATCTTTCCTTACTCCAAACTCTAATGTTTTGAGTTTTAACCTTTTGGAGCTTACAGCACATGGACTTTGGACCTATAACAATATTACAAAGATACATGAATAGACAATGCAAGGAAAGATACTGAGAAAGAAGAAAAGACACTGTGAACATTAGAACATGAGTAGTATACTGGAGAAATTTTAATTGAGGCCAATAACATTAAGTCCCTCTCTCTCTCAAGGATTGAAATGATAGAGTATAAATTCATTTGAGAGATTGCCCCACCAATAGACTAGAGCAATGGTTTGCAAACTGTAGCTCGCTAGCCACATGTGGCTCTTTGGTCCCTTGAGTGTGGCTCTTCTGCAAAATACCATATCCTGGGCGAGTCTATTTTGAAGAAATGGCATTAGAAGAAGTTTAAGTTTAAAAAATTTGGCTCTCAAACAAAATTTCAATTGTTATACTATTGATATTTGGCTCTGTTGACTAATGAGTTTGCCAACCACTGGATTAGAGGAATTGGATAAAAGCACTGATCTTTCCATATAAACCATCCAATTTACTGTACCTGTGGCTGGAGTTCAAAGAAGTTTGGAGATAAAGCCCAAGTTATCCGACTTAGGACTGGGTTAGGGATCTTCTGAGCACATATGGGTTTCAGGCATGGGTTTGGGAACCAAATAGATTGGAGATTGAGCTTAGGCTCTAGCACTACCCAACCATATGTCTTTGGGGGAAGTTCTCTAACTTCTCAGTGCCTGTATCCTTACTTATAAGGAGGGAGTACTAATGTATTTATTGCCTAGAGGGTGCTTATAAACGTTTAACAATCAGTCTCTGCAGGAAAAAAATACTAAATTGTTGTATTATCTGATCGCCCTTACATAATTAGAGTCACCATAACTAATTTTAAGCTACCAGTGTCATGTCACTGAACATGGAACTGGGAAGAGATAGAAACATAAACTAGTACAAGCTGATTCCAACACATCCCTGCCTGTCACGGAGGGTGCTTGGAGGCTTGAATAAATACTGCTAGTAAAGTGCTTAGTATAATATTTGTCAAATAGCAAGTGCTTAGTGATGTTTGCAGGTCCTTCTTGGGCCTCCTGACTTCTAGTAGAGTCTCCTTTTCACAGTTATCTGGTTGCTTTCTCTGATGCTGCACACGATCTTAGAAGTCATGTCTGTGGTAGGACTGGATTGATTAATGCAAGCGCAGTGGTGCTTGTCCCTAGATGTTGCCAGAACCCGCGGCAGGCATTCCTGCTGTTTTGGAATAACACTTCAAATCATTTATCAAAGTCAGGCTGCTTATGAGTTTTCTCCTCACTTGAATGGCATCACTCCATTCTTATTTCCTACTGCAAGGCCAACCTCCCAGCCTACCCCCTTCTTGGGGGATTTTGATAGTTTTTGGTAATCTGTTGCTCTGAATGCAGTCCTCCAGGTTTCTGCAGGCTTTGCCTCCTACTGCCTGGAGGACAGCCTGAGTGTGGTGACAGGCTCATATTTACAGTCAGATGGCACTTCTCTCTTAGCTAAGGTGCCATCAGACTATGATACGCAATATTTTCCAAATATCCACTCTTGCTGAGACAGCCTTCTCTGGTTCCTTGTTCTCTAGATCATGTTATATTTACATGAATTAAAATGCATTGAAATCCCAGTGAAGGTTACAAAGAAAAATGGAATATGTCTGTCTGCCTCTACGCTTTTATCACTCCCCGTCCCCCACCTGTGTCCTTTAGAATACTTGTCCTTTTCACACAGGATGCTTCAAGCCTTAATTCGGATATTCCACTGTCGTTCTTGCTGGGTCTTCTCATTATTCCCCAGCTCTTATCTGTTTAGTGATAAAGAATGGTTCCAAGTTAATGAAATAAAACAATTTCATGCAGTTTAGATTATTAGAAAACTTACTATCCATACCTTCAAAAGGTCCCAAGAATAATACCAATAGGCAAACACAACATTGAGGCAGTAGTATACAGGATAGGAAGTGTGGATACTCAGGTGGAGCTCAGGGATTTGCGGTATAGGTTGGCCCAAATGCATGCACTGTAGCATGAAAACAATGTGACAAATAATTTTTTCTAACTCTAATGGAAATAAAAATAAAATCCATGCAATGATTTTCTAAAAAGCTTTCTCAAACTTGTAAATTTAAAATGATCAAATCTTCAGCTCCCTTAATAAGTAGAGTTAATACACTACAATATATGGCTAATTAGAGGGAAAGAAGGACTGTTTTTGTTTTGTTTTTTGGAACTATTTCCCACACTCTGAGTCTAATAAAGTTCTGTCATATTTTCCTGGATAAAACAGCTATGAGAGCAAACCACCATTTGCTAAGTGGGTAGTAGTTCCTACGAGTTTTGGAGAGTTAGCTGACAGAGGTATTTCATGTATATGCTATCTTTTATGGAGTTTCATTCTTCCCAATAAATGGAATTTTAAACTTCATAAATATCTGTTAGTGTTACTAGTTTCTTTGGCATTTTATGTCACTAGATTAACATATTTTGTAGGAACTTCCTGTATTTTGGACACATTGAATAATTGTGCCTTACTTTGTCCCTTCATTGCTTCATTTGACTCAAAAGAGAGAAGGTATTTACATCTGCACACTTAGCAACATACTGCTAAATATGTTTTATTAGAGCTATTTTCTCACAGGGACACCTTCATTTGCTGAACCAATCCATCAACCAAGGGTATCGATTGAGTTCCTCTGTTTACAAGGCAGCAGGCTGGAGTCAGTTCCAAAAACAATAATACATTTTATACCTGTCAAAGGCCTTTCTGGCAAAGGAGAGCTCTGAGCACATCATCTTATTTTACTTTCTCTGATAAATATTAATGGAAAATAGATTCTAATCCATCTTTGCATCTATTCACACAGACCCAAAGATGTATCATGACTTGCCCAAGGTCATATAGAGAGTGAGAGGGAAGAACTGACATTGGATGTCATTATCAAAGAGGCAAACTGAGTGGTTACAGAGGACTTTCATGGCACAGCCAATGACGTACCTTGGATTCTCTTTCTGCATATTCTTGAGAACTGGTTTCAGCAAAAACACTTGACACAGGAGGTAAGCTGATTATTGGCACTATCAATCTTCAGAAAGCAAGGTCAGCATTGACTTTCCACTTGGCCACAGCAGGACACAGTAAGCTTATCACAAGCAGATTTCCACTGTTCCTCTTGTTCAATTTGTGCTTACCTACATGGGTTCTTCAAATATAACAAGCTGCTGTATCAAAACCTCTCATGCATATCATAATTTTCACTTTTCCAAACTGAAATATTCTGATCAGGACCTGACAAAAATAAGACTTTGACCTTCAATCCATTGGAGGCAAAATGTGTGTTTGCATTTATATTTAAAATGCTGAAATAGAGGCTGAATTGACAGCAACCACTGACCTTGAGGAAGTACAGTGGTACCTGGAGATATGAGTTTAACTCGTTCTGTAACCTTGCTCGTATATCAAGTTGCTCATATCTCAAAGCAAATTTCCCCATTGAAATCAATTGAAATGCCATTAATCCATTCCAGCCCCCCAAATGCCACCCCAGTTGTTCTTGTTACGTGTTTTTGAATAAGAAAAATGTATTTATAAATGACAAATATTGTATAAAAACATAATAAAAGAGAATGTAAAGGAATAAACTGGTTTTATAAAGTGTATTTACCTACTCGTTACACTCTTAATGCTACACTTTATCCCTAAACTGAATGTAATTTAACGAATCTTCACTGAACTTAATTGCTACTGGTCTTTGCATTTTTGGCCAATGGAAAAAAAAAAAACGTGACCAACGAGGTTTGCCTCTTCCTCCCTTTCAGAATGTTTCTGAAATGGGTGAGGCAAGTTTCATTGAACAGCTCCGATGCACAACCAGTAGCAACCTTTTTGGGGTTGTTTCTTTTCCACGAAGTGTGACACTCTATCCCACATTCCTAGGATCTCCTTTATCTCACTTGTAGAGATATCCTCCACCTCTGGCTCCTCCTTGAAACCAATTTCTTGGAGAACCTCTGCATGTTGCTGAGACTGCAACTCTTGTAACTCCTCCGTGGTGAGTTCCAGAGAGTGCTCCTCGACGAGCTCATTCACGCCTCTCTCATCCACTTCCAGGCCCATGGATTTTCCCAGAGACACTATCTTCTCCTCCACTGGCACCTCGGGTTCTAATCCTTCAAAGGTCCTTTTGGCTACAGCCTCAAGCCACAGCTTCTTCCATGTAGAGGTCAATGTCCTCATTGTAATACCCAGCCAGGCCTGATCAATAATTCTGAGGCATATCATGATGTTAAAGTGGTTCTTCCAGAACTCTTGAAGGGTGAGGTTTGTGTTCTCTGTCACCTCAAAGCAGCGCCGGAACAGGTGCTTGATGTACAGCTTTTTAAAATTAGAAATCACCTCCTGATCCATGGGCTGCAGGATAGGAGTGGTGTTGGGAGGTAGGTAGACAACCTTTATAAACTTGAACTCTTAGAGGAGTTCATCTTCGAGGTTCGGTGGGTGAGCAGGAGCATTGTCGAGGATGAGGAGGGCTTGCATGGTTAGGTTGTTTTCCTGTAGATATTTCTTAACAGAAGGGCCCACTCCACAGAGAACTGCCTGGTGACCCATGCCTTCAGGTTTACCCTCCACATAACTTGCAGTTTATTTCTTAAAATCTTATGTGACTTAAAGACTCTGGGGTTTTCCGAATGGTATACAAGCAGAGGCTTGATCTTGCAGTAGCCACTCGCATTGGCGCACAGTGCGAGAGTTAGCCTAGCCTTCATGGGTTTGTGGCCTGGCATCACCTTCTCCTCTGCCATTATATAAGTCCTATTCAGCATCTTCTTTCAGAAAAGCCGTGTCTCATCACAGTTGAAGACTTGCTGGGGGATATATCCTTTGGCTTCTATCAGTTCAGAAAAAGTTTTGAGGTAATCCTCAGCTGCCTTCACATCCCAACTTGTTGCCTCACCATGCCTGACGATGGAGTGAATGCTGGACCTTTTCCTGAAGTTATCAAACCAGCCTCTACTGGTTTTAAATGAGTCTTTCGATGCTTAGTCCGTGTAAGTGCACAGGGTCTGCTCCAGCAAATCACCATAAATTGCTCGTGCCTTCTTGCATATGATGCCCTGTGTTAATGTATCTCCTTTAAGCTGCTTCTCCGTCACCCACACCATCAGTAGATTCTCCATCTTTTCATGGAGAGAGCTACAGAGCTTAGAAATTATTGTAACACCCTTAGCTGGCTTTACACCCTTTATCGACTCCTTCTGTTTAAGCACAGTGCATATTGTTGAAGTACTATGCCCGTATTGCCTCACCAAGTCAGCCACTCGCACACCTTGCTCATATTTTTCTATGATTTCACACTTTAATTCACTAGACATCATCTTCTTCTGAGCACTGACCTTTCCACTCGCTTTCTTCGGATCCATAGTTATAAAAAGAAATGTGATGATATATGTAAATGCACAAAAGATGCTTCGACAAAGAGGTAAGCACACTGACTGTGGCGTGGGAAACTATGAGATGCTCGAGTCGTGGTAAACTGGTGGGTCGTGTGCAGCCGGCCGATCCGAGAGATTACTCGTATCTCAAATGTTGCTCGTATTTCAAAGCAAAAAATGGCTCGCTCGACGACTTGTATCTCAAAAATCTCGTATGTTAGGGCACTGGTATTTCAAGGTACCACTGTATTGGAATTTTGTTATCCTAAAGAAATTTTATAACAGAAAAAGCCAAACCAAACCAAACATTGAAGTCAGAACTCATCAATACCAATTTAATGATTCAAACACCAGTGTGAATAACAATTCATGCCAGTTGCCATAGTTAGTGGAAGAGACGTGTGTAGAGATTTGGGAAAGGTGTCTTTCTTACCCATCCCATTATGGGTCATACTTATTGCTTTCGTAGGTGATAGTTGACTGGATGCCAAAGTTGTGAATTTTCCCTTATTGGATGCTGGATAATTTTTGTATCACCATAGATATTCTTTATCTTTGCTGTGAATACAGTTAAATTACTTGGACACAGTTTAATCTTTTGGATTCTTGCTTTTAATATTTGTTAGGTGGGATCAAAGCAGTACCATTTCTCTTTACTGAGGCACAATAATTCTGAGTACTCTATTCTATGCCTTGTAAATAAAAAAAGGTTTTCCTATCTGTGTGATAAGAGCAGAAACTATTCTCAGACCTGGATGACCACTGGGTGCTGCTTTCTTTAATCTTTCAAATAGTTCTTTCTCCTGGCCTAGGGTATTTTCTCACCTTCATGCACTGAAGTGATGAATAACCAGTAGGACTCTCTGCAGATCTCTGGCTTCTTCCTGAGTGGTACCTTGTCTTTGGTATTTGCTTCTTGCTCTAGTTTCTAGGAACTAGCTCTCCCCAGATTCTTAGTTCTGTCTTTTCAACTCAGGGGGTCCACAGGCCCTTTACATGGATCCCCCCTATCACCACCACTCTTTTTATAAAGAGCATAAATGCACTGGGGCCTGGGGACTCCCAAGGTGGTAAGCTAAGGCAATCATGATAGGGCTCATCTCATTTGTTCCCCATTTTTCAGAGCTCTCTGTCCTCTGTTGTCTGATCTATAATGTCTTTAAACTGTTCTTTCATATATTTCATCTAAAATATTTTTTTGGTTGTCTTCAGTGGCAGGGTAAATTTGGTGCCTGCTATTACAACTAACTCAGAAGTGGAAGATCATGTTGATTAAATGGGTGTAACTAATAAATAAAGTGAAGCTATTGTCAAAAGCCAAACCAAGAGAGGCTGGGCCAGGAGGAATATCATTTCTCAATAACAGCTAATTCCTGGTGTCAGCCAGGATCTGAAGATGGGCTGAAGCAAAGAAATGGATGTCCAGTTGCTTGAGTGCTGAATAAAAATGAAACGTGTATAAAGTGGCGATGCTTTTGAATTACCAACCAACATTTATCATCCATCTATTTAAATATTAATACAGTGAAATTATTTGTAAAATAATATATGCGGCATAAGAGATCATTTTCTCCATTTTCACCAAAAGATTATTTATTGGGTGCAGGATCTTTTTTAAATGGCAAATCCCTGTAGCCCATTTTGCTGAATTCAGAAAACTGTCTATCAGGAAGATTGTGCGAGATTGTTGTAGATTTTCTTTACTCTTTCTAAGATTTGATCCTCACTCATCAGTTGGGAACCTACATTAAAGCTTTCCCTAACTGTGTTTTTTTTAATGTATGTTTTTATTGATTTTAGAGAGAGAAGAAAGGTAGAGGGAAGAAATATAGAAACATGGATGAGACAGGAATATCATCAATTGGCTGCCTCTTGCATGGACTCCACTGGGGATCAATCTTGCAAACACAGTATGTATCCTGACCAGGAATCAAACCAGAGACCTCTTGGTTCCTGGGTCGATGCTTAACTGCTGAGCCACACCAGCCAGGCTCCTACCAGTTTTTGTTTCCTGTATTTTGATGCTCAGTTGTTTGGTGTATATACATTTTGAATTGCTAAATAAATTGGTCTCTGTTATTATGTAATGGCCCTCTTTGTCTCTAGTAATTTTCTTTGCTTTGGAGTCCATTTTATCTGACATTAATATAGCCTTTTTCTGCTTTCGTTTAATGCTTGCATGCCATATTTTTCTCATCCTTTTACTTCCAACCAATCATGTTCTATTTGATGGGAACTTTTTATAAAGAGCATTTAGTTGGACCATGCTTTCTTTATTCACTCTGACAATCTGTCTTTTAACTGGTATATTTAAGCCATTTATAGTGAAAATAATTATTTTCATGCTTGGGCTGAGGTCTGCCATTTTGTTGTTTCTTTTCAGTCCCCTCTTTTCCATTTTTTTTGGTATTTTTTTGTCATTCTTTTCATTCACGTTATGATTTACTGGTTCTTGATATTTACATCTTTTATTTTAGCAGAAATTTAGGTTGTTCAGGTTTAAAACACACATCCTGGCCTGCTTTTGTGAGCTGTAATTCTACTAATACTTTCCCTTTCAGTGCCCTTTTAGTTTCAATTAGTTCATTTTTGTGCTCCTTAGAGGCTTGTTCGTGGGTTCCAGCCTATTGATGGTGATGCTATTGGCTAGGAATGTTGAAGACACCTACTGGGCCCAGATTCCTGTATTAACTCACGGCGACCCCACTCCCTTCCTCCCACTCCCCGCACTAGGGCCAATCTGGCTGGACCAGCCCATGTGGTTCTTATTATGATTGCAGGATGCATTTCAGCAAAAACCATCAGTGAACTTGGAGGAACAAGGTTCATAGGACCTGGAGGGTAGCTAGCAAGCCTGAGAGGTACAGTGAGGTTACACACACACACACACACAGAGAGAGAGAGAGAGAGAGAGAGAGAGAGAGAGAGAGAGAGAGAGAGAGAGAGGAGAAAGTGAAAAGATGGTATAGTGTGAGACTGTGCACCGACCTTGGGCGCTGCCTTTGTAGAACTGAGTAGAACTGAGGGTAGGGTGCTTAGAATTTTGTGGGTTTATTCTTTATTGGCTAATTTAAAGCATAAAAATGGGAATTAGGGTGCGGGAAGCAGAAATTAGGTCCTTAAAATGGTGGATTCCCTAGGTTACCCATGGCTTTCTGAAAGAGGGAACTTCATGAGCTGGGACAGCTAATTCCTTGTTTGGTGGTTCTGCTGGTAGTTGTGCTGTTCAGCTGGCAATATGTTTATTCACGATGAAATGGATGCCTCAGCAATCCGAAGCCTAAGATTGAGTCTTTACTCTATAAGGACATTTTGAAAACCTGTGTGTGGACATCCATGCTCCTTCAATTCTCCTTTGGTGTATTGATTCTGGTCAGTTTTATGTTTGATTTGGCCAGACCTTCCTCTCCAGATTTTAGGAATCCCTTTTTCCAGTTGTCTCTGCTCCTGGATCTTTCCCCCAACTCTAGTTTGGAGGTGCATGTGCTGCCTGTCATGCCACTCTTGGGTAGGAATGGGAGTCCATACGTCCCATTGTCTCCATGGATAAGCTGGGAGAGTAAGGTGCACTGCTCTTGGTCCCCTGCTGCTGCTGCGGGGCAGTGGGACATCGAATTCTCTGCCTAGTCTCTATTGGCACCACCAAAAAGGATATAGATACCCTGGCCTGCCTGAATAAAGTTAAACTGGATATTTTTGTTTCTCTTAGCAGAAGTAGGGAATTAAGTTGGGAAGTGCAACCTTACAGTTCTGCAATGTCCCCTAAATAAAGCAGAAATTGCAGACATAGTTACAAGGGCAGGTAAATTTGGTCAAGCTGGTATGTCACTTCTGGGTTCTGAGTCATTAAAATTCACTCACAAACATTCATACTTGCTGCATTCATGGTATTGTGAAGAGACTGTGAAGGCTGGTGAAATAAATTAGAAATAAACCTGGCTTTCAAGGCAATTTCTATATAGCAGAGGATTAGATACAAATAACCACAATTCTAAGCGAATGCAGTAAGGTGGAGGCACAGACTGAACCCTTCTATATGCATCCGGTATCAGACACTGACAGGTTATGACCCAGGGAGTGTGCAAGACCACATAGGTTAACTTCAAAGATGCCTGTGTTTTTAATACATCTGCATGGAAACACTTTCTGATGTTGTAAGAAACATATGCAACAGATATTGGAGAGGATGTGGAACCTATATGACTATTTTAAATAAAATTAAACTACCTCAAATACACTGAAAATAAACTTAAAAAATGAAGAATGCCATGAATTTAGGGTTATCTTCATAATAAGGCAAGAAATGAATTTAAATCCTTGAAGAGTGTTTGGAGCCCAACATCACACACTAACCCAGTTTGGCCAAGTGATCTGCAACCACCTTAAATTGACAGAGCTCACTGAAAAAGCTTAACTTGTTCCTCAGTTCACCAGCTTATCCATACCCCTACCCTAATCCCTATCCATCCCCCTATCCCTATCCCTATCCCTATCCCTAGCCCTAGCCCTAGCCCTAGCCCTAGCCCTAGCCCTAACCCTGCCCCTTACCCAGTGGACCTGCTGCAGGGGAAGGATCTCCCTAAACTGTCCAAAAGGAATACATTATTGCAGACTGAGCAACTGTCCAAGTAGCAAGCTGCTCTGATGTCCCTTGCCCCATATCCTTTTCACTCCCCTCTCTGATAATTTTCAGAGATGTTAAAGCAGTAATGAGAGGGAAAAAGTCTTTCAAAAATTCCCTGGAACCAAGTACTTTCTATTAGCAGCTTTCATTTATGGAGTGCTGTGTATGTGGCCATCACCACAGACTTTATACATACTCATTACTTAATTTAGTTGTTCCAGAACCTGGAAAGGTAGCTATTATTATTCCCATTTTACAGATGAGAAAACCAAGGCTTAGGGAGGTTTAGGTATTTGATCAAATTCTCCAAGATATAGTGGTACTTTGAATTCAGGCTGCCAAAAATCGAAAACCCATGTTTTGAAACCCACCATTTTAATAAGGAAAAGAAGGAAACATTTGATTGTTTTTCCCAGTCATATATTTAGTCATCTAAACTTGGGAAAAATAGAAAATAATACATGTAAATAATGTAGTAAAAATGTATGAGAAAAAAAAAGACATTATGAAGGAGAGCACTCCCCCCCTTATTTTTTTTGAAGCCCTTAATAAATTGTTCTGGGTTGATAGAGATGGTGTTTCTATTCCACAGAGACCAAAGCAGGGGACTGGCTTTAAAAACGTCTATTAGATTAATGGATGAAATATACTGCAGTCGTAAATAGCTTTCCTCATTTCATTATTTACAAATACATTGAGGCCATGCATTGCCAGCTAGACGACACAGACTCTGTTGCCAGGAACTGGGTCAGCCTAGTAATGGCTTTGGGTGCCTCCAAACTAATCCATCTCAGGCACTGAGATGACATTTATGGGAAAGTGTAGCCCAGTTGATCAAAACTTTCAAAGTAGAAAATGTTGCTTAAATATAGCTACAAGGAAGTCAAGAACAAGTGAAGAAGATGTACAGATTCCATCCTGGATGAGGCAACTCCATAATGGTGCGGATGAAGGAGAAATTAAAGAATTTGTCAGCACCACTGGTAAAGATCTTTGGAAGTAAAGGTTGCCGGATTTTTTTTGCAGGGGGAGAGCAGATAATGCTTTTGAGTTCAGAGAAAATAAAATTTCAAGGCCAAAGTTGTATGTTTTTGTTGATCAATTCAGTGAAAATTGCAAATGGGAAGAAAAGAGCAAGACAGGTGAAGGGCAGAGGATCATAGCTGTGGTCAGCAAATGGGTGAAATTAATTGCAATTGAAGCCTGTCTTCAGGACACAAAGTATAGGGACAAGTGAAATGTTTGCACACTTCAACCTGCAGGCAGGATGAAAGTTAATAAATAGAGAGTGATGCAGTCTTTTGGAAATGAACCAGCTCTTATTTTAATCAGCCAAATATTTCCTTGGGACAGAGTAAAGGAGAGAGGGAGCTGGCTTTCTTTCCGGTGTCTAAGCAGTTTCAAAGTATCCCCAAGTCTCCTTGGCTTCTTTCTTTATCTTATTCCCTTCTTCCTCTTCCTTCCAGACCTAATTTTTTACTTTAAAAATCATTTTATTGCATGGCAACAAATTTACAGCAATGTATCAGCCCTCTTTAACTCATCTAAATGGAGAGAGCTTCCAAATACCATGCATATTAAAGACAACCCTGTTTCATATGGAGAAAAGAAGAATCAAATCCCTCTCTCCCTCCCTCCTTCCCTTCCTCCCTACCTTCCTTCTTCCTTTCCTTCCTTTCCTTCCTTCCTTCCTTCCTTCCTTCCTTCCTTCCTTCCTTCCTTC